>VWZU01004879.1:634861-670788 GCA_013397095.1 Sterrhoptilus dennistouni | reverse complement strand
AAAAAAAAAAAAAGGACAAGGGGAGAAGGAAATGGAATCCAGGAATCCTTCCTTCAACATAAGTGTTCTCAATACTAGGCCACAGCTTAATTATTCTAGTGTCTACATTTTTAAGTATTGATATTTCAATTATTTACACAAGTGTTTAAAAATAGATAGGATATGTTGAAAATGTCAAACTCAACCAGTACAAAGATTGCAAGGTACTCAATCCAGGATAGGGACTTTGTTTTGCTTTGTGTTAAGGTTTCTTGTCTTTTTTTTTCCTCCTGAGTACAGGAAATGGATATGATTTCTTAAAGATGCCTTCATATCTCAATTTTAATTACTAGATAAAAAAAGCTTTTCCTCATCCTTCAGTGCAAAGAGAATGAGAATAGATATAGACATCTAATTGCAGGAGACAGTTCTGGACTAGGAGCTCTGAGAAGTGCTCCAGCTAATCTTGAAACATATTTGAGTAGTCTTGAACTGCACTAGGTAAATGGTAGCTATATTTTTGTCTCCTTTTTTCCAAAAAATTTTTTATTTTATACGTGCATTAAAGATCAGTATAAGGGTCAAAATCAACAAATCCTGGATTGCCGGCATGATTGATGAAGGTAACCCTAACCAGCTTTGGTTGGAAGCCTGAAACAAGTCCACCGCAAAATCTCCTGCTTTCCCAGATGTGTCATAAAACTGAAGCAAAAGATATTTCTTAACTGTAAATGCTGTAGTTTCAGTAGAAAAATATATTCTTTACAAGGAGAATATGGCCATGGGTTGCAAAGGAACACATACTGTGTGTTTAAGTATGCATGCATGTGTGTATATTTTAACAGTGCCAGAGGAACTAGTATACATCTACCCCTGACACTTTGAAAAATGCATACTGTTATATATTATATATGTGACATTGCTTATAATGCATATAATGTTATGTATACATAGGATATAATGTATTACACAGTTTTTCAACTTTCGTTCAAGAAAGATAACTGCCATAGCTCAGAAAACTGGAAAAAATACTGTGTCCCTTTTAAAGTATATTTTCATCACAGTTTCATCTGCTACGCTGATCTGCTGAGGAAGAACCTCTCCTTAGCTAGTATAATCATTGATGCATTGAAGTTTTGGGTTGCTCCTCTGGAAAACTGTGATACTTTATGTATCATATTCCATAAAATCAAACCCTTTTTAACGACTCTGCTAATTTACTTGCAATTTGGATCTAATTGAGACGATAGCTGTTCTCTTATTGCACCATTTATTTAAGTCTTGATAGAAAACTACCTTGTGAACACTGAGATTTTGGAACTAACATCAAACTAAGGTAACTGCCTGAGGAATTGTATGAATTATATATCTATTAGCATAATTTAAGTGAAAAAAATGCAGGGCAGATTGAATAGAATAGGGAATTTAAAATAATTTCAGTTGCATAATTTCAGATCTCACTGGCTATATAAAAGGAATGTAACTTGACTTAATTGATCAGAATTCATTATACCAGGTACATAGATAAGTCAGATTTTTTGACCTTTTCATTTTGTACCTCTGTAATATCAAAGAACCTTGTCAGTTTAACCCAACGGGAGATGTAATATGTTACAGAATGCAAGTGTTAAGTTTTCCAAGAAGTACACAATGCTTTACTAATCTGCCAAAACACTAAGGAGTTAGTGGTAATATATTTTACAGAGATGGAAATAGTAAAACCTGAATAACTAACCTAGTTCCATTCATTTAGAACATCTAATTATTCAACAAAGAAAATACTAGACAAATATAATTTTAGAAGTGCAGGTATTTGCACTAAGATATCCAAAGACTTGAGAGATTATTGATGGCTTCCCATTCCAAGAACAAAGCACAAAACTACTAATTACTTGAGTCCAGATTCACTATGAGGATACTACAGGCAATGTTTTATAAAAACAATTTTAATATTTACTATCTTGATTAAACAAAATGAAGTTTTTTTAAAGTTTCACATATTTGGGCTTGCACTGGTAAGATTATCATAAGAAGGAAGAGGAAAATCCATAGAATATCTAAAAGTGGTAGCTCACTCATAAATGGAAGACATAGTATTTTGAGACCCCCCTATATACATTTTTTCTCTGCAAAAACACTTGAATACAAACAAATAGAGACCCCTCAAACCATGTCTAAAGCCTCACTGAGCCAACAGTGCTGTACTCTAAGTGGCAACAAAAGTTAGATTCAGAGAAAACAGAATTAGGAAGCCTAGAAATTCTCACCACTTTCCACACTATGGTAAGTCTAGATGCCACAGAATAACTGAAATTTTACTGTTTAACAAGTGAGTTATTATCATACTATTCAGTCACCAAATCTCTACCATCTCTCCTATTTTCAGTCTTAAGTGAGATGCATAAACATCAGTTGTTGACCCAAAATTCCTATCAGACAATGGGGAGAAAGATGCACCGCTCAGCTCACATCTAGTCATCTAATATTCAGATGGAAAACAGGGTAAGTCAGCTGATTCTTGTCATCTGCTTCTACGGCCACTATAATTTAGAAAAATGTTAGTTTTGTAGCAAAATGTCTCAATCCTACCAGTGAAATGGAAAGCCTGGGAGGAAATCAATGTTAGTAGAGTAAAAGAAAGAAATCTTCACAGAGGGCTCAGATTGCACCTGTAAAACCTGAGTTTTGTAATCTTTTTATTTTTAAAAAATTGATAATTACAGAGAAGGTGAACATTAAATAGACATGAAAAGCTAAAATCTTCACCATTAAACTAAATTATATAATAGAAAGACAGCAGAACAGCGACATTCCTGAGACAAAAAACAGTAGTTATATAAAATGATGTTGTAGATGTTAACCTAGGAAAAAGACAGGAGTATTTTAATTGCTAAGCAGATTATTGAATTCGAAATATATGAATGCAAAATGGAAAAGGAGAAGGCACTTTGCTTGACAGTATTGTGACAGACTGAATAATAAAACAAACAGAAGACTTTACCCAAGAAAATATTCACAAATTTTCAAAATCAAATATTGATAATACAAATATATTAGAAGCTGCAATCTCATTTAATGGAAAAAGAATACTTGGGAAATAAACACATTCATGGTTGAGGTACTTCTTGCTCTAGTAAACTATACGGGAAGAAAATGCTATTTCAGTAAAAGAAGATGGCACTTAGTTAATTGTGCAAATTATTTTTAAAGGAATTATTAGTTTTCCTTTCAATGTTTGTTATTTTTTCAGCAAAAATTTGCCTTATAACGATCTTGCTGCCACAGAAGCAGAAGTTTTAACTGCTTCCCTTGCTGGCCGGACCACATTATAACATGAAGGCCTAGAACTTTGTCACCTTGATGATATTCTGAAGTATTAGATATTATTTTTCCTTAATCTCATCGTCATGTTCCTATATGAGGCACTAAATCCCCTAAAGTGGATGTAGGGGAGACAAGAGGAGAGAAGAAACTGTCATGAAACTTTTAGATCTTTGGCTCAGCCTATGTGGTGTGCATGGCAAAGAATCTGAGGGCTGTCTGGCTTGGGTTGTTTCTGAAACTCTGGGGTGAGAACAAACGAGCAGTTTTAGGGCATGAGTTTGACAGTTTATCAGACACTTTTTAAAGTCTGATAGATATGTGCACTACATATGAAATGTTTTGAGGTTAATGAGGCAAACATGTCTGATGAAGAAGAGGTAAAATGAAGGAAAATTGGAAGTTCTCTTGGAACACATATGCATTTCAATACTGAAAATTCCCAGATACTTTTAGTAAGTAATGATAAGCATGAGTAAGTAGAATTACTGTAATGGTGTGAAATCTAGACAAGAAAAATATGTTTTTTTCTTTCAAGGCTTGAATTTCAAGCAAATGTGTAGCTGTAGCATGAAAGTTAGTATTGTGTCTACTGTATTTTTATGGTATCCAGTGATTTTTGAGAAATGTTAATTTATATGATTTGTTAAATTAAATGTAATTGGGGTTTATCTGTTATTTTTTCATAGCAAGAGACTATTTAGCATGAAATTGCAATTTACATCTTTAAAGTGTTCTTGCTTTTCTCATATGAATGACAATCCTGGAAATAGAATTATTTTTGCATTTCAGCTTTTTTTTGCAATCTGGGCAAAATAATTTTGCTTTCTTCTATTATAAATAAATATACATAATGTATGATGCTCATATTAATGTTGGTATATTAGTATATTTAAAAATAATATACATCTCCAAACCTTTTCAGGTTTTAAATAATTACATAATTACTTTATGTGCCATTTATGCTTTTGACCAAAGACTGTATTATTTGCTTGAAAATTGAACTGAAAGAGTTTTGACTATTTTTACAGTCATGCATTGAGAACTTTGTGTTCTGAAATAGTGATACAAACATGTACTCTATAATGAGACTAACTGTACAAATATTACCTTATTTAAATATTCACAAAGGAAGACCTATGTAACAGCAAGACCTTTTGATTCCATTTCTTTTGGTAATGTATATGTGAATCTTTTAAAATACAGATTGAGGGTATTCTGACAGAAGGTATTGAGTGTGCATGGCAAGGTCTTGATGGTGTGGTGCTACCTGGGTGACTTCTGTGCCAAATTTTAGAAGTTTTTCCCATGTCCAACAGATCCAAAGGCAGCTGTCTCCAACATGAACCTGCTGCCAGCCAATTCTGAGCCCATCAGCAACAGTGGGAGTACCTCTGTACCTCAGTGGGATGACAGATTCAAGAAGGGGGAAAAGGTGATGTGTGACAGCAATTGCAATCAAAGAGAGAAGTGAGAATATGTGACAGCAACAGCCCTGCAGACACACCAAGGCCAGTACAGAAGGAGTGCAAGGAGGTGCTCCAGGCACCGAAACAGAGATCCTCCTGCAGCCCGTGGTGCAGCCCATAGTGAGGGAGCTGGGCCCCTGCAGCCCACGGAATTCCACAGTGGAGCAGAGATCCACCTGCAGCCCCTGGAGGACCCCATGCTGGAGCAGGTGGGTGTCTGATGGGGGCTGTTATCCCATGGGAGGTGCAGCAGGCTCCTGGCAGGATGTGTGGCCCTATGGAGAGAGGAGTCCATGCTGGAGCAGGTTCACTGGCAGGACTGATGGCTCTGCAGGGAACCCACACTGGGGCAGTTCTTTGAGGACTGCACAGGAACTCCAGCTGGACCAGGGAAGACTGTAAGGTGTCCTCCCCCCAAAAAGGAAGGTGTGATGGAGACAATATGAGATGAACTGACCTCAGCCCACATTCCCTCCCCTCCTGTGCCACTGATGGTGAGCAGAGAAGAGTAAAGCTAAGCCTGGGCAAAATGGTGGGGGAAGGAAAGTTATTTTAGGAATTTTTTTACTTCTCATTATACTACTCTGATTTGATTAGTAATAAATTAATTTATTTTCCCCACGTTGAGTTTGTTTTGTCTGTGAAAGTAATTGCTGACTCTTCCTGTTCTTATCCAAAATCAGGAGCTTTTAATTATATTTTCTAGCCCCTGTCCAGTGGAGGAGGGGAGTAAAAAAGAGCTTTGGTGGGCACCTGGCATCAAGCCAGTCAAACCATCACAGATTTGTGCATGCATTATAAACTTCAATTCATTTGAATTGAAGGTTTGTAAGTTTGCAATGAAACCAAATCAAGTTTCTCTAAATCTCCATTTCTCATGTAGCTGATCATGTCTCAGTTTGAACTGAATCTTGCTGTGTGAATTTTTATTCATCATTTTTATTCATCCAAAGTTCAAGGTGAAGTTCATGACTAACAAAGCTAAGGCAACAGAAATGGCTACATATTTAATAAATATTTCACCCTGTTTTATAGTAAATTATTTTATTTTGTTTAAACATGAAAAGTCAAACCTTAGATTTTACCATGTCCAGTAATTAATTTTGAGTAACTTTCAGTTTTTGTAATATCTCTCTTCAAGAAAAAGTATTCGGAATACCACCTGTTGGTAACGAAAAAAAACCAAAAAACCCAAACCAAACCAAACCAAAAAAAAAACCAACAAAAAAACCCCAACAAAACCAACCAAACAAAGAAACAAACAAAAAACCCCAACACAAACCCATAATCAGCTACATAACTAAATTGCCCTGAACAAAAGTTCAGGCTTTATGGTTGCAGAAAGCATGAAATACTGCCCTGGTTTCAGCTGGGATACAATTAATTTTTTTCTCAGTAGCTGTTAAAATGCTGGGGTTTTTGGGTTTTATTGGGGTTTTTTATTTGTTTTTAATTTTTTTTTTTACTGCAAATAGTGTTGATAACACACTGATATTACGGGGTTTTTTGTCATGCTGATCATGAGTCAAGGACCCCTCATGCTCTGCCAGTGAGGAGATAAGCAAAAAAACAAACTGAGAAGGAGAATAGCTGAGACACATGACATAAACTGACCAAAGGGATATTCCATACCATAGGACCCAGAATGGAGGCGGATCTAGGTTCAGGAAGAGGTGTCTGTCATCATTCAATGAATGGTGGATAACTGTACAGTGCACCACTTGGTTTTTTCCCTTTTTATTACCATTATTGTTACTATTTACCAATATTATTGTATTTTACCTTCTTTTCAATTATTAAACTGGTTTTTATCTCAATACACAAGTTTTGCTCTATTTCTCCTTTCCTATTCCATTGGGGATGGGGAGGGGAAGAGAAAGAGGACTGAGAAAGCAGCTGCGTGGTGGTTTTACTCCAGCTGGGCTTAAAACCATGACAAATACTCTCTTAATCCAAAGGTTGTCAAAGTTTTCTATCCATGCTTTTATTTTATCTGTCATGGTTCACACTAAAACATTATTATCTTGGCATGTTGGGAAAATGTTAGAACTCTGTTATAGCTGCTTCCCCCATGAATAGGTATATTTATAGGTATATTTATATATTAAATCATGTTCTATAATGGAATAAAATTGCAAAAAAGAGAATTCTCATTACTATAGCTTATATTGTTTTCTACAGTGTAGCTAATATTAGAAGTCCAGTTCTATCAGTAACAATACCCTCCATAGGTGGAACACACACCTGTTATATTCTGGAAAGCATTTGGAACATGAGAAAACTGAGTCTGAAGCAGAAAAATCCAAACCAAACCAAACCCCTACAAAATACACAACCCCCCTACAAAATACATGCTCTCCTCAAAATAACTTTTTTTCTCTCTCTCTCTTCTCTCTCTCTTTCTCTCTTTCTTTCTTTCTCTCTCTCTCTCTCTTTCTTACTCTCTTTCTCTCTTTCTTTCTCTTTCTTTCTTTCTTTCTCTCTTTCCCTTATGGATAAAATGTAGAATTACTTCATAAAGGCCTATGTCACCCTACTTATGCAACATAGCTTACATGTGTTTATACCCAAGGTAAGCTTGACAGAAATAATTTCTTGGATATTGTATAGTCAAGTTTAAACATGACACAATATTTCACTTTTAGATTATATTGCTCTCTGGACATGTCTTATGAGAAATTCTGAAATTCTCCAGTAGAAGGCTGCTCCTGTCTTCAAGGAGGTGTTCTACCTCTGGCAGGCAGATGTATAAATTCAAATTTGGCTTTGTAATGTGGGCATTCAACAGCCCTTACCAAGACAAAATATGTGACAGGTGCTCTTGACAGTGTCAGGTACCTGGCCTGGCTTTTTAAAGTTTAAAATTTTAAAGTTCAAAATGCAATTCATATAGTCACAAACTATTTGTACCCTGTCTAATACTTAATCACTTCCAGTAAAATCAATATTTTCTCTCTGAATTTAATAGGAGGCACTGGAAATAAGTAGGAAATCCATAATAAAAAGCGATGACATTTTGTTTACAGCTTTATTCATACCACCTTCAGGCTCACTCCACCATTCATGACCTCATGGACTTAAATATACTCACTGAAATCAAAATTCCAATTTCTCAGCATTAATCTGAGCCCATAGTGTTTGTTAGCAGCTCCCCATATCCTCCACCATAAAAAAAAGTACTTTTTTCAACATCGAACTGTTATTTTTGAGAGTAATGTATTTTTGTAATGTGTCATAATAAACATGATAAGTCATTAGCATAGGCTTTCCCAGACTTTTCTTTAACCCTTAGAGGTTAGCTAGGAAAAACCCTTTTAACAGCAACATTCCAAGATGTGCCAAATATCTCTAGAGCGCTCTGTAACAGTGATTTCAGATATAGGAACTTATCTTGCATATCCCTGTCTTTTTAAATGTGTATGGTATTTGTGTGTAGACATAGATCCCTCTAATTAATAAATTTCTATATATTTGCCATGCATGAATGCTAGATAGTTTGCACAATGATTATTTTAAATTCCTGCTTGTTTCTACCCACCTGTGTGTCTATTTATGTACTTATTTATGAAATGCATATATTTAATGCTTTGTATGTATGAGGAGGATTATCTGACAAACTGCTGTTTCCAAAGAATCAATGAATATTTTTGTGCAATGCATATTTATAAACACCTCTGTCTTACTTGTTGAAAATGAAAACAGGTGTTGGGGTAGGCACGCAGAGCACCATATCCTTTAATCTGCAAATTTAGAATACTTTTGCCTTTTTTTTTTTTTTTCTGACAGTAAAGATAATACTGTGATAATCCCAAAACCCGTGAGTATTTTTCATGTAAAGATTTTTTAATTCCTACCTCAAACCCCAGCAAGCTTTATGGCTATACTAGAGATGATATTGAGTCTAAACCTATCCTTTTCCATTGATATTTATGTAGTCCATAATAGATTTTGTTATATAATAGTTAGTCTCCCTCTCATCTCCTCTCTTCATATCTATCTTTCACTGCTGTGTTGATAGCCTAAGAATGGTAGTTTGTCAGTTTAGTAATTAAACTGAGATTACAGGCTCTTCATGCTCAGTCATGTCACAAAGCCAAACTGTGGCTATGTTAAGTATTTGGTGGTAGATTTATTAAAACTCAGTCTGAGATGACTACTGATTATGTCTTTCACGTTCTTGTATGTTCTTCTTCTGTAAGTATTACAGTTGCCTCTCTTGATGTATGTTGTTTTGCAGACAGATATCAACATGCTCTAGAGGTTACATGTATGATTTGTAGCCAGCCCTAAAGACAGAGAATTTATACCACCTCACTACAGTCTGTTCAAATCAAACTTCTTCACTTGTTCCAGTCATCAAACATATCTCATGAATAACTGCACAATTTATCAAATATAATAAATAGTTTGAAAGAGTTTCTTCTTTAGCGCTATAAATACAAAATAAAGTGTTTAATGGCAGGTATTTTGTGTTATTTTAACAGTCTTATCTATATTTTAATTACTATGTCTTCATATCATTACTGATATTTGAGCTTTAAGGACTTTATTTCCTCTGGAATATGTTACAAATCATAAATTAGTATCCTACTGGATAAGCATGATTTCAACAGCAAGTGTTTTCCTTTTACGTACATTCAAGTGAACACAAGATACCCACATTGAACCAACAGGTCTATTTTCCAGTACAGAATTGTCCAGTGTCTCAACAGATACAAATGTGGGATGTGTTGGTATTACTGTCAGTGGATCTATGCATGTATAAATGAGTCTAAGGCCTGACATTATCAAATGTTGATTAAACTCCTTAGCTCTGGGCAAGATTTTCATACGAGCCAAGATACCTCTCTTCTCCCTCTCTCTGTGAAATAATCCATATGAATTCATAGAGTCATTTGTGCTGCTTAGGAATTCCCCCTTAGCTCCTTCTGTGCTCCATCCATGGTTAATGCATGGATAAGCTCACAGATAATAGTTTTATACAGATAATGCTTCCAACAAAATCTTGACTTGCAGCAGCAGGACACATGAAAATTTTCAGTATATACAAGTTCTCTGGCATCCGACGATTCCTTAAATTGAGTGCATATTGTTCTCTCATCATCCATACTGCAATTCAATATTTACCCATCATTGTGATCAACCTTTTCCTTCAGTGATAAAAAAGAAAAACACTATCATCATGTGGCCCTGTAATAGAGTATTACCATTGCTAGTAGCATGCCTCATACTGAATTTGGAAATCTTCTGAGTTTAGTCACATTTCCTCTTTGACTTTTCTTGACCTTCCTGCACCATGATTTAAATTTTCTCTTTGATCAGATGTCTATGGCTCATTTTTTCTTACGTTCACAGAATCACAGAATGATTAAGGTTGAAAGTGACCACAGTGGGCTATGTGGTCCAACCTCCCTGCTCAAACAGGGTCATCCTAGAGCACAAGGCACAGGGTTGTGTCCAGATAACCTCTCTGGGCAGACTATTGCAGTACTCAGTCATGCAGTAAAGAAGGTCTTCCTCATATTCAGATGAGGAATTCCTTGCTTCGCATCAGTTCATATTTATGTGATATAACCACAGTTTATATAGATAGCAGTAATAAGCAGCCATTCACTGTAAAGATGTTTATAACTCTAATTACTAATTTATGACTGATGTATAGACAAAAGCATGCCTGGTATGATAGGAGGGGTCTTCAAAAAATCAGAAACAATGTGCAGCATAGCTGCATGGGAAAATTAAAGAAAGGATGTGCATGAAACCAGGGTAAAGCGCAGAGACTAAGTATTGTGCATGGTTTATTTTTAATTATACTATGAGTACTACAGAGAGTTTTTCTCTGTAGAAGTATTCTGACTATGCTATTTTCCTTTCTTATATTTTCTGCAAAAAAGAGGTCTATCATATTCCTGAACTAGATTGTTAAGATATTTATTGTTCTAAAAATAAACATTTGCTTTTGTATATATACACATACATATGCACACATACACTATATATATACATATGCATGTACATGTGCACATAAGGCAGGCTTATTTTCTGTCTACATAAGAGATTTTGAATATAACAACTAAAATTCACAGAAGCAATGCACATAAACCATTTTTTTAGTGAGGTGATTTTGATCAGATATTTTTGCTGCACACATGACAGTACACACATCACTTCTATTACATTTCTATTTTTATATCCAGGGAATATGCTTGAAAAGAAAGTTCTGGTATTTAATACTCCTGCAGTAAAATGCCAGTTTCACAGCAATTTGATATAGTACTTAAATTTTGTCCAGGATTCTCCATCTTCAGTATGTATATTATACATATACATTTAAGTGTGTATACATATATTTTCTATGTAAGCTTTTTTTATTTCATTTATACAAAATCTCTTGTCTGGAGTCAGAATCTAAAAAAAGAGATTAAAAATGGTAGTGAAACCTCTAAAAGGGAATAATTTATCAGCCATATTCTTATTCCAGGAATCTGTAACACAAACCAGTAATTTCAAAAAGGGATGCTAGATTTGACATGCAATCAAACTTTTTCCTTTTTCTTTTGATATTCTTATGTGTATTCTTATACGTATTTAAAATATAGTGATGGCCCATAGGAACTATTCAGTAGATTTCTGGAATAGAAGTAGAACAAATGTAATAAAAATGGAAATTAGCATTGAAAACTGTGCTAATAACATACTTTTAAAAGTCCTGTAATACAGGCTGCTAAAATATGGAACAATTTTACAATTACTGCTTTCTAAAAAAGAAATTACACCTGCAGCAGTCATGGCTGAACTTTGAGCAAATATGTTAAGGTAATAATAACACATTGGACTGGTGAACTCTGCTCCTCTTGATTTATAACACAGTATCCACTTATAGTTAAATGAATGTGCATGTTACCTTAGTTCCATTTCTGTCTTCTGCTTTGTTAGCCAAATCCCAGGTTGATTTTAATTTTTTTCAGTGTTTTATAAAATCTTGAATCTCAGTTTCATAATTGTTTCAGATGCTTTCTTCATCCTCAATCTAAGTAATGGTAAATTTGATCCAGTTAGTTGACATTACTGGACTATAGAGTACTAGAATACAAAAGCCTCAAAATAAGACCTCAAGATCCAAAAATCTATTATTTGAGACGACTGAAAAAGGTATTTCACAGTAGTGCATTTATCTTCTGTCTATTCTTGAACAAGTTTAACCTCATTTCACTCCGGGCATATACCACGTCATACAGTGTTTTGTTTACAAAAACAAAAAAGGATGAGTATTTTCAAAAAGGATATAACTTTGAAATAGCTAATACATCATAATTAGTTATTCCAGGGTAACCTGCTCATGTCCATAACCTCACTTAGCTGTTCTACAAATCTAAGTCATGTCTATCTACTTATCATTCTAACGTGAGCAAAATTCTACAGCCTTTGGGACATATTTGAGTACTCTTGTATACTACTTCATTCTTTGAACAAACCCATTGGATTCCTTTTAAAGGCTCTCAAAGACTTCAATGAGCTGTGAAATTAAGCTCTACCCTTGTACTCTTTTCAATCTGAATTCCATCATGGACATTTGTACAGGTGTTTGTTGTATGAATGTTTGTGGAAGAGCTTTTAATTCACCTGAATCCCTGATATTCACAGATGAATGACCATATTCATAATCCCACCATATAAGCATGAAATTACTAGCAGACTTTGACAAGGCAAAGTTGAATGAAGGTTATGCAGGATAGAGAGTCTTTATGATTAAATCCAGCCTCGAGGTTCCCTACTATCCAATTTTTCTACTGTTTTGTATGTTTGTTTGTTCTGGTTTGTTTTGCTTTTATCTGGGTGAGAATCTGTATGCACTAGCCACAGCAGAATGTCAGGGTTTTGTCCTTAAAAATGCCCAATGTTAACTGTGAAATATTCCTGAAATCCATACAACTCTGTTATAGTAGTTTAATATTTTCCTCTTTGGGTTGAAAAAAGAGGTCAACAATTGAACAGATTTAACCTAAAGACTAGAAAATCAACAAAGAAGTAAGGTACAGATTTGACTGTTGAATAAATACCTTATTTTAGGACAGCATTATGATTTTCAGGGAACACAGCTCTGATTTTTTGGTGGTTTGCCTTAACAATGATGTATTTGAAGCCCACAGACTGGCACTGCAGCACTGTGATGTTTACCACACCGGCTGAATGCCTGAAACTATGCAGAGAAGACCTAGTCAGAACTATGCAGAGAAGACCAGGGATACTTACTTTCAAGAAATACTGGAGTCAAATCTCGTAACTAGCAATGGAAACATTCATGAGAGGGAAGAGAAAAGATGTGTATGCTAATGACACATGAAAAGAAAGGGAATAAGTAAGCTTCTGCAATAGTGCAGCCACTCATTACTTCATATTCTTCAGCACCCATTACTTACAACTATTCTTTGCAAAGTCTGCTTGTATTTTGTAGTCTGGAAGAATGGTGAGGTACTGGATTACAAAAAGATAATTGTACCATGTGAATAAATGGCAGCACATACGAGGTGACCCAGCATGATAAGATAATAAATCCTCTCAGTCTGTCTTAATACATATTAGAAATCCTTCAAGCAATTACAGCTAATGAGAAAATAATTACGGCTCACAACTGGTCCGTAAGGAAGATGAACAGGGAGGAAAAAAAAGGGGAGCTCCTACAATAAATACATACTTTGATCAGCTCAGAAATGCAGTACTTGTTGAGTGACTTGTCTGTACTGGTTTGAGCTGAGGTAGTTGTTTTTCTTCACAGTGGCTGGTATGGGGCAATGTTTTGAATTCGTGCTGAATATAAAAGGATTATAATATAGAGGGATTTTTTTATTGTTGAGAAGAGCCCACACAAAGTAAAGGCCTTTTCTGGTTTTTGTACTGCCATACTGGCGAGGAGAGTGGGGTTGCATGGGTGGTTGGGAGGAGAACACAGCTAGGACAGGTGACCCAACTGACCAAAGGGATATTCTAGACCATAGGACATCATTCTCAATATATAATTTGAGGAGAAGAAAAAGGAAGTGGGGGATGTTTTGGAGTGTTTGTTTTCCCATGTCATGATTACATGTGATGGGTCCCTGTTCTCCTGGAAATGGCTGAACATCTGCCTGCCCATGGGAAGGAGCGAATTAATTCCTTGCTTTACTTGTGTGCACAAACTTTAGATTTCCCTGTTTTCCCAATCCACAAGTTAACTAGAATTTGCCATTCCTATTTTCTTCCCAATCCTACTGGTGGGTGATACAGCTGATACTTGGTTACTGGCTAGAGTTAAACCACAACACTGTCCCAGTAAAATTCAGTATTTCCTGATGATGAACAAAAGGAAATCTAAGATACAAGCACTTTCACTTGAAAGTCATCTTAAAGGTGGTTTCAGTAGGCAGAAATAGCAAGTTTTGACTCTTTCAGATATATCTTACGCATTATATTTTTTTATTATATTTACCTGAACAGAGAGTAGGTTGAAGTTTAAAAATTGATGAAAAAGGTACATAAGTTTGTTTCAGAGAATTTTTGCCTCATTAGAGCCAATGTCCCCCAGCCACACACTGTAAAGCTTTTCAGAACAAGGTCAGAAGGGATGATATTAATCCTGACAGAAGTTGATGATTCTTATAGCAATGTTTTGAGGAGCATTTTCTTATGGGAAATTGATGATCTTCTAGCACCTTCACAGTCTATAAAAAAGTTTTAATATGAGCAGAATATATTTTCTTATACTGTTTGTGGATTATGGTACCTTTTATTTGTCATTTTCAGATTCAGTGCACTGTAATGCAATTTTTTCCTTTAGCTGATATATTACAGATATTTGTAAACTCATTATAATGGCACTAAAACACTAGATAACCAGTGTCCCTTTTTAAAAAAAAGTCAGGATACTTGAAAACACTAGAGTCAATATGGTTTATTTGTATATTAAGCTTTTTCATAAAGTCTATTGACAAACTATGAATGAGAATATTTATTCTGGTATGAAACAGAACATTGGAGATCTTTGTCCTGGACTTTCAGTTTAGTAATATTATAGTGATGTCAGTGATTAATAGTCTTTTCCCATTGCAGTAATTAAAACACTTTTTTTTTAACATTTGAAAAATCAATTTATTATAAACTGAAGAAGTATGGTCTGAAATTATGTTTGTTGCACACACACCAGTCCTTGCACTCTGAGGAACCAAACTGTCATCACATTAAATCACATTGAATGGCCATATAATTCCTGAATACAGATTTGGAGGGATGATCTTTGACTATCTATATGGATATGTGTAACAAATATATCTGAGTATTATAAAATCTTTGAAGGCATTTTTTACAAACATTTAATTTAATTAGATGATCTTAGAACACTGAAAGATAATACATGCAATGCCATTTGTACTGAAATATTGGCTGGCTTTTCATAGCAGCATGTGTGGTTAGAGTAGGTATTAGCAGCACTACCAGCCTGACACCTGCACTAAGCAACAGATTCACCGTAATACAATTTAATAAGATGTCTTTTGTTATTAAACCAAGAATTGTATGTTGCCAGCTGAGGTGGAAAATAGGTCCCAGAGGTTTTTCTCCCTTTTTCCATCTGCGGTTATTTTTAGGGGGCTTTAATATTTAAAAGTCTATTACTAATTTCAGCATTGCCCATAGAAACCTGCTTTGTAGTTCTTTTGCCAAATTATCCCTTGAAGGCAAGTGCTGTAAATAATTTCTCAGTTCTGTTCCTAGACACTTGCCAAGGTCATTATCTGGCTTTCCCACAGTCTCTGCATTCTGAATTTGATTGTGAGTGGTAACTAAGAAACATTTATGAGATGCAATCACAAGCTGTGACAGTCTTATCAAAAGCTGAAGATGGTCCCCGAGCACTCCGATGAAGCCAGTGGCTCAGCTGCTCTTGCTTCTTTAATACTTCATTTATCTTTCAAATTGGTCAACGAACAGAGCACCAAGAGCAAACATAAAACAGGCACTATGAAGCAAGTATGATAACCAGAGAGAAAGGAGGCTCCAGGAAGCAAGTGGTATGGAGCTGATCCTAGAATTCTAACATTTAGTTTCTAACCAGCAATAATTTTGTCTTGTGTTTGTATACTTTGTTTCATCTCTGACAATATAAAAAATCTGACATATCTTTTAAAAATGTAGGTAATTATTTCCTGGAAAGTTTCTCTTGAGTTGAGCTGATGAGGCCCTCTACAGACAGATTGGAACAGCCTCACATTCACAAGGCCTGATCCACATGGAAGATTTCAACTCTCTGAAATCTGTTGGACGGACAACATAACAGGGCATAAAAAAAATCCGTGAGGTTCCTGGAATTCATTGAGGAGTACTTCCTTCTCCAAGAGATACAGGGGCCAAGAAGGAGAGGTATGATGCTGGACCTTGTTTACACCAAAAAGGAGGCCTGGTGGGGAATGGGAAGCTCAAGTGCAACTTTGGCATCAGTCACCATAAAATGGTGGAGTTCAAGATCCTTAGATTGGTAAGGAGAGCACATAGCAAACTTCTTACACTGGATTTCACTGGAGAGAAGATGTTGGCTTTTCATACATTTGCTTGGTAGGATATCACAGGACCTAAGGAAGCTGGTTAATATTCAAGCGTTATTTCCTTCAAGCTCCAGATTGGTACATCCCAATGATACAAGCAAAGGAGGTAAGAGACTTGTATGAATGAGCAAGGAGTTTCTGGCTGAATTGAAACAGAAGTTTTCAGACTGTAAGAAAAGGGACAGGCAACTTGGGAGGAATATAGGAACACTGTCAGAGTATGCAATAATGCTAAGGTCAGTTTGGAATCAAAGGTGGTAAGGGATGTCAACAACAAGAAAGGATTCTTCAAGTACATCAGTAGCAAAGGAAAAACTAAGGAGAATGTGGTCCCACTGCTGGATGAGGCAGGTACCTTGTTGATGAATACAGAAAAATCAGAGTTACTGAATGCCTTCTTAGATTAATTCCTTCATTCCTAAGGCCAGCCCTCAGGAATCTCAGCCCCTAGATGCAAGAGAGAAAGTCTGGTGAAAGAATGATTTTCACTTCGTCAAAGGAGATCAGATTAGAGTTCATTTAGATAGATCCATGGGCTTCAATGGAAAACACTTGGGAGTGCTAAGGAAGACAGCTGATCATATTGCTAAAGCCACTCTGTCATACTTGAAAGATTGTGGAGAATGGGAAAGATGCCTGAGGACTGGAAGAAAGCTAATGTTACTCCATTCTTAAAGGTCAAGAAATATAACCCAGGAAACAGCAGGCCAGTCAGCTTCATCCCTATTCCCGGAAAGGTGATGGAACAACTCATCCTGGATAAGATCTCTAAGCCTGTAGAGAAAAGGAAGGTTACCAAGTAGTTCACATGAATTCACAAAGGAGAAGTCATGCCTGACTGCTCTGATAGACTGCCCTGATGGAACGGCTGGCAAGGTAGATGACTGGAGAGCAGTGGATGTTGTCTACCTTGACTTCAGCAAGGCTTTTGACACTGTTTCCCATAACATCCTGAGAGGTAAACTCAGAGATTGTGTTAGATGAGCAAGTAGCGATGTAGATTGAGAAGTGAGTGGCAGAGCTCAGAGGGTGGTGATTAGTGGCATAGGTCTAGCTAGACCTCAGGTTTTTAGGTTTCTTTCTGCCCGAGATTTCAAGGCTGGTGGTTCGAGTGTGTCTTTTTCTGTCTCTGTTCTCTCTGGGCTTTCTCTGTGACCGCTGAAGGTTTTAAGTCCAGGTCTGAGTCTGTGCTCGGCGCGAGAATGATGTGGAGTCTCAAGGTCTCAGTTTTCTCGGTTTCTCGCGTTGTTTATTATTTCTTATCTTTCAAGTTCTCTGTGTCCGGCCAAGATGGTCACAGCAGCTTGGACACGATGTGACTCCCGCCATGATGGGAGGTTGCCCTGCCTTTATACAGATAACTACATGGCTATTATTTACCATTTCATACCAATGCCTAGTAACTATACTAGAAGGGTCATTTCTACTTTGACCCAATCCTATCAAACTACTTTGTGCCCACGTCACTGCAGAAGATGGATGCCAAGGGAGAAGAAGAACTCAGGGTTCTACCCTAATTGCACATCTTGTCTTCCAGTCAGCTCCATTCTAAAAACTCAAAACTACAAAACTTTCTATCTGGTGATAAACTACACTACTATCTGTTACAAATGTGTGACTTGCAATTCTTCTCTGTGTTAGAAGTTTTTCACATGGACTGAAATCAAAGTCTGTGTCTTCCTGGGCCCTGTGCCAGGCAAACCCTCCTGCACAGACCCTAGACCCTCTTTTTTGGGTTTCAGGCCTCTCTACCAAGGTCTGTGACCATCCAGGGTGCCCAGAGGGATGCCCTGGACTCCAACACTAGATGTCCATAGGTAATGATGTTTTCCAGGGGTCAGTACTGAGTTTGGTCTTGTTCAATTAATTTATCAATGGCCTGGCTGAAGGGGCAGAGTGTACTTTCAGCAACGATGATACAAACTGTGAGGGGTATCTTATATACCAGAAGGCTGTGCTGCCATTCAGCAATATCTGGACAAGCTGAAGATCAGGGCAGAGAGAAGCAACATAATGAAATTAAGCAAAGACAAATAAAAAGACCTAGGAAGTAATAAACCCATGCCCCAGTAAAGATTAGGGCTCAACCTGTAGAAAACAACTTAGGGGAGGAGGATGTGGGAATCCTGGTGGACAACAAGTTAACCATGAGTCACCAATGTGACCTTGCTGCAAAAAAAGGCCAGTGTTATCCTGGGTTGCCTTAGGAAGAGTGTAGCCATCAGGTCCAAGGGAGGTGGTGAGGCTACTCCTGGAATCCTGGGTCCATTTCTGGGCTCCCCAGTTCATGTAACACAAGGTGGGTCCAGCAGAGAGCTACAAAGATCATTAGGAGTCTGGAGCACCTCACTTATGAGGAAAGCTAGGCTTGTTTGCCTAGAGAAGAGATGACTGAGAGGGAACCTTATCAGTGCATACAAGTATTTTAAAAGCAGATGCCAAGGGGATTTTACAGTGGTGCCCAGAGACAGGGGCAAAAGGCACAAACTGAAACACGGGAAATTTCATCTGAGTATGAGGAAGAAACTTTAAGGATGACTGAGCACCAGAACAGGCTTCCTGGAGACAGTGTGGACTTTCCTTCCCTGGAGATGTTAAAAACCCACGTGGATGTGATCCTCTGAAAACTGCTCCAGGAGCGCTTACTTTAGCAGAGGGATTGGACTACATGAATTCCAGGCATCCGTTCCAACCCCAACTGTTCTGTGAATCTGTCAGGCATGAATTTCAGGATCAAAATGGTTTTGGTGTAAAGCTCTCCTTGTTTTATATACTCTTATGGTGAAAAAGGACACCAAAACTGTAGTATCAAAGGCAGCTCATCTGTGAAAGTCACAGATTTACCTGCCATAAATGTAGGACAAAACCATGCAATGTCGTTGTGCTGAGTTGGACATCTAGGTATACTCTGAAAAGTAACCATAAGTGTGAGTGTGCAGTTCAGATCCCTAAGTTTAGGAGCCATACAAAGAGATACAACTGCAGTTATTCAATTTCATGCCTTAAGTATATGGCAGAATCTTTAGCAGATCCCAGATTTCAGCACCACATCCTGGCATCCTTCAACCCCTCTGACTTTCAGTAATACTGTTTAACTCTGGATATTTAGCCTCTACAGATTGACAAGGTGAAAAATAAAACTATTTGCAAGCTCCTGACATTTAGGGTGAAAAATGGTCCCAACAGAAAGAAAAGAATGTTTACCTCATTTCCAATGTTCACTTCAAGAAGAGACACAAGGGAAAAAAATAAAAGGAGGAAAAAAGTCAAGAAGGAAAAAGGAAGGGAGGAAGATTTTTAAAAAACAATAAATGTCAGGCTTCTGACTTAAAACTTCAAAGCTGACAAGAAAAGCATGACTTTTTAAATTTCTTTTAGTGAATAAATTGTGTATGTAGTATTTTAGTCATAGGCTACTTTACATTCAAAAGCTACATTTGTGAAATTGAATTAGAGTCAAACCATATTCCTAGGAGCTGGAACTTGTTTGTGCATATTGTTAAATTTTTAAGGTAGGATCTCACATAGTTTTTTGTCTCAAGTAGTAGTCAGTAGGCTTCTAAAGAACTTCTGGTCACAACTATAGGTGTACCAGAGTAGAGGAAGTTTTCCACTTCTGAATAAGCATTTTGCATACAAACATCTTCTTTTAGAAAATGAGAGAGTGTAATTGCACTCCTAGAGAATAATCTTAGCATACTTTTAATTTGTTTTGATAGATAAAATAACATAATATTATTTGAAAAACAAATGCAATTTCATTATATCAAAAAATATTCTATAGAGTAAAATTATATTCAGTCCTAATTAATGGGGGCTTTTTTGAGAATTTCATTTTAAAAAAAATTAAACTATGTAAGCCAATACCAGAATCGCATCAGCATAAGTTTTCATTTGCATTCACCCATGACTCAGATTGGAGCTGCACAGTAATTACTTCTGTTTCAAGAACCGTTTTTGTTTAACTGGTGTGGATTATTCATTTCATAATTTTAACCAGCCATTTAACCAAAAATAATTTAAACGAGGAAAGAAAAATGTTTTGTACCTCTGTGCTTCTTGCTGCATTACTTTGACCCTAATTAAAATTACTTCAGTAAAAGTATATCCAAGCAGTTTCATAATACTGTTGGATAATTAGTTCTTTGTGAGTTTAAACTATCACATTTTCCACATGATATTTCTTACATATTATAAAGATAAAAAATTATAAAGATATATAGCACATTTATCTTTGCATATCCATATATAAAACATACATTCAACATAGTTTAGGGTCTGGGTTAATTTGTTTCTTTCTCTTTCTATTCTTTTAATTTCTTTTTTAAATTGAAAACACTTTTTCACTGAAAAGTACAATTTTAAACCACTTGAATCAATAAATTCACAAAATATTTTTCTGTTTAAACAAGCAGTGAATAAAAAAAAACCCAGAAAAATGCAAAAAAATTTAATTGAGTCATATTTAATTTAAAAAGGAGTCAGAAATGGTCCACACATACACAAGGGAATCTTTCCTGTTTCAGTACAACACTGAACTCTATCTTAACTAACATTCCCCAATGAATTTTTGTTTCTTCTTTACCAGTTCAGGTATTCCCCCACNAAACCAAAGAAAACCCCCAAACAAACAAAAAAAAAAAAAAAAAAAAAAAAAAAAAAAAAAAAAAAAAAAAAAAAAAAAAAAAAAAAATCTTTGACAATTAATTCTACTGCTGTGTGGTTGATTTAATGCTGTATGCTGTGTATGTTTTATTTTAATTTGATTTGTCACTCATGGTTTCCTTGCCCTTGTACTCCTAGTTAGTAAGCACTGATGAAATCTTGTTATGAAAGGTAGCAAACAGTAATGGGGATTTTTTAGTATCAGTTAGAAATCTTGTGATTCAGATTAGGTCTAGTCTTTAAAGATTTTCTAGAGTGGTTGTGGCAGCTAGAATTGTTAATAAAAAAAAATAAATTGTACTCCTAATTTAGAGTAGTTACTGCCTACAATTAATACCAGCTCCAAGTCCATAACTTTGATGTAAGTTATACTGACATGAACTCTTTTGCAGTCACATACTCAATTATCTTGCCTTACAGTGTACCAAAAGCCCCCACCTCTCTTGGCTGACAGACAGGAGCAGCTTTGCTACAAACAGGCTTAGCTGGCATAACTAAACAGTGTGAAACACCTAACTTTTCATAGAACCATAGAATCCTTCAGTTTGGAAAAGACCTCTAATATCATTGAGTCTGGCTATTAACCCAGCACCTCCATGTTAACCCCTAAACCATGCCCCCAAGTACCACATAAGCACACTTTTTGAACACTTACAGGGATGATGATTCCACCACTTCCCTTGAGAGTGTCTTCAAATGCCAGACCTCTGTTTGTTTCACTGAAGAATTTATTCCTAATATCCAATCTATACCTCCTCTGGTGCAACTTGACACCATTTTTTCTTGTTGTATCACTTGTTACTCAGGAAAAATACCCTGACCCCCTCTTGTTACAAGCTCTTTTCAGACAGTTGTAGAGAGTGATAAGGACCCCTTGGGCCTCCTTGTCTCCAGGCCAGAAACCCTAGTCCCCTCAGTCACTCCTTATAGGATTTGTGCTCCAAAACCTTCACCAGCCCTGCTGCCCTTCTCTGGACATGCCCCAGCACTTCAGTGTCTTTTTTTGGGGTGAGGGATTCAAAACTGAGCACAGTATTCAGAATGTGACCTCAACAGTGCTGGCTACAGGAGATCAATCACTCCCCTCACCCTCCTGGCCACACTATTTCTGAAACAAGCCAGAATACCACTGGCCTTCTTGGCCACCTGGGCACACAGCTGGCTCACGTTCATGTTCAGACAGCTGTTGACTAACACTTCCCAATCTCCCAATCCAGCCACAGATAAACACAAAATGTGAGTCTGACATGTTCCATCTCTTACGTTCAGTTGGAAATAACAGAGGACAATAGTTGTAAAGAGCCCTCTGTGATCCAATTCTTCAAAACTTTGGGATTCAGACTTGCATATGTCCACTGCATTAATTTTATAGAAACTCAGCATCTTTCATTTTCATATTTTTTAGGAAATTCAAGAGAGACCCTTTATATAGCAATTTTCAGGCGTTAATTGACATTAGACTGTTCTCTCAGTGAGCTTAAAACAACGTCTCCAGCTAAGGAGAAACTCATATTTTTTGAATCAAGTAATTATAGGATTGTTTCACATGCTCATTTAATTTCCCACAGGATATCAGGCCATAAGCTGAATATTGTGCAATGAAGGCTTGCCTGTGGACTGGAGGAAACATTTATCATTCATTTCATATTCACTCACTAAAGCATATCACACACCAAAGTAGATTTTTAGAAAACCACAGAAACAACCCTGCATGTGTGAGAGAACCTTGTCACATTTCAACTGAATCATTCTACCTATTTACAGAAAAAAAAATTACCTATTTATATTTTTCTCAACAGTGACGTGACATAATACATTCCATTCCTCACAGAAGTTGTTGAAATGGTGCCTTCTCAACAAATCAGCTTTCATCTACTCCGTCTTTGTATGGAAAACAGGGAAAGGTTAATTTCTCCTCAGTTTTAATATTTTTTGGGGGGTGGGGCGGGGAAGGGAGGAGGCGCTTTTGAATAATTATCCTTTTTATATCCCTGAATTCTATTAACATTTTTGGTCAAAATAATTTTTTCCCTAAAAAAATTTTATGTTTCTTTTGATGACTATTTTTGTTTACTGCAATAACAAAAAAAAAATAAGATTGTGTCTGCTTCTTCATGATCTGGGCTCTCATCATTCTATTAGTGTGCAGTTTAAGTCTTTAACTTCATTCAGCTTTGTTCAGCAAACATTCAGGCATCTCAGTGGTTGTATCAGGGTGAAAAAATTAGTGCTTCTTCAGCTTTACTAACTCCAATATATCATTGAAATACCTTATGCCTAAGCTGTACCAGTGCTTGTGCTGACCCACAGTAGTTAGCCAATAATGCTTTAAAGTAATTAATGAACAAAACTAATGGTCAGTTTTCCCTGAGAATTTACCTCATGAGGAGTTCTTTCTGACATGTTGCACATTTAAACAATCTTTCCTTGCTCCCAGATCTGTGCTAGGGGATCCCATGTCCCATTTTAATATCTGTATCCAACCCCTGACTGAACGGTAACTTTCCTCAATGCTCTAAATTCAAAGCTGCTGAAAGAATAGCCTGCTTTTGTTACTCTTTAATAGCATAAAATTAGTGCCTTCAAAAACTCTCACCTAGCATTAGAATAACAGAAAACTGCTTCAATGCATGGATCAAATTTTGCCCTGAAGATAGAAAAAAACCCGATGATTTGGGAATTTGCAAAAACACTGTAGAAGAATATGATGCTTAATATCATATGCCTGAGAAATTTATGGCTAATTTCAAGATCAACATGACAGGATATCACTCTAGGAACAAGGAAAAAGCTTCAGTGGATCTATGAAAAGGGGTAAAATCAGGAATACATGCACTTACCTTTTATGAGGAACTGCTCAGCTTGCCCTGAACAGCTCAATTGATGCAAATGTCTCTATGAAGTGTGCTATTACCCTGACATCAAAAAGAGTAAATTCAATACAAAACTGGATAAGCATTCCTACCTATCATTCAGCCACAAAAATTATTATAGAAAGCATCATCCATATCATAGATCATTTTCTGCACACTTAATAGGCACAAAGAATAGATATGATAGTACTAGAAATTTATATAGAAAATAAATATTCTATCATGTTAAAGAGTTATGAGGATTTCAGCACTAACTCTGAGAAGTCTTACCAGAAAAAGTCTGATATGTATTGAATGAAACTAACAAGATGTCTCTCCACAGAATAATGGCTACTCCATCAGAGATCTTTTTCTTACATTTTTCATGAGTAATAATACTGAGTTTTCATTTCTTAGAAATGCAAATAGTCTATGAAATTTCTGACCTGGGGAAGTCCAACTGCATTCATTCTTAGACACTCTATATCCATCTATAATCCATTTTCTAATACATGATACAGAAAGAGTTCTTTTACAGCAAGTTTTTCACAGTAAGGTCTGAGTAAACCACTCCTTCTGCTAGTCTGGGATAATGTCATTACCTAAAACAGTACAGTCCACCACCACCCTACCTCTTCAACAGAAGAATAAAATACAAAAATGCAACAATTTAGACAAGCACGAAGATTTAAGGCCACCATGATTTTCCTATGAATATTAGTGAACTAAGATCGTGATCTAACTGAAGTAAAATTTGCTTTCTAAAGGGAAGAAATTATGAGTTTTATATGTAATTTTATCCAATTTCTAGAGAAGTTCGTTGAATTTATTACCAATCAAATCACAGTAGAATAAGAAATTTAAAAATTCTTAGAACACCTTCCCTCCACACTTCCCTTCCTCCTTGATTCATCTTTACTCCCAAATTGCCTACCTTCCCCTCTCCACCCAGCACTGCAGGGAGATAGAGAATGGGGCCTGCAGTCAGCCCCTTCCCCCTCATGGGGAGGACTCCTCACAGCCTTCTCCTGCTCCAGTGTGGGCTTCCCAAGAGTTCACATCCTCCCTCTCATGTACACGTCCTCCAGTGTGAGGCCCCCCATGGGCAGCAGGGGGATCTCTGCTCCACCACAGACCTCACGGGGCTGCAGGAGAATCTCTGCTCTCACACTTGGAGTATCTGTCCCTCCTTTTTCACTGGCCTCACTGCTTGCAGAACTATCTTTTTCACACATTCTCAGTTCTCTCTGTTCAGCTGCAGTTGCCCAGGTCTTTTGCCCCTCCTAAATCTGTTACCCCAGAGGCTCTACCACCACCACTGATTGGCTCAGCTTTGGTCAGTGGTGTGTCCATTCTGGAGCCAGTTGCCTTTGAATCTGTCAGACATGGGAAAGCTTCTGACAGCTTCTCACTGAAGCCACCCCTGTAGCCATTGTGCTACCAGAATCTGGTCACACAAACACAATTCATTACTCAAGTGTGGAATGTTGAAGCTGAGATATATAGAAACCATTTTTACTCCTATGAGATGGATGAGTGAAAGCCTATCTACACACATAGGTAATTAATACCTTCATTTCAAATCTTTTTTCTGTGGCTTACATGGAGATTGTCAAATTTACATCTATATTTGCCATGCTGGATGTTTAATAAAAATATAAAATTCAAACTGAAAACAAAACCAAACCTGTTTGCTACTTTGAGTAACATACCCTATCAATTTTCTGTTCTACACATCTAACAAATATTTTCTTTTCAGAGGTAGCCCGGCATATCAGTGAGGCAGGATGGAGAAATGCTGCTACCTTCTTGAAGTGTGTCCTTCCAAAGCAATTCAGAGCAGGCCACAGGAACAGCCATTTCAGGTCCATACACACATGCCACAAATAGCTCAGCAGAGGAAAGACAGGAAAGGCCTTTTGTATGATATATTCCAGCAGAGGCTTATTCCAGCATGCCAAAGGGATCAGGGACAAAAGACCATGCAGTGCTTGGTGGTTAAGCAGGGGCCAGAAACCAATGGTTTGAGGGCACTGGGGCTGTACAAAGGGCAGCAACCTATAAAGAGGGTGAGGGATGAAAAATTGGGGTGGGCAGGGTTAAGTGGCCAATGGGGGAAGCAATCTAAGGTAGTCTAAGGTAGATTGGCAGTAGTTCTGCAGGGCACCGTGGGGGAAATCCTCTCTTTCAGCCTAGGCAGGGAAACTCTATGGTAAATTTTTCCAGGACAAAGCCTGGAAGTTTCCCTGAGGGGATTTTGGGGTTCCCACAGCCTGAGTGATATCTACATACTTTTCTACAGTAATCTCAAAACAGTCAACTAACATTTTTCTGGTACTAAATGACTTCTGACTTATGCCGGTCTGCCTCTCCATACTCTTTCCCCAGGTTTTCAAGTGTCATGTTCTGATAGAAATCATGTTACCTCCTCAGTGTCCAATTCCAGCTATGTTCATACTAATTTCAGCAAGAGCTGTCTCCACTACTGTATTGGCATTTCATCCTTGTTGTACTCTTTATTGATTAATCACATCTGTAAGAGTGTCCTGACATGTACCATTGCCCAATTCATCTTAGCTTTTTATGATTAAATTGTAAAACTATAGAATCACAGAATGTCTTGGGTTGGAAGGGATCTTCTTTCCTAAAAATCTAAAATTACTTATTTTCCATTTCACTGGTTTTTTACTTCTACATTTAGCTATAGATTCATTACCATAGTCCGCATTTTTCCAGCTTTACCACAAATGTGAAAGATGTCGCATACTTTTAATAGACCTAAGAAATTTACTTTGTTTGGGCTACTTGTTATTTTTTGAGCCTGTTTTTCTTTTATTTCCAGCATTGTTTCCAGATTTTTTATACAGCTGTACTTGTACTTTTGGGCCATGCTAGCAGCAATTTTATCAGTCTTAGATCTTAACAGCTTTGATTTACATTAATCCATAACCAGCAGCTGCCATGCCTTTGAGTCTCCTTTATTTGTGTAAGTCTGCATCATGCCTGCATCTACTTGTGCTCAGTCAGATCATTGATCTGAACATAAATGACCACGTGGAAAGAGAAATGCATAATAATACTACAACTCTGTTCTTTTAAATAAATATTTCTCATTGATAAATGAGACATTTCATAATTAAAAAAAAATTGTATTGAATGTCCTGATTAGAAAATTTATGTCTTTTCCTTTGTATAAAAGAATTAAGTAGATTTTCTATATACACATATTTGATATAATCAAATATGGTTTTGTAATTTGCTTTCTTTGTAGATTTCAGTAGTGGGGTTTAAGGATTAGTAAATACAACTCAAAACACAAGCTTAACTCAGTCCAGGATAAGTCCCCAAATTGGAAATGTGATCATTATCTGTTCTTAATCTAAATAAATGTTTGGAATATTTTTCTAAAAATAATTTTTTTAAAAATGAAGTCTGTTTCTTAAATTGAAACAGATTTTCTGTCTTTAGTTCTATGCACAATAAGCCATAAAGACTGAGAAAGGGATGGCCTCTGGAAAATGAGTAAGAAAATCTGTTTGAGCAGGTTACATCTACATATCCTGGGCATTACATTATATGAACCACTGCTCATAGTAGATTTGAATGGCCCAGAAGTTCCCATAGTAGCCAGAAAGATGCAATTAAAAATTTTGTGATCTGGATGTGGCTCAAGAGCCAGTTTGGGCTTCTTTTAAGTAGTATGAAAGAGTAGAGCAGTTTGAAAATGTATTGGCTTCCCAAGGCTTCCTGGTGAGACTTTTCCAAACTGCATAGGATGTCCTGATTTCTGTTTGATCACATGGTCCATATTTTCAAGTAAAACATCCAAGAGTCACAAAAACAGAAAAAAACATTTAGAGGAAAGTAGTTATAACCCTGATCCTTAAACTGGTTGCTCTAAGATAGAATTTCCTTAATACACTTTGTGAGATATGACAGACAGAAAATTCAGGTACAAAAGCTTTTCTTTCCATTGAAAATGCTGTGTACATGCTAATAATTTAATATTTAAGTTTAAGGCACATTCTGCAATATTTTTGTTAGGTCTAGAACAAATCTACAGAAATTTGCAAAGATGAAATTTTAAGAAGGTAATTGGTATCCTTTATTTACAAATAGATTACAATAATGATAAGATTAATAAATGAAATAACAGGAAATGTTCCCTCTTTGTCCTTTTTAAATAACACAGAAGAGCAATGAAGAGAACAAAGCCAGCTTTCAAGACATAGGTGTTTTCTTAAAGCTGTAAATAATTTGTGGGATGCATTTATCTACCTATCTCTTTCTACCTCTAGGTGTATCACTATGTCTGTCTCTACCATATTTCCACATATTTATATTTTAAAACAGTAAAATAAAAATTGAAATACCATAATTCTCATGATCATCACACAGAACAACAATTTACAATTTAGATTTAAACAAAGACAAAAATATTTACTCTTACTTTTTACAGTAAAATCTGATCAGTCAATTATTTGGTATTAAATAAAACTAATTTTTTAAATCTTTCTAATTATGCTTAATGGGTGACTTGTGGGTGAAAAACTGGCTGAAGGGAAGAGGTCAAAATGTTGTAGTGAACAGGTCTACATCTGGCTGGAACCAGCCAGCAGTGGTGTTCAAGGTTTGTTTTTAGAGACAGTTTTGGTCAATATTTCTATCAGCAATCTGGAAGCAAGAGTTGAACATACCATTAGCAAGTTTCATCAAACTGAGATGTGTTGTATAGATGGGGTCTCTGAGCAATGATTAGTGAGATAACATATAGCAAGTCTAAGTGCCAAATTCTGGACCTGGGATGGAATAAGGCTGGATACAAGCAGAACTGCGAGAGGAGCAGCTGGAGAGCAACCCTGCAAAAAGGGATCTGGAAGTGCTGGTCAACAGCAGGCTCAGTAGGAGCCAACAGGTATGACCTCACTGCCCTCTACAGCATCCTGGGAAAGGGAAATGGAGAGGGATGTGCTGGGCACTTCAGCCTGCGATCCAGTGACAGGATGGGTGGGAGTGGCTCAAATCTGCATGAGAGGAAGTTTAGATTTTAGGAAGCATTTCTTCACGGAGAGGATGGTCAAACCCTGAAGCGATCTTCCTAGAGAGCTGGTGGGTGGCCCAGGAGGGGAATAAAAAATTAGTCCAAGGGCCAATATAGGATAACATATACATAGACAAGCATACACAAAAATATAGAAAAATAACCCTTATATCCTTAGCAAAGGGCTTAAAAAGTCTTCCAAAATTGCAAGTCTGATTTTAAACTTACACAAGTGTTTGTTTACATAAATAGGATGTCTAGCTGTTTCTAAACGTGACTTTGAAATCTATGAGCTTTTCTTCACCAAGTGATGTGATGTGTAAATAAAGGAGTGAGATCTTTTGTTTAAAGGAATGCTACACAAATTCAAGAATGCCTCTTCCCAGAGCAAGTCATAGGTGTGGAAAACAAGTTTTTCTCCTGGCTGCACTTTGTCAACCAATTTTCATCTGATGCCATAAAGAGAAATATTTTCTTTAAAATTATTGTGTTTTCTTAAATCTACATTAGCTCTTCTTTGGGTGACAGTCCTCAGGGGGACAAATAAGGAGTTCACACATCACTAATCAAGAAGTTTCAACCAGCAGCAAATGTAAATATACTTCAGATAAAAATCACTTTAAAATGTCACTTGGAAATATTTAAACCAAATCTCTCATTTTTATTATATTTTTCCCCCTGGCATTTTCATTTATGATCTCCAGAACTGACTGAGATCCCTACCTGGAAATTCTGCAACAGTGAGTGAAGCACTTTGTTGAGAAATGAATAGGACTGCCATCAATCACAAGTCAATGCATTACCTTATCTTCACAGAGACTCGCTGTGCAATTCCTCAGCAGCCAGGAAAAACATACCCAAGTGTGCTACTTATGCACTCACAACCCCTGATCACCAGCTAGACAAAAGCTATAGCTATAGCACAAACCTTTATTTTATCCTTATACTGAGAGGTAAATATGAAGTCAGGTTGAGAGGTGACTGATAATAAATTTATTTCAGACTATTAGGGCTTGTATACAATTCCAGATCACTGTAGTATTTCAAAAGAGTAGTTTATAGGAAATTTTCTCAAGTTATCTAAGTAATTCCGAAGCAGTGGACAGCATAATTTTGACAGCATTATTTTCTACTATATTTTCAGCTACTAGTGAAATTATAAAGCAATGAAGAACAGTAGTATTAATATCTACCTCTATGAAAATAGATTCATAGTATACTGTTGTGAGTAACCCAAAACATTATTAGCTGTGCCTAAAAAATGTTACTGTCTCTTTAAGACCCAATATGGTCAGATCCAGAGTTGTGGGACAGTCGGGAGGTGGCAGTCTCTTTAAAAGTTTGGGAAACCCAAGCCAATTTCTTCTTTTCCCTGGCAGTGTTTGCTGAAGGTGGAGGCTCCACTTTGGTTGCTTGTTTTTTTCCTGGCTTATGAGAGTAGCCAGCTGGAAGAACTGCATTTCACATTCAAAAACTGTTCTGGAATGAACTTTGCAAAACTTATCGGCTTTGGCTTTTAGTGGCTTGGGGGTTTTTTGTTTCATCACTTACTCATTTTTATTGGTCAGTTGTATGTTGAGACAAGTGATATGGATCCACATTTCACAGTAGGCCAAAATAAAAAGACTGATGAAAAAAACCCTCAACAAACCTATAGAATCATTATTGCTGGAAAACACTTCTAATAATACTGAGTCTAGCCATTAGCCTACCAGGACAGATTTTAACTGGTTACTAGGAAAAATTTCTTTACTGAAAGTATGGTCAAACATTGGAACAGATTGCTCAGGGAAGTGGTGGAATTACTGTCCCTGGGAGAGTTAAAAAAATGTGTAGATATGGTGCTTAGGGACATGGTTTAGTGGTGGCCTTGGAAGTGTTAGCAGTGCTAAGCTACAGGTTTGGCTTAATGATCTGAGAGGTCTTTTCCATTGGAAAAAAATATGAGAAACATACATATGATATCTTCATAGAAAATTAAATCAGTTTTGAGAACAAAATATCTAGAAAAAAATGGAGCAGTACCTTTGAAGAAATCAAGTTCTTTAGCATCATTTCAGTTTTCTAAAGATGATACACTGCTGCAAAGGCTGTTTTGAAAATATTGTGGTACTGGCTATAAAGATCACTTTCTGTTGACAGTTCATAAACTGGAAACAGAAGAGGCAGTGCACAGGTTACTAGAGATTTGGGATGTAAACAGTATTTGGAGGATGAAAAGCATGAGCAGCGTTGTCAAATGGCAGCAGAATAAGTGTGTACACCAATAGAAGAGGAAGCTCTCTGCAATGGCTGCATCAAAATTAATATTCATTGAAAGAGACAGGAGATGTGGGCTAAAATGTTATCTGATTGTGTATGCAAAGACTGTAACATCAAATTGTATTTGCACAGGCAGGAAGATCGAGACTGCTGTCATCCTTAATTCTGAAATCCCTAACTTTCGAACTTTGACATTCTTTTAACATAATTTTTCAATATAGTCTGTAATGTATAATGCATATATGCAGAAAAGGCAGTTCTGGCAGTAACATTTTCTCATTTTATCTGTTGCTATTTCTTTTCTCAGAAAACTAATCAAGCCCCAAAACCTTTCATGATTCACATCTGAAGTGAATTGACTTTCTTCTATCGGTCTTAATTCTTTCTTTTTTGTTACTATTAAAACAGTTATCTGTGCCAGCTAATTTGACGTTGACTTGCATTTATATACTACATTCTTATATTTTTTTGTCTGAAAGGAAAGGAAAATCAAGTACATAAAAAGATTCAATCAACCTCTGTCTATTCTGCTCTCACAGGTATGGTAAAAGGGGATGCTTTCAAAAGATCTTTTTCTCTTACAAAGATGATTGTGACCAAAATGGATTAAAATAATTTAAAAAATCCCCTGACTACTAGGAGCAACAATCAGAATTGGCATTTAATTTGTATTCCACCAGAACATTTTAGCATGCCATCTCATTTCAGCAAGCAGATGGTGTAGTGTTTAGTTCTCAGCTGTTGGGAATGTTGATGGACTCATCATCTTTGGCACAGTTTGGATTGTATTTTTAAAATAATAACACTTTTCAGTAATAGACAGAAATTGCACAATTCAACTTACCACCCAATGCTCAGCACAGGGATATGTATTATGTGAAGTTAGTATTTCATTAACTTCAGCTAGTAACTTCAGCTTTCTGATAGTCTGAGAGATTTCATGTCAAAAACCATTAGTCATTTCTTGTATTTGAACTTTGTCTAAGAATAAATGTCTGAGATAACTTGTTTTTTCTTTTTAATATATAAAATATGTAGATATTCCAGGCACTTTCATGAATTTGCCTTAAGGGAATCCTGAAGATTTATATAAATATCAGTAAAAAAAGATTGGAGCTGTCGAAAAAGTGCTCTTCTGTATCTTTCATGTGATTTTAGAACTTAAAAATAAGTTTAAAGAGAACTGTTTTGCTTTTAGTAACACAACTCTTGAGACACTGAGTCCCAATTTTTCCTTTCTCTGCTAGGTATTTCCTTGACATTTCAGATTTGTACCTTTTATTAAAAAAAAAAAAAACGCAAAACAACAAGCTATTATAGCAGTCAAAGTACAGGATTAACCCACTTCCACTTGGAAAGCCTTCTCAATGATATGATAGATGTCCCCGAACATCTGAAAAAGACAAAGTAGTATAAAAGAGGTTCCAATCACTTCTTCAGAAAGAGTTGCAGCTAAAGTCTGTTTTAAAAATTATTTGCTGATTTACATACATGATTTTTGGCCAAGACAAACCATTGTTTAAACAGTGAAACATAAAATATAAATTGCACTAGACAAAAGAAGAAGAAAGTAATATTATGTTACTGCTTCATAATGCCTTATAATCCAAGAGTTCAAAAAGAGATGGTGTAGAACACCAAAAATATCCAAATAGTTCTAAATGAAGGGTCATTTCTGAAAGGAGTAACTATCTATTTATTGGAACTCTGAAACTTCTTATTTAACAAGTTCAATCTCTGTTGTTCATATTTTATCATCACATAGCAACTTATATAGGTACTTTTTTAAGCTGTGTGCATGTATTATAAATCTGTTCTCATTTCACAGATAATTGTCTTTACAGAACAGAATAGGCTAAATATTAACCCTTCAATATGCAACTTCTATACCTGTATTAAGATAAGCTCTGGAGCACTTAAATTATTCATGTTTCTTAAACAGAGAAATTTATTGTGCAGAAATGACTGTGTTGTTAGAGAGAGAAAAAAAACCAAAAACAAACAAACAAACAAAAAAAACCCACAGCAAAACAAAATAACCCTTAACAGCTACATCTTTTTTTTTTTCAGGAGATGATTCACTTGTTAATTAACACAGTGAAATTACCCACAAACATATTTTTCCCAGACACCAGAGTGACTTTTTTTTTTTGAGAAGGCTAATTGGCAGGTTGAAGCTAAATAGACTATAAAAGAGAAGATCTGTGAGCAGAAGCAGAGGAGAAAGATGATGAGAAAGGCAGAAAAAGGAGAAAAAAGTCTTTCAGTGACAAGATGACACAAAACTTTACACCAAATTTAAAAATGAGGGAGAAACTATTCTCTTTGGCTGATTAGACTGCTAGATAGGCTTCCAAGCATGTTCAGAAACCAAGACTTGTTGCTGAATTTACTATGCAGTTAAAATTCTTACGTATTTCAGGAAAAGTGCATGCAACAGAAGCTGAATTACAGCTTTAATATTAGTCAACCAATAATTCAGAAATACAAAACATTGAATAAAATTTAATATGATGATGGCATGGGTTATGTTTTTAGTACTTGAATTTAAAATAAATTTCCATAGTAAATTTCCAATTGCTCTGAAAAATTTCTTAGCAATATCACTAAAAAATATCCCAAACATCGGCACCTGATCCTTTTGAGGATTTCATTGCAGGTCTTCAGAGAATGCATTGGACTCTGAGAAAACAAAACAATATATTCAGGTTTTAAGAATGCCCAATAAAATTGTATTATGAGGTAAGATAAAAATGCTGAAAGAAATTCAGTGTCAGTCTTTCATAGTTTTATCTTACCAAGATTAATGCATAAGTCTCTATGGGAAGCAAAAGTAAACTAATACATTTTTAAAGCTTCTTTTCCCCCCTCATGCTTTTTTTTTTTTTTTTTTGCTAAAGGTTCTCCATCCAGTGGGATTCAGCAAGTAGCTCAATTTCAGTATGCTCTTACCTTAGAGATTATCCACACAATATAAGTCAGTATAACTAAAGATGCTTTAAAGTCAATGCTGTTAATGATCAATTTTCACAGCATTAATTATTTTTAAATATGGAGTTTATTTATTGTGACAATACAAAGAAATTAGGAAGATGCTTTGGTTGGTAATGTAATATGCAGAAGTTCTTCATGGCCACCTTGTATGACCATCCTGTCAATATATATTCAATCTATTCTGTTAAAAATAACTGCATGTCTGAAAATATGACCTCATGAAGTCTTCTTGAATAACTTGTTAATTTTGTATATTGTTTATATTAATGTGCTTCTCTTCAGTATGTGTTGAATGGACTAATGGTCCAAAGAATAATTCTAGTACATATTCCACTTAGATACTACAGTTTGCATTCCAGCTGGTGTAGTTGAAACATAGTGCTTTTCCCCACTCACTGTTTGTTTTCACTTTCTTTTGCCTGAATTAATATTCCAGTTGCCTACCAATAACCTCTTTCCTCAGAATAATGTCTCATGTATCTTATGTTACTTAATGTTACTTTCTTTCCATGATGAAGCATTCAACATGAAGAACAAATGGGATATGCAAGTTGTATCAAAATCTTTACATTCTTCAAAATTTTCAAAGCATTTTCTCATTGAGGCATTTGAGACATATAGTTTCTTTGTATTAGAGTTGGAATAGCTGGAAAAATTAGAATCCAAGTATGATTGAAGTAGTTCTAGGTACATTTGTACTCATTCATAGCTTGTATTTTATATCTTTGCAGAAAAAACCAGATTAAAATTAATTACTGTACATTGTATTTCCTAATACTTACCACGTATTTCTGTTATTGCATATTATTATATACTCTTCCTATAGTCACATTATAGAAAATGTATCTCAAGATGTTTACATATTTCCTTTGTTACTGAAATTTTATCAAATGTATGTCTCCACACTAAAAAAAATGCGTAAGTCCTAGAGAACTTCAAGTTCCTGTGAGGAGAGAGCAGGGCTAAATCATGATCACAGCTCTGGATTTCAGGAGAGAAGGGACCTCATTGGAAGGATCCTAAGGAATACAGTCACGGATAATAGAATCCGAGAGACCTAGATGACATGCAAGGATCACCTCATCGCATCCCAAAAAAAGGCTACCTCTAAGAGCATGAAGTCAAGGCAAGGTGGCAAGAGCACTCCCGCAGTGTTTGTACAATGAGTTCCTGACTAAAGTCACACATCAAAAAGAGGAATACTGGAAGTAGGCTTAGGTGACCAGGAGCAGGGGCAATAAATGGACACTTTCTGAGGGCGGTAATGGAGTTCAGAAAGCCAAAGCTCGCCTGGACCTGAAAGTATCAAGGGATATTAAGGGCAACAAGAAAGGGGCATAAAGAGGTACATCATCTGCCAAAAAAAATTGGGAAAACATAGGCCCCATGCTGAATGCTATCAGCCATTTTCAAATTAAGTCTGAAGAACTCAAGTCACTTTTTCAGGTAACAAATGTAATGTGACTCCATCATAAATTGACAGGCTTATTACTTCTAATGTATATTAATTATTATTGAATTAGTGATTAGTTTCTAATATATTATCCAATACTTTCTCGTATACATTTCCTTTGGCTGCAGGGGACCCCTTCACAGGAGATTGTCATGTAGAAAATAGTTCTTAGCATGTCGCACAAAGGTAATAGTATTATTTGATCTTTGAGTATTTTCCTTATTTTCATATAATTGTCTTAAAATTATTAATTTTAATTTTAATTTTAATTTTAATTAATTATAAATTATATTATTTAATTTTAACTATAATTCTTAA
>VWZU01004879.1:553429-634784 GCA_013397095.1 Sterrhoptilus dennistouni | reverse complement strand
AATTATTAATTCCAATTAATTTTCTTAAAATGTATTTTCACAGGAAAGCATGAAATGCATTATTATGTATTATGTATACCCATAGTATTGTATTCTTATATTGCAAATGTCTCAGTGGGTTTAGTGCCAGTACCTTGATGTGATACAATACAGGAAATCAAGAGATATCAAAAATTTGGCAGATGGAAATTACATTCATCAAGGGATGATTAAAGAACTCTATGATTTCTGAAAAATTCTTTCTTATAGACTTTTTAAATATTTTTTCATTTTTTGGCCTTGCATAAGAATAGTTCTTGAGGCTTCACAGACCATGATGAGGTTATTTTTTAATTTTTAGTTTTTGTAAGGCTGTCACTCCACAGATCAAATAATATACCACCATTGTGCAGACAGAAACTGTCTTGTTATTAATAAAAGGAGCTCATTAGCTTACTTACCCAGGAACTTACAGAAGCAACTAATGATCATGTAACTATTCACTCTAAACCCTAAGTTCCCTTTAAAGTCATAGCTTTCACAATAAAGTGTCAACAACTACTTTTTTTAAAATGTATTAGCAAGTGTACTGTATAACTCTGACCTAAACCAGAGTTTTGAGAAATCCCATCTACAGTAAAGACAACTATATTTCATGGGAGACCTCTGAGATTGGTTGTTTTCTCCTGTCACTGGTGATACAATTATGAACAGGTATAATTGTATATATGTGTATCTGTTGTATAATTATATATCTATTCACTTCCTCATTAGATAACACAGCTGTACTCATGTAGATGCGTTGCAGGCTTGGGCTACTACATCTAGACTATGTATCTCTAAATTTTATCTTTTTAAATCTATATTCTTTCAGCAAATTCATATTTAGCACAAAGCAGAATGGTTTCAATTGGGACGACACTTTTCAAATTTAAAAGCATGATGCTGTCATCTCTGCATCTGTAGGCATGTGAATGCAGAGGTAAAATATATGCAATGGCACTTGGAAGAAGAATCTCCAAGTATATTGAAGAATTCCTAGGTAGTAGTGATTAGAATAAATGCTACAATTTTGTCATTTAGAGCACATTATATTGACTATATACTGAAGAATAAAGTTGAGTTTTCTTAAATCCAAAATAGCTTGTAAATTTCTCTTCAGAAAAAAATGTATGTGTATATATCAGAGAAAATGCTTTGAAAAAAGCCAGAAACTGTGTATAAGGAGGTTAGAATTATTCTTATATGCATATGTATATATATATATACACTTAGAAAATCTCTTTTGATAATTTTCTCAAGTTAAGGTCCAATTTGCATTTAGTTCAAGAAAGAATTTGAAAGAAAAGCATAAGAAACAGAGAGTTTATCTTCTCAGAAAATATGACTTTTTCATTTGGAAAGAGATTCCTTTCCCCAGTGGTTCTCACAACATTATGGGTGCTGTACTCCTGCTACAAAAGTTTCCACTGCCACCTAAAGTACCCAAAGAAAATTCTCTAATTTTTTAAGATTATTATTAGAAAGCAATACCAATGAACAAAATATTCCCCACTAGGTGAAAATTGATAATTTATTACATATTTCATAATACTGCATATTAATGTATGAAATAAAGCTGCATATATATGTTCAATGCTGCATATGATAACTTCACTTAAAACAGGAGCTGTGTAAGGTCATTTAAGTGTTTCAACTGTAATTAAGAAAGAATGGTGGACACATGTAAACATGCACTATTGTGATAAATGTGGGCTAAGATATTTTACCCATTTTTACCACTTTCCAATCAGTAACAAAACGCCCATTGATCTTACTTTAACTTGATCAAGAGCTCCATAAAAAACCCAGCCATGTTATAATTTTGCATACAATACTTCAAAAATATTATTCAGAATATTATTAAGAAATGTCTCAATATCACAGGATTAGATGTTCTGTCAACTTCTCTTACCATTTTACAGGACCATAAGATAATGCAGAGGGGAAAAGTCCTCTGCAGGTCTCTGTTCCACAAGCCAGCCTTGTGCACAAAATCAGAAGTTTAGTCAGTACTAAATAAGGCCCAGAATCCTCAGACCTTTTATAGCTGGGCCTTGAATACCTCTCTGGATGGGGACTTCACAAACCTATCTGGCAAAAATTATACATGCTTAATTGCTTTCATTATTGTGGTAGTTTCATCTGGGGTAGAGTTCAGGATTCCATCCAACCTGACCTTGGACACTCCAGGAATGGGGTACCCACAACATCTCTGGGAAACTTGTTCCTGTGCCTTACCACCCTCACAGTGAAGAATTTCTCCTTAACATCTAATCTGAATCTCTCTACTTTTAGTTTAAAATTGTTCCCCCTTGTCCTGTTACTATCTGCCTGTGTGTAAAGTCACTATCCCTCTTCTTTATAAACTTGCTTTTAGTACTGAAAGACTGAAATTGGGTGCCTCTGGAGCTTTCTTCAGGCTGAACAACCCCAACTCTCAGTCTGTTTTCCTAGGAGTGGGTGCTTGAGCCCCCTGATGAACTTTGTGGCCTTTCTCAAGACTGGCTGTAATAGGTCCCACCTCTTTATTTTATTGGTGATCCTACAGCTGGACACCATATGCCAGGTGTGACCTCACAGAAGTAGAGCCAAGGGGCAGAATCATCTCACTCACCCTCCTGCCCACGCTGCTTTGGATGAATCCCAGGATACAATTGATTTTCTGGCCTGCAAGTGCACATTGACAGCTCATGTCCAGCTTTTTGTCCACCAGAACCCTCAAGTCCTTCTCTGCAGGACTTCTCTCAATGAATTCTTCTCACAGTCTGTACTTGTGTCTGGGGCTGCCCTAACCCAGGTTAGGGCTGTGGAACTTCATGAGGTTCTCATGCCAAAATCAAGTTCCTAGTACTCCAGCTCTCTGGAAAAGTTGAAATGATAAGCCAAACAGCTTTGAAACAAGTGAAAGATACTGGATGATGAAAGGCATAAATGATGAAAGGCTGATGAAAGGCAGATGCAGGCATTAATGCAGTCCAAGTCTGTTTGTGAAAAATATTTTAATGGTAGGTTAAATGACAAAAGTTCATTATGCCTATATTGATAATCCATCTACATCTTCAGTACTGTTTGGAACTGGGGCAGGGATATGAAGTAGCCTTCACTCTTGCATCCACTTTCTAACATGCTAAATTCCTAACTTGTAAGTTGTCAGAGCAGAACGAAGTCTTTCAAGTGTGGAAAGACAAAGAAAGTGCTAAACAAGTAAAACCAGAAGAAATTATGAAGATGTGTGACAAATTAAATCTTTCAGAACAAGGGAGGAAAACAGGTGGGGAAAAAATATTTTATGTCTAGATCACCTGGAAGTTACAAGTGAATGTCTTTGAAGGTTTTCTTGGGGGTTTCTTTTGTTTGGATTTTTTGGGGATTTTTTTTGGGTTTTGTTTTTTGGTTTGTTTGGGTTTTGTTTTTCTTTTTGCTGGGGGCAGATGAAATTTCATTGGCTGCTTGATTGGGGATTCTTAAGGTAAAATTTGTTTATTCCTGTTTTTCTATGATCAGTTATTCATAAGACATCCATGGGGTTTTTCTTATATTCTCACTGGAACTACTCAGATTACCCAATTCAACCTTGTAAATATATCAACAGGTAAGACAGAACATTTTCCTAGCATTAAGATGAAGGGTATCTCATTTAAAAGTGCTTAGAGGTTGAAAATTATTGCATTTTTTCTCTAGTTTTATGAACTATAATTTAGATCCTAAGGTGCATTAGAGTTTTCATACTCACATATTCTTCTGGCTTGATATGTCAAGTGCTGACAGAATGACATTTTGGATATTCATCTATCTTATTTCAGTGATCTGCAATATATGTGGAAATCATAAATCTCTGCTCTGCTCATTTACAAATTTTTCAGGCAGTGTTGCTCAGCTCAGTCTTATTTAATTATTGCTCAAAATTTCATCACAAAATGAAATTTGAAGCACATATCTTGAAGAACATATAGTGAAACAAAAATGACATATTTCTTCTGTATATTTGGTGTAATGCATACTGAATAGTAATTATGAGAATTAGAAGTATAATTCAACTAGTAAATATTGCCATAATTATGATTGGGTAGTATAATTTGACTAATAAAGATATTCCTGTATTTTGTGTTCAGTTTTATTCAGAAAATAAACCAGATAGGCAGGAGATAGGATAGGGTGCGGGATGAAAATGATAGGCTTTTTATATGGTCCAAAGTAAAATTGGTGAAATATTATCATGTTTTACGTATATAAAATAAATTACTTTACATGATAGGAAAAAAAAAGTACTAAGTAAAAAAAGTCAAAATAAAAATATTTCAGTGATGCATAACTGAAGTATTTGAATTAATAAGAGCCAAAATTAACTTCAGTGTTTATGTATTCTTCTTTTATGGTTTCTATCTTAAGATAAATAGTTTTGAAATCACAGAAATGTAGAACATGAAAAAAAGAAATCTCATTCAATTCTAATCATACTCAGGGTTTCCCCAAAGTTATGCTGGGGAAAGAGAACCAGCCTAACAATGTTAAGATGGTAGGCTGTGCAAACCTATGTTCTCATGATGACTGCAGCTATGCTATAATCCTCATAGATATAGGAAACTATTGTCAGCATAGTTTGCTGGTTTCTCAGAACTCAGCAGCTTGTATTTAGTTGTTTTTCCACTATATTTAGCCAGAAGAGATTGTTCCTTTTCCTGTTTTCATGAGTCCTTATGAAATAAATAGAGGGCTGGAGAGTGAACCATCGCAAGCATTGCAAAGATCATCTGTGCTCCACTAGCACTAGTTCTCTCCTTGATTTCTTTACTAGCTCTAAGCAAGACCTGTGCCAGCCCTAAGGCAAGTCTTGTATGAGAGCAGTTAGCCAAGATAATCCTATAACTCTTGGATCTAGAAAAGAGTCCTTGACATGAAGGATTTGAAATTTACTTATTTCTCTTATTTAAAGACTGTTAATTCAGGCATTTTATTTTTTGGGGTGTATTGGTAGTCATTGTTCATTGGTACCAAAGCTGTAAGGAATTTGGTTCTCTCAAAACAGTAGAAAGATGGTTGCAAGTGTTCAGGTAGTTCCAGATAACTCAGTCAGTACTCTTTTATGTTGAATTATGCTAGTGATCTATAAAATCTCAGTTTTTTGAAATGCAATTGTGTGATTTCAACAGTTTTCATACATAAACATTTATTCTTATAAATAGACATGTATGTCTGTGTGCCATTGCTTGCCCAGAAAATCAAATGTTTCATAGAATCATAGAATATCCTGAGCTGGAAGGGACCCACAAAGATCATCAAAGCCCAGTTCCTGGCTTTGCACAGGACAGCCCCAGAAATCACACCATATTACTAAGAGCATTTTTCCAAACAGTTCTTGACCTCTGTCAGGCCTAGTGCTGTGACCACGTCCCTGGGGAGACTGTTGCAGTGCCCAACCACCCTCTGGGTGAAGCAGTTTTTCCTAATATCCAACCTCAACATCCTCTGACACAACTTCAGGCCATTCCCTTCAGCTCTGTACCAGGGCATCAGAGAGGAGATCAGTGCCTGCCCCTCCTCTACCCCTCACAAGGAAGCTGTAAATGCAATGAGGCCTCTCCTCAGTCTCCTCTTCTCCAGACTGAACAAACTGACATTCCATCTAAATGAGAATGCAAACACTAACCTATTCTCTTAAATAAACAGTATTTCTTTTAGTCTAAAAACCAGTACACAAAGTTGGTCTCAATCAGTGTATTTGGTTTGCTAGAATGAATGTGACCTCTTCTGTTATTACATTAATAAGGTTCTTTTCTCTAGAGTAATTCTTTGGGATGTACCAGTGTAATCTCTTGTCTTTTGGCATTCTTTCCATGTCAGAGAGCAATTGTTATGTGAGGACTTTTTTTTAACCACTTTTTTTCCCTGTGAGAATGAACTATTCAGTCCTGTTAGTTCATAAAGAAAAAAAAAATTGGAACATAGGAAATGGACCAGCTCCAAGGTCAATATCTGAATTAATATGGAGTATAAGACGTTTCAGGGAAGGTATAATCATAATTTGTATAGAGAATGACAATGTTTTACAATTTGAAAGATAATGAAGAAAAGCAAAAAAGAAAAAAGGAAAAACAAACCCAAGAAAGGGAATGGAAACAACATTTCAATGTTGTTGTTCAAATGTGCTGCTTCAACAGCGACAAACTCGAGTGTGGGGATCTGAGATCAGTCCTGCAAGTCTCTCATGCCAAAAGAGCAAAGTGGAGTGGCAGGCCAAAATCAACACAAGCTTGAAAACATTTCTGATGTTAATTTTAAGAAGCTTTGCCAAGGAATCTGTTGCATCACTGGCAATATTGTCAAATGGTCTGACTTCAGTCAGAATTGATCTGCATAATAAATAATTGTTTCCTGACAGACTAATGATATCTCCCTAAATTTAAAAGATTTACAAGTTTCCCTTATAGATGCTTATGTACTAATTTTAAAATAAAAGTGAAACTTTAGCAAAATTTTAGGGCATATTCAATATGATTGTGTGTCTATCAATTTTGTCTACGGATCCCTCTTGTCATAGACTGTAGACAATTCAAACAGTATTTATAAATATACTGCAAAGGCAATTGAGTATCTATAATCTTACTGAAAATTTGTGGCATCTTGGAGGAGTCCCAGATTTGTGCCTTCACTGAGGAAGAAACCAGAGGAAATGCAATTTATGAATATTTTTTTCTGGCTGTGTCAAAATGATAGCTTCTTTTCCTGGCCAGACAAATGCACACAACTCTTGCCAAATTGTATCATCTGTTTTCTTTTCTTTGGTGGAGAGAATTTCTGGTGACAGCAGAGAGCAGAAGGGAAAATTAGTGTTACCCTTGCTATGGGGAAAGGGTGACAGGTAGCAAACCAGACAAAACTGAAAGTCATCTGCTTCTCCTTGCTGTGCTGCTAATGAAACAAATTGCTTCACTGAAATCTTATGAGCACAGAAACATTTTACAAATATTTATAGGATTCATTTCTGTTTGCATTAATCTAATTTTCATGTCAGAACAATATAATGTCAGTTTCTGAGCTCTTTAAAAATACTAATCTTTATTATTCAAAATTCCCTCTTACAATTATCACACAATTATTATATCTCTATTAACAGATATTTTGAAATTAAAATTAAACTATAGTCCTATTTCCCTTCCTGTAGGCTTGCGGTTCATAAAGAGAGGTAGGAGTACATTGAAGGAGAGAAACTGTCCTGTCTGTTGTTCTGTTGCCTATCATGCGTGAAACAGGAATTTTCAAACTGGTAAAAAAAAATCCTGCCAAAAGAAAATCAAATAAAAAATCTCCACATTCCCCATTGTCCAATGTGTCAAAATCTTTTACCTAGAAAACTCTGCTGCAGCACACAAAGCTTAAATTCAAATAAAAAATTTAATAATTCATATCAGATCATTATGCTTACTTTCAGTCCTTTCTCCAATGAATAAAAGACTTTGTGGTCTGCACCATTCAGAGCCAGTGAAAGATATTTCTAATCCCTATATCCTGGCTTTTTCATGCAGAGAAACACCTCTGTTTAGCTCCTAGTCACAAATGAATGTCAAAACTAATACTTAATTACTGTGAAACATTATAATTTCAACACCATGAACATTTTATTAGTTAAAATCAGTAAAAATGTGGCCCATCACTATTCAAGATTTCTAGATAATTTATGGATTGTACATATTCATATAGTGTTGCTGATTTATATCAGGTGTCAAAATCACTCCCACCCTACCTAATTAACCTTTTGTGAATTTTTTGTAAACTGTTTTCCTGAAATTGCAATGGTGACAAAGGGCTGATGTTCTTTTCACTCTATTTCCTCAAGAAATTGAAATGAACTTTTGTTTTGCAGTGAAAATCTCATTTTGCTTCATAGATCCTTGTTACCATGCACATATTCTGTTCTCAAGAGAATGTTTTGATACAGAAATATAACATTTCATATGAAAAAAAGCGCACCACTTTTTCAGACTTCAAAAAGCCTGAGCTTAGTTGTAGAGGGAATTCTTTTCAGTATTATTGCTTCATAAAATATATTGATTTCAGAGCTCCAATCTGTTCCAAAGAGAATACTTCATGGGATCTTGTTTAGCTCGTGTCCTCCCCAATGCCACTGGCAGAATGTGTTACATTTGTTTGCAGTTCTCACTGAGGGAAAGAAAAGAGAAATACACACCTATTAACATTTAGTACAACTGCAGTTCACTCATTAAAAAAGGAGAAAAAATGAATGGGGAATGGAGAACCAGTAAACATAAAATGATTTATAAATAGAATCTAAACAGACATAACATAACCAAAATCAAACCTGAGGCTGCTGGGGAAAAGTTCCCTCGTAATATCAAGATCATACCTGTTGAGGGATCAAATTAGCATATCGTAAAGCAGGACTCATGCTAGCAAGATGAGAGAGTAAATATACCCTCATCTCAACTTAACCTGCTTCATGGTCCTTTTTGTTTCTTTGAGGAATATCCTTGGTGTCTAAAATAGAAAAGCCTACATCAAAGTTTCTCCTTTCTGTTTATGCTCAACAGTCATCTGCCAGGTATTAATCTGACCTGGTTTAGACATCTGTGTCAGGGTAGGATGAATGAAGCTTCCAAAGCACTTTTTTTTCTTCATTTTTCAGAAAATTAACCTAGCAGAAGCAGCTGTGATGTAAGTATGCATATTCAATGAGATTAATTTTCTACCTTGACTAACATTCAGCTTCCCTGATCCATTGTTCCTCACTTTCATCTTACTCTAGTCAGTAACCAGATCCTGGTAAAGGTGATCTTAATACACAGTAATACAAAAATGCTTTAAGGAACTATTTCATTACAGTACATCTTACTGCTTTACAACTCTGAGGACAGGCATTACCACTGCTGGCATTTTTCTTTTTCTCTCAAATACCTAGGACATTACAAATTTTGAAATTACACCTTTGGCCACTCAGAGTCTTTCTAAGGTGAGAAGACAGGAAAAAAATTTGGTTATTTAGGTAATGTCTTTAATACTGAAACAAACTTGCAACTGATATAAGCTTAATAAGCTTTCTGTGATTGTCAAAGCTTTCTTCTGATAATTAGGAAGGAAAGGAAGATTTTGTTCTTTTTTCCTTTTTCATCTCATTATCAGTACAGTTAAACAAGGACTGTTGGAGACAGATGAACTGAACAGATCTGTTGGCTCACTGCCTACAAGAAATGCTAAACTCCTGTTTAAGCTTAATGGGAGTGAACTTTATGTAAAATTTTTCAAGCGATCAAAGTATCTGACTTTAAACTCAGTCAAATCTGCAAACACTTCATAGATTCCATACAGAAAATAAAATTATTTCTTCAGAGAATCTTCCTTTCTGATTCAGTATGATTATAACAGCTCTAGAGCTGTCCTAAAAATCTACCTTTAAAGATATCACAATGAAGAGGTCTATTTTTCCAAGCGGCATTTTGAAACTCTCTTTCATTATGCTATACAGAATTCCAGACTCAGTGCTTTTTGTGGACTGTATCAGATTGGGATCCTGGAAGGTGTTAGGAACCAGGAGTGACTGAATACCAAGTTTACAATGTCTGCTCTGGAAAAGATTTTAGTCATGAGGAAAGAATTGCATATGTATGCAATGACAACAAGGTCATTCAGTAAGAACTCATTTAACCAATGATAGTATCAAACTGCAGATAGAAAAATGGTCAAATACCTTTCTCATTAAAAAAAAAAAAAAGAAAGTTGATTTATACTGGACCCAGAAGTTAGTGAAAATAATGAACCTCTTAATTGCAAAGGCATTTGTTTCTGAAAAAATATATTAAAATGTACTTGAAAATGAGGTTCAAAGTGACTAGGAATAGCTTTTGCTTTCTGCCCAATGTCCTCTTCTTATTAAACACTTTTTACAAAAAATTATTTAGTCATCAACTAAAACTGCAACTAATGCTATTATCACATAGTAGAATAAGCATCAGCTATGCTTTGAAATAATTTAAATAGCATAGGAGATCAAAAGATAAAAAGGAAAGTACACATCTTTCTATGCAGAGCCTGTCTCAACATAGGAGCAGGAGAGCGAAGCTCATTCCAGCACTGATTGCTATGAGCATCATGGGTACACTTTGAAAGAAAAGGAAGAATAGTATTGAATATGAAGTTAATGAACAATCTGTCCTCCTCGCAACACATAAAACTGCCATCCTTTGAGGTATCACTTCCTTATTTTTTTTTATGATTTTTGTGCTCTGAATATAACTGATTGTACCAAAAAAAAAAAAAAAAAAAAAAAAAAAAAAAAAAAAAAAAAAAAAAAAAAAAAAGAAAAAATGGAAATAAAAAGAAAGAAAGACTTCTGTATTTCAAAAGACAAAAGCAAAAAGAGTCATACTGACAAGGATTGCAAAACATACATTCTTACAGCTGTAGAATTGATACAATTCCTTTTTGTCCTGTATTTTTTTCTTAAAACTATAGCACAAGGAAGGGATTTTCTGATCCTTCCTACAACCTGACAGTGATGACACTATTGAGACTATAAACATCAGTCTGTTTATAGGTCATAGGGAAACCTAATAAGTTGTCTGACAGAAAAGTATTTAAACAAACCTGTGCTTTATTCTAAACATTTGCAATATATATAAGAAGTATAAAAAGACTCCAAATACATTTGGTTCTGAAACAACTGCATTCTTTAATGCAATAGAAAAAATTACCTATTTCAATTAACAGTTTTGTTTGTTTTTTTGCTTAGCTGTGTCACTTTAGATTATGTTAGGAAATCTAATTTTAAAAAAGTTAACCATCTGTGGAAATATTTTATGAAGTCCAATGTTTCATCATGCCCACAGATTGATTTGCTTCATAACGTATGCATATATTTTGAAAATACGTTTTCTCCCTGAGAGCTTATGATCAAATATGAAACAAGGTACAAATTGTAATGACAGGCAGCTAGATGGTACAGCTCACTAGGAAATGCTCCTACACAAATCTCTCATGGGCAATTATGTACTTATCTAAAGAATTTGCACTACTTTAATTTGATTCAGTACATGAAATCTGTAGTTAAGAAGAAGGCTGATTATCCTCCGTTTGATCTTATAAGAAAATAGAAAATCTTGAGACAACTCTGCAGGAAAAAGAAATGCATTGAGCATTCCTGCAACTCCATTTTTGTTTCAATAATTTAATTTAAAAAAAAATTCAAAAAAGTGAGAGTCACTTTTATATCACCTTTTGTATTACTTCTTGTTCTGCTTGCTGTCCATTAAAGAAGTAGTAACAAAGTATTATAAATATGCTGTTTTATAAATATTGTATTTGCTTTTATCTCTCAGATTTTAAAAGCAATGTTTTGAAACTGTGGTTTACAGATAAGACAAGAAAAAAATTAGCTTTTTAGTAGAGAAGTAATAAAATTGTATAAACATAATGTTCCAATTCATTATGGCATCTTGACATGGGGGTCCAAAATTTAAAGTTTTTCAAAGCTGTATTATTATTAACAGAGACAACTTGATAGTCATGGATCACTTGAAACTCTTCTACCTCAAATTACATTTGCAAAGGAACAACAACAAGAAGAACAAAAAAAAAGAACTCAAAGTAAAAATTTTACAAATGGGATTGTAAAATCACTGTAATTGAAATCCAGCCTGGATATTTATGTCAAAGATGGATTTACTGTGAATCCAACCTCTATCACTCAGATCTTTTGAAGAACAGAGTTTCTCAGGTGTTTGATTGGATTTTGCTCTATCCATGCCCTGTGGGCAATGAAACATAGACTTTAAGCTGTCCTCAAATAATAGCTTAGAATACATTTACACTGAGCAATTGTATTGTGCTTAAAATTCTATCACATCACTGATACTGCTTTGGTTGGCTTTATCCCAAAGGGAATTTTATGTACAAAATCAATGTTTTGAGTTGAGTGAAGATAAGACCAACCATTTTGAAAGTGCAAAGACATTTGTCTACAAAAGTCAATATTAAAAAAAAAAAAAAAAAAAAAAAAAAAAAAAAAAAAGCAGCCTTAAAGTTTAGTAAAAAGAACAAACTTCGCTTTCTGAAAAAAATATGAAAAAAAAAATTTGAAGGTAGGAAATGCTAAACAAATGGTGAAAGAGTATTAGAGTGGGGTTTTTTAAAAATATGTAAAAATATTTTTAAATAGTGAAGTTATACTTTATGGTTCTGACACTGAAAACTAGATGGTGTAAGGGAAGCTGTGTACTGATGCACTTAAGCTTCTTCCTTTGTGTAAATTTTTGTAGGACTGGAATCCAAGTGCAAAAAGAATGAAACAAATGGTTTTACTCTAACTAGTATCCCAAATAACAAAAAAGGCCCTCATATGTCAAATGCATTGGAGACTTAGGCTCAGGTATTCTTGTAATTAATTAATTGGTTCTAATGTTACAGTGATCCATGTTCCTCAGAAATCTGGATTTTGAAAACAAGTATATGAAGGTAAGTAATATAATTTTAACATTAATGAAGAAATTAATCCTTTTGTTGCAGAGTAGCTCCTGTTACAAATTTTCTGTTCATTCAACCTGATGAATTTAGAAACCAAATTCATGACTGCTTTTAAAACAGCCACCACAATAAAATAAAATTTTAAAAAAATCAGAAAATTATGAGAGAAAAATCCAAGAAAATGTGTAGAATGATTCCAGTTCAGACTAGATAAGAGCTTCAGTAAAAGGTAACCGAGGCATTAAATGTTTCAGAGAGCACATCTGTAGTTAAAATGTCATTATAAAGATGATTTTGTTAGTAAGTTAATGGTCTCAGTGAGCTATAAATAACTTGGCTTAGAGAGGAACAACAATTCTGCTGAATATATACAATATTATGGTTAATTCATAATTATCTCAAAAATATCTATCTCCACAATAACAATGATCAGAACACAGCAACTTCTGCAGGTCAGACCCTGTCTTGCAAACAGCGGGATAGCAACAACTACTCTCTGCATATACATCTCATTATTTGTAAATATAACCATCCTGTTCAGAAACAGGCAAATTGAGATGCAAATCCAAGAACAGTGGCGATGGACAAGATCAGATCCTGGAGAAATTATTGTTGCTGAACTTGTATAATATGGAAAAATGCTTCTGTAATGTATGATATGAAAGGACTGTAATTTATATCACTTTATTTAGTTTCATTGTGTTAATGCATGAATCCATGATGTTGCTAATGGGTGTCACTTAAAAATTTCTTCAGGTTTATAGATATTGAAATTTATGAACTCAATTAACAAAATTGTCCCAGAAGCAAAGCAACATATTAGTTGAGAACCAATTATATTGGTTACAGAGAGAACCAATTTTCCAAGTATTAATATTGAGATCTAATCCCAGTTCATTGAAGATTTATAAACTGAGATTTAACCTCCAGGTTTAAAATACTTTAAAGCCTGAGTAAGCAACATATATCCGTTATTAAACAGCAACAAAACTAACTCAGAGTTCTGGCCTCAGCATATAAAGAGAACCATCACAGAAAAATTATGTGTTGTTTTTGGTTTTTTTTAATTGTCAGATGCTAAATGAACAATATGTTTTGTTAACATGATCTGAAATGAACAGAGAAGCAAAAACCTCACAAAAATGAATGGGTTAACTATTACTCTAAATTCTTTCCTTCAAAGAAAGCCATGCCATTTTATCCACATATTCTGTTAATTCACCTATTTAGGAAAATGTCAGAAGTTTAAATTCCATAATGCATTTTCACTATCTTTATGACCTTCTCTATTTATGGAATTGGAGAAGTACAAGATAACAACTGTGTAACACTAATATTTAAATTGTCAAGAGAATAGATTAGACTCAAAATATTTTCTGTTCTCATTACAGACACTGTCATACAAATGGAGAATTCAAATTTTAAAGCCCCATATATTTTAGCAATCACAATTGTAAAACGTTCTTTTGTGACCTTCTCAATGTTTGGATTCTGTTTTATTATCACCTTCTATAGTTCTCTGCCCAGAGCTCTCATAATGTAAGGAGAATATAAAAATATAAAAAATATACAGCTCAGTCTGTATACATTTACACTTTTAAAAAGTTCATATGTTATAAAGAACAATATCTTGTTGCTCCCCTATATCTGATCTTGGTGGTGAGTGTGCCCCATTGCCACTGCCACCCCATGCCACGCCAAAGAGTAGAGAATCCAGGGGATTAATACACATTTTGGGTCAGGTGGGAATGCCCATGTGCCTCCTCTGCAGGGGTCCAGTTCGACACTCTCATGTAGCACTGTGGATCTGCTGCATCATCTCTGGTGTAGGGTCCGGAACCCCTTTGGGGGGGCCTTTGATGGGCCATGACACCCCTCTGCTGTCCTTCACGAGGATGCAGCTTTTTCCCGAGGGAAGGGCCCTGAGCTGGGCTCCTCTGCACAGTGGTCACTGCCCCTCTGACCAGAGGCTTTCCAGCACACACCCAAAGCCTGTCTCTCCTCACCCTTCGGTGTGAGGATGTGTGTGAACCTGGCAGGTTTCCACCCTGAATGTGTTAAGCTTGTGCTTTGTGAATGTCCCCAGCCCTGAGTTGTTACTTTATCTTATCATCATGTGGAGCCTCACTCAGGTCATGGTCTCCCGTGCAGCTTCTGTAATATAGTTCTGTTATAATAGACAAAAGTCTTTCATGAAAATGTTTAATTAATAAACTACAATATTTCAGTCTCTGACAGGGAGGTCTCACCAGACTGGAATAAAGGGGCAGAATCACGTCCTTTGATCTGCTGCCCATGCTGCTTTTGGTGTAGCCCAGGACACAGTTGCCTTTCTGGACAGCTAAGTGTGCATTGCTGAGTCATGTTGAGCTTCTTATCAAACAACATGCCCATGATCTCCTCAGGGCTGCTCTCATTCCTTTCTCTGTCCAGCCTGTGTTTATGTATTTGTATCATGTGAAACCCAGCTATACAAACTAGCCCAAGGGCCTAAGCTGAATTTTGTTACACAGGACACATGCAAACAGAGCAGCTTGGCAGGCATCACAGACATTTTTACCCTTTATATTCTTCTCTTCCTAAGTTCTGATGTTAATATTAGAATAGCATTCAAACTAATTTTTTTCTTCCTCTAACTCCTGTTCCCATATTATTTATGTTTTGGATTGGTTTAGATTTTTTTTAAAAAAATTATCAACACCATTTCAAGTGAAAGGTGAGACTGGAAATGCCTGCTTTGCTCAAAAAAAGTAGGAGGACTTTTCTTTAGAAAGAGAGCTTTCTAGTTCATTTTACAGTGTAGAGGTGTGTTTATTGGTGCCACAACATGAAAGGTATTTTATATTAGGACCAAGGGAAAGACTATAAAGAACTGTGTCAAATTAACCTAGTGGGACAGAAGCTGGAAGAACAGAAAGATTTTAATTGAAATATCTTGAAAAAATTCATAAAAAAAAAAATAGCTGAATGACAGAAATCTTTAACAACTTAGAAGTGACAGACTAAAGCATTTCAGCTCTGTTCCTGCCTTTAATATGCAAGTAGATTAATTTGGTTCAAATATAGAAGAAAAATTTACTTGTAAATGTATTTGGAATTTGTATTATTGTCAAACCAAGTGATAGAGTAAGATTAAAGATTTTGAAAGCCAAACTTAAAGTTAATAAAATTTTGCTATAGTCTGTTGCTAGAATTTACTACCTGCCAGCAACTAAAATAAAATAAAATATTCAATCCAGATTTTTCAGTAAACCTCTGAATTTTTTCCATTTTTAAAACACAGTATCAAACTCATAATTCTAAGAACTATAAAAGACATCAGTTTTGAAATTCTACCATTTCCAGTTATATGATCTGTGTAAATTACAACTTACAAATTAATGCATTCTCTAAATTTTAGAGACACCCCCTTTTGTTTGCCAGATTTTCAGCTGAAGTGTGCTATTGTACAGAAACCTCCTGGAGCCTGGACCTCTTTATTTTATAAGTATTAGGTTTTCCAGTATGAAAAAAACCCCACTTTTTCAGTCAGCTTCATTAAGTGCAAGAGCACAGTCACCCTACATTGCAAGATAAGTTCATCTGCTCCCAGAGAGTACCAGTCTGCAGACAGACTCAATCCCTTATTTAAAAATGGCAATTTGTATTCAGATCACATATTAATGAACTTCCAGATTCAGCATCTCTCCAGTTTTAGTAGAGTGTCTATCCTGAATAATAAATACAGATCTGAAAAAAAGAACTCAAGTTTTGGTACATGGAAATTTCCCCATGTGTCTTGTTTTCTCTTTCAGGAACATAATACATTGTTTTCTGAGTGCATTTGTCAGAAAAACTTGGGCATTTAATTAAATACTTTCACATCTACTTCATCCACAATTGTTTGGACAAGTATCTTGACTATTATATTTTTTCATTGCACTATTTATCTTTAGTGCAATGAACTATATGCACCTATAAAAAGCAGTGGCTTTTTGCCTTTTAATGATTGCTTTAATCAAGCCTTGATTGACAGCCAGAATTTTTACTCATTATAGCATTAACCTAAGTGAAACTTTTGCAAGGTAGAAAAGTGTTGCCTTTATCTTATAATAAGCATTATGTGCATTCCTCTTAGTTAATGCTTAGCTGTTGCACAGACAGAAGTGCCAGATCCTTCTTTTCAAAAGGAAATAAACAAATAGGAACATCCCTCTACATTGGGGCACTCATTAATGTAAAAGCTAAATAATCACATTAACATAGAATGCACCAGTATTAAAGTTCCTCCAGGACATGGCTTGTAAAATCTCTTTTAAAGTACCATGTAGGTCTCAAATGACAACATAGTCAAGTCTATGGAGGCCAGAGACTTATTCAACTTCTCCTCTAGGTAATGCCTACATTGGGTATTTTGCAAGACATATAAGCTCTAATAAGATTGTGATGTTGCTGCAAAAGCACACGGAACGTGCCAGAAGAGTAATAGATGAAGTCAGCATTTAAAGATGCAATACACAACCCACAGGACACTGAAGCTCTTCTGTAGAAGCAGAAGGAGTCCAGATATGTGATTACATTTAGGAACATGGTTTCCACCTTGCTAATGGCAGTGACCATTTCTCTGCTCAGGGTTACCCACCCCACATGAACTTGTGTGCCTACAAGTTCATGTTTATGTGTCTGAATACAGAGATGAACCTCACTCTGATATTTCCAAATTTATCTTGTAGATAGTTTGTTTCTTAGATCTAGCATTTACTTCTTTGATTCACACATTTTGCAATCCTTTTGAATTCAGTACCAAATTAGCTTTTCATAGAATAAGCCTCGACTTAATTTTTTTTATGTTTTTCAAGTCTTAATCAGACACTGTAATAAATCTTTGAGGGATGCCTGACTCATATTTCAGTCAGACACTATAATCATTTCTTGTTGAAGATTTGATTGAAAACCTGCTGAAATCAATTGATACAGTCATATGCCTTCAACAGTTTTTGAATCAGTCTCTTATGGCCTGTGAATAAATATTATAAATCATCTCATTTTATATTTAAAATTAATAAAATATCTTATTCTTTCAAAATGGACTCTATAGACTCCATTTTATTATTTAGAAACTACTTCATGCAGGTTGGAAAATGCAAGATCAATGGATTCAATTTTTCAATAATTAAAACAGAATTGGGCATGAAAATATTTTAAGTTCTTAAAATAGTTTAGCATTTAACCTCAGATAAAACTTCAACATTCTTTAAAAGGATTTATATTGTTTATTTGTAATCCTTTAATAGTGATTTTTATTTCACAAATACATTGAAAACCCATTTTATTGTATTTCTAAGCTGTTAGAACATGAATAAAGAAGGCAACATATAAGACAGTGTTATGGTTATTATGATACAAAGGTAATATTCTATATTTTCATTTCAAGGAAATGCTTAGGTCTTTGGAAAGAAAGCAAGTCCATTATTCTGGAATATCTGAACAGATTGATTATTTCCTACTTGGAAGTAAAACAGTTCCCCTTTCCTTATGTCTGTTTGATATCTTCCCTCTCGCCCAGGAAAGCTACCAAAAATAGAGTTTAATTGGAGGAGACAGGACCAGGGCAGCTCAGGCACAGCTGTGCATGAGGACTGGTTGGTTCCAGCTAACACCATGAGCCCTTTCTGTGCCCCATTCCCACACCAAGGAGCCTCTCCTATTCCTCCTGGGTCTGGCCCAGCCTTGAGGCTCCCCTGGGGCTCCCGTGGCAGTGGGAAGGGGCCAGTCCATGCCTTGTGGGGCTGCCAGGGCTCCCCATCCCTCTGTGTGGGCATCAGCTTTTGGCCACCAGAGCCTGACAAACAATTTTTCTGCCCTTATTAAAGACAAATTAGCAGAGGATAATTTAATCAGGCCACCACCTTTTGGAATGATTTCTGTGCTTTGCTACAAGAAAAGCCTTGTTAAATAAAGGAACTTGAATTATTTAGTAAGACAGGAGAGCCATGGAAGAAATTTTTAATTGCACAGAAGAACCGTGATTTGTTACTTGAAGGCAAAAAGTGGACTAATACGATTTACTATAGAACTAGTGACAAATAGGAAGTGTCTTTCCTAACTTCTGAGTAGAAACATTCTCATTCCCATCTTTCCTATGTCTTCTTGGATTTCTAAATCTTCTAGTTGTCTTTCTGCTTTCTTCCAATTCTTCTCTTTCCTCTCTGCTTATTTGCTATTTTGAAAGGAGCTGATGCATACTATTTTTAATGAGTGTAGAATTTTTCTCAATGTCTCATGGCATTTAAACCTGTAGGCAAAATGTGCTTAATACTTTTATAGTATTTTCTAATTTTAAGTGACTTTTGATCACAAAAGTGGCACAGTACACTTCTTCTATTCAGTGGAATTTTAATTTAGAGTTTAGCAGCAGTGCAGGGAAATTATTTATTAAGTGACTAGGCCTTGATTTAGGGTAAATAAGGCATGGAAAACTATTGGCAGTTAAAAACATGATGTGATAAACTGACTGAAATTACAAACAGCACAATTAGGAATAGATAGTAGGAAGAGAGGAGCTTTTAAGGGAGAAAGTCTCCAAATTCATAGAAAACTAGAGAGAGGACCTTCAGGAAGCAGATCCGTGCAAGGCCAACATTGCTCGGTAACCTTGTCAGTAATAAAACATCAGGCTGACATTCCCCAGGTATACCAGAAATACCAAAACTGGAGGCTTTTGTGATGCATTTGAGCTTTACCAAAGTTCTGCATGCTGTTGTTCCTTGTTTTGTAATGGTTTGTCCCTTACCCTCATGTTAAAACAAACCCCTGTTGGTTTTTCCCTGGTTATGGGTCCTGTCTGTCACCCTGCAACCCTGCCCAGAAGCCTGGAAAATTCTGGTGGGGCTGTGAGGTGATTTGGCAAGTTCTTGGCTCCCCTTCCTCTTTTATGTATAAGATTGTTCTATTGATTGTGTTTTTGCTCTGGGTTACTCCTCCTCCCTTGGGGGATTGGTTCTAGATCACCCCTGCCCTTTTACACACCCCCTGTGCTTAAGCCGAAACCCAAGGGCAAAACCTCACTTCGTACATGGGCAGCCCTCTGGGTGGAATAAAGCCTAGTTGAAGCCCACGTGGGAGTCCTCCTTTCCTCTTCCACACTGTTTGCCACATTTCTGCCTGAGGCCAGACCCACAGGATCAGAAAGGTACTAAGCAGTACCCCTGAATGCGGATTCGGTGAAGGAGCGAGCTGGCAGCAGCTCCGAACCCCCACAGGAGGCAAAGGTAACAAAACTGGGGCCAGTGAGGAAAAAGTCTTTTGGAATAGGATGTTTATCTGGTAGGAGAGAGTTGCAAGGAAGCAAAGGTTTTAGGATGGTGAAAGTAGGTTAAAAAATGGAAAAAAGACATAATGAGGTGTGTGAATCCTGACTCGAAGTTCTCACATGAACATGCAAATAGAATTTTGACAAAATAAGAATGGATTAACATCAGCACCTGACAACAAACCCTTGGAACATTCTCACTAGTTTTCCAGCTCCACTGTCTAAATTGTCCTTTATGATGACTTCATAATATGAGCATTGAAAAATATTCAAAATTGTAAAAGAACACATTGTAGAGATATTGCCTCTAAACAGTATATTCTGAAGTTTAATTTAATTTTTAAAAAGGAAAAAAATGTGTCAGGCTTTGATAATAGTGGCATTTCTGCAGCCTATACTGCGACAAGCCTTTAACCTTGACAAAGATCCATTGAGATTAGCCTCTAGAAAAGTTGGTATCATATGCAGCATCTTTAGCCTCAGGTTAATGGGATAAATAATTGAGGCAAGTACTCTGTGTAATGAGGTGAATTTAAACATTTTAATATAATAATCAGATCTAACCAATTGTCAAGTCTCTCTACAGGCTTTGTCTGTCCTGGGACTTGCTATTTTTAGCACAAAATATAGTCAGCAATGCAAATACCTGTAGTAAGATGACAGGATAGGGCAGAAGTAGAACATAGCATATATCTCATGTAGTTACAGAAAATGAATACCTGTTATCTGCAAGTACCCTTTCCACACCTGTATCTGCCAGAGTGAATTGCAAAAACAGCATCTGTTCAAACCTACTGCCTAACAGCTCCTAATTAACGCACCTGTATAATTCAGTCTTTACTTTGTTTATTACCTACTTCTATGAAGTTTAAGCTAACACTGAACAAAACAACAACAAAAGCAAAAGTCAAATCACATTGTAGCCATTGTACTGATCACTGGCAAAAAAGAAGTTTTATCCCTTTTTTTTGTTCATGATGGCATGCCACATGCTCAAAATTTGCAATGTGTGAAAAAAAATAATTTGATTCTGTGGAGAGCCCCTAAAAATTTTATAAAATTCAAACCCCAAAGTTTCAATACACATGTAATTACTCATTTTGTTTGCTATACCAATGATTCAGAACAATAAATAAACTACGTTGTTCTAATTTGTCATAGCTACTGACGCCCCGGTGTAGTCTCAGGTGAACAGGTTGCTAAAGCTTTGACAGCGCACAACAACCCATAATTTCTGCCTGTTATGGAGAAGAGACCTGTGGCATAGGGTGAGCAAAAACACAATAAAAGTACAAGTATTTCCAGCAGAAGGAATTTATTGAGAATTGTAGACAGTCTCAAAGCCTTAAAATTACTGTGTTTTAATTAAGCTTTTACTTTTCATAGGATATTAAAACACTTGCACCTCTGAAAGAAAGTAAAAGCTTTGTGCTCTATCATTATGGAATCAGAATGGCTCATGACCTAATTTGTATAGATTCAAATTAAAGCATCTTATGCATTGTTCTGCTCTAGAAACCCCACTGATCCAGAAAGAGAATAGATATATGTATGCATGGTTTTATTTTTTGGTTAACGTATTCATTTACAAACAAAAAGTCTGAACTTTAATCCTTGCATCTTAAGATGCTTTCTCTTTGGTTGTAAGGTTTTTCCCTTTGCTTTTTTTTCTTCCCCCTCGGTCTTGCTTTCATCTTGATTTGCTTGTTTTACATACTGAAAACTATGTAAGGTAGTATTATCAGTCTTGGGAAAAAGAGACCAGTTATGGTACATAGTATGGATAACTCAAAACTCAAGATTCTTTTATTAACATTCTTCCATTGTGGAAAGACAGAGATAGTGCTAAAGGCAATCCTGCCTCTGATATATTGCAGGTCTGTTAATTACCAAAGAGTGGGAACAGCCCTGCCCTCACAGCTGGGTGTGATAAAAGAGTGAGTTAGGTGGTAGAGAGTCAGTTGAAGTCTGCTGGCTGTGCTGTGAGGAGGAAGGAACAGGGGGTTGTGTGAGGGACAAATAAGGTAAAGCCACTGTACAAGGGACAGACAGGGTGAGGTGTCTGTACCAGGGACAGAAAGCAGTGAGCTGGAACTGCAGAAGGAAGAGAGAAGAAGGAGAGAAAGAACCAGAGCTGTGGGGAGCTGCCCATAGGTTTGTTACATAGAGAAGGTATGAAAGGCTTCTAGATAACGTGGTGCTGATACTTGAGGCCCTCTGAAGTTTTTAATTAAGCACTTTGAGTGCATGGCCATCTTGATTATGGCATTCTATCATTTTTTCTTCAGTCTCTTTCTGTCTTGAAATTCATTCTCACAGAAATTACTTATTGCCAGCTTATATTCTCATACTCTGCTAAGATAGACTGAAAATTTTTTACACTTGGTTAAGAGCTTCAATCCTCTGAAACAGACCAGAAGTGCAACTTGTGGAAAGAAAATATATGCTAAGGTGGCCAATGAGGCAAACAGCATCTCATCTTGTATCAGCATCGTGTGGCCAGCAGGACCAAGGCAGTGATCATCCCCTTATTCTTGCTACTGGTGAGGCCACACCCTGACTCCTGTGTGCAGTTTTGAGCACCTCTCAAGAAGGACATTGAGATGCTGGAGTGTGTCCAGAGAAGGGCAACAAAACTGGTGAAAGGCTGGAGCAACAAAGTTGGTCAGAGGGATGGAGCAGCTCTCCTATGAGGAAAGCCTGACAGAATTGAGATTGTTCAGCCTGGAAAAAGGAAGGCTTCAGAGTGACTATTAGGGATTGAGTAAAGGTATTAGACATGCTCTGCCTTAGGTCCAGATTTTTGGCAGTAGCTTTAGTCAGGTGACCCACACCTAAAACCCCTTTGGCTCAAAAGTTCTTAAGAATGGCCAATAAGGTTTGTTATATGATGAGTCATTTATTGAACAGGCAAAAGATTAACAGACAAATGGCCTTAAACAGAGTTCCTTACTGCACAGGTTAAAACAAAGATCAACTAATAGATTATAGCTATGGTACCTATATCATAGCTAGCAAAGAAATAGTATAGATTAGGAGTCAATGTAATTTACCACCAAACTGATGATGGGGTACATAGATTCCTTTCACTCAACTCCAGAGACAGTAATCACAATGTGGCATCCTGATTTTGAGGAAAAGCCCCACACATTTCCGGAGAATGTACAGAAGACTTCTGCTTGTAAAAGTTTTGTTTATCTTTTACAGTATGTAAAGTGAAGTGTCTATAAATCAGAAACTCAAGCTCATCTTCCTTCAGTCTTGCTCTCAAAGCAAGGTATTTATAAGAAAACTTGAAGGGAAAACATTCCATGGAGGGAATGCCACCTCTGTGGTACCAGAAATAACTCACTAGCAGACAGGTGTCTGGCTTGAGTTATTTCATCAGCTAATTCCTGTGATGGGAAAGATACCCTGAGCTATGGCACCAGCTGATAGGCAGAACAGATAAGCCCTCCTGTAGCTGTGAACATTCTGCTACAGTGACCTAACTGCGGCTTTCCAGTACCTGAAAGGAACTTATGGGAAAGATGGAGCAAGAGAACTATTTCTGAGAGCATGAAGTGACAGGATGAGGGTGAACGGATTGAAATTAAAGGGAGTAGTTTTAGACTGAGTATTAAGAAAAAAACACTTATTGTGAGGAAGGTGAGGCCCTGGAGCAGGTTGCCAGAGAAGTTGTGGATGCCCCTGGAACACCTGGAGGTGCACAAGGCCTGGTTGAATGGAGCTCTGATTCATGTGTGTGTGATTCTATTTCTTCTTGATAAATTTGCTCATTAAGCTGTTTTCTGAACCTATCTGTTGAAAGGTTCATATTTTACACTTTCCTGAGGCAAAAAATAATCTTATCAAAAAACCTAGGGAACAATGATAAAATAAAGGTTTTAAAGTTTCACAATTAAAAATTATGTAAAGAATTTCTTTTGTTTTGGAAAGAAATAAGGGATATATTACAAATAGGAGAAATCAATTCACCTCAAAATATCACTGAAGTTTGTTTGCTATGCTGAAGGAGGTAATGAATAATTTTACATGTGTATTTAGTTGAATCTGGAGACTAGACAAAGCAACCTTTTCACTATCTGCAATTGATTAAAGAAGTATTATTAAAATATGCTGAAACCATTCATTGGTGACTATGTATAAGGTTCAAATCTCTGATTTAACATATTCTATTTAGTCTCTAAATTTAAATCTAGTCAGAGAACTGAGTTTTCTTGTTGACTCATATTTGATTACTCAGATATAAGCAGTACTCCAGAAAGTCCAATTCAATAATCAGATTTAGAGTTCATAAAGATATTACAACTTTAATAATATGGTACAATATTCAAGGTAATGGAGTTATTTATTATTCTGCTATAGACAATGCAAAAATAAAGAAATAACACCTGTCAGTGCTTTCATTAGAATTTATCTTTGCGTCCCTGACTGAAATGGGACATAGGAGGGAGTTAGATTTTAAGTCTTATTCTCCTTAAGAAGGGAAATTTAATGTGCATAAATTATTTGTTGAATGGATATCTCTGTGAAGAATAGTAGTAATTTTGTTATTACTGTCCTATCAAAAAGAAACTGAAATCATATTTCTAGCATTCTCTCATGTTATCACCTAAAAATAAAAAACTAAATGTAGTGAAACATTTCATGTTCTGTTCATAATCCATATTTTGGTTTCTATGTTTCAGTTAGGGTCAGGTAAATTAACAATACCAATTTTGTCATGTGCTTTATTTCCCACCTGAAAACACTGAGTGAAAAATCATCAGTTTTACTTAATTTCCTGATGAATTCTTTTGGCACACTACAGATAAAAAAGCATTAGTCATTCCAAATGTAGTCTTAATAACACCCTCATGCATTGAGTTTAAGTCTCACAATGCTCAGAAGAGTTGCAACTCCACCTTTTATCTCTTCTTCCCCCTCTGCCTTGTCACAAGCTAAAACAAAAGCCATAATGCAAAAGGTTAAAAAAGAAATCAAACAACAAGTGAAATCATAAATGTGACAAAAGCAGAGAAGACTACCTTTTACTAGTTTTCTAAAATGCCTTTGTGGAAAATTGCTGAAGACCTTCAGGAAATGACAGTAAAATTAAGGTTGTGGTACCCCCTAAAGGCAGTTAAAAGTGGGTGGGGTGGGGTGTGTCTGTCTTCTTTTTTAAAAAATTATTTATTCGTTTCATTGAGAGGGAAAGTCAGTTTGCTCTTCCCCTCATGACATATAAAAGGGAAAAAATGGTAACATTTTTGTGTTAATAGTCAAAGAGAAAAAAGTCATTAACCAGGAGTTTAGAATTTCCTGATGATTGTTTTAATGGGAGGATAATACAGCTGAAGGTCCAGATATCTGCATTTTAAGAACATTCATAAAGATTCAGTCAGTGGTGAACTGAATATTAATATTAAATAACAGCTGGAATTTCTTTAGTATCACTATGCTTACAGATTATTTATATGCAAAATTTAAGAGCAAGATTACAGAAAAAATTTTGGAAGATAAATAAATTGGATGGCAGGCTACTGAACTGTTTTCATCTTGTGAATTCACCTTGTGAGACAAGACTTTTAATTCCATTTTATTATTTTCTTTCATGAGTACTCAAGTGCTACAAAAGAACTTTCATAGCTGGAGCAGGAGGGAACTACAGAAGAAGTGGGTATGCCATAGTACATCCAGTCACATTAAGTGTCTATTCACCCCCACATCACATTCATGCTTACTTTGTCCAGTTCTCATTGCGTCCAAATTACTCACCATTCAAAGCCTGAATTGGAAATACATGAGGTAAAAAAAAAGCAAGCCAAGAAGAAAAGAAATTGAGTGAGAAGAGCTTTAATAAAATAAAGGCAAGTAATATCAATGCTTAAATTTTTAGTTGCAGTGGAAAAGGATATGTAGCTATTAATTCTCTCACCAGTAGTGAGGTATCCTAGATATTTAAATAGTACCTATTGGATATCTCTCTTTAAAACAATATTTTTCCATCTATCTGTGTATTGCACCACAGCCAGACTGGCAGGTACCAAAAGATGTAAGTGAATGTCACAAATGGATAAATAATATTGTTTCAGAAAAGCTTATATTCACCTTTCTAAAATCTTTGTACAAACACTAAGTTCAAGTGCCTGTTCCAACTCATTGGTAATTTGGCCTATTATGATATAAGGAATGTAAGTAGTTATTTATAAATCAAGTCCTTTATGTAAAGGACAAAGTTTGTTTTCTTTAGTAACAAAGTTTAAAGAAATAAAAGGAGGAAAGTTAATTAAATTGATGGTTGCATATAATTACGTAACACATTGAAAAAGTCACTGCTGTATGTAGATATCAGTGACTCAAACCACTGAGTATATCAAATGAAGTTCAGTTATAAATTAAACCACTAGACCAATCATAACAAGGTGCTGGCATGTGTATGTTATTTGAAATACTTAATTAGGTGTTAAAAGTAATTTTTTGCATTGAAAACCAAATGAGGAGCTGATTTATGCATAAACACTCTCCCAAATACACACTGAATTAATGCATGGGCAACAAGAAACAGATGTGTTTATTCCACAGCAGATAATTATTTCACTGTATTATTATTACTATTAATATTACTTTTAATTAAACTTTTCTATTAATTTTCCTCTTCTTACTTTTAACATTAAGAATTATTTTTTTTCATTTGTTCAGCTGAAGGACTAGTGTACCAAAAAAAATTTGATTTTGTAAGCATTTCAGCTTGCTGGGATTTTTGAGAAGGGTTGTGCTGCTACTTAAAAAAGCTACACGTATTAGTAACTTAAAGATTGTGGATTATGGTGTTTATACATGGTCCTTCCTTATCTTAATTTTCTGTCTTGTGTGAGTACTAAACTAAAAAAGGAGAAAAAAAAGTCTGTTAAAAAATCTAACAGATACAAGGTATTCCATAAAAGGGCAACCTGTTACTCTGTTTGTTTGAATCTTTTATTTTTAGTTGTTCTTTCAGAAAACAAGCAAAAAATATTACCTAAAAAAGACTCTCTGAAATTAAAAAAATAAAATAAATAAATTAGTTTTTGTCTTTACTTGTTTGAGCAGGTACTTATGAAAATAGTGCACTTTTCACACCAAACTGGACTTCTGTAAAGGTCTTTTCTGGAGTTCTAAATTAAAGTTAAAATTTGACTGCACAAAACTATAACTAAATTACCATCTCCAGAGTTTGCTATAGCAATTGAATAGGGTTTAGATTTGGATGCATTTGCAGCCAATAGTTTTCTCAGGAAGCAAAACCCACAAAATCTGCAGCAAACGTGATGAGGAAAATGCACTGTAAATTTATTTGGTTGGGGTTTTATGTCCACCAATTTATATATAATAAAATTCTAACTTGCCTACTGGTGCAAGCTATAACTTAAATCCTTCCATCAGTCTTATCAAAATAGTGAAAATAAATAGACAAAAGAGACTTAATTTTTAAATGTCTGCAGGAAAGGCAAAGGTAACAGTCTTTTGGGAAAGTATGAGAGATATAATTCCACGTGATAAAAATTACATCCCTACATCTCCTGTTACTCGACAAGTGAGTGGAATATCTTCCACAAGACCATCTAACCTTCTCCTTAGTCCTATGCCATTGGCTGTCTACCTCTTATGTATTAAAAAATGCAATTATACTCTTATTGCATCTAAATTTTAAGAGAAAATGAAGATTACAGCTATCATGGAATAGGATGTCAATTTTAATGCATTAGCAGTGGAAGTACAAATAGTGTGTTAGGGATACAACTTCGATTTTTTTGTACTTAATTGCCTCTAAAGCAGCTGAGCAATGGCACACTGTTTAATGGTGGAAAGAAAATTTCTGAATTGCTAAAAGGAGCTATGTTAAAAGACTGTGAATCTCATATATGTGAACTATAAAATTTCAATTTGCTTTTCCACATGACTAGGGAGGCAACTGCATTGGTAAGCACTGCTGTAGACCATGATAAATAACTCATTAGAAGAATGTCTGACTTCACTGAGAAATACAATTGGAATAGATTAAATATAGTGTAAAGAACTATTTTTAAAAAGAAGAGGCATATTCATTTTGAAATTATAATTGAGGTTTCTATCCACTGAACTCTATATTGAATCCAAATCTGAATAAAAGGTCAACCTAGGTAAACAAGATCAGCTAATTAATCTAATAACACTATTAAAACCACATAGCACAATAAAATGTTAGTTTAATATGGAACCTCAGTCCTCAAGGGACAGCAAAAAAAATGGAAACCTTGTTAAAACTGACTTTTAAACAAATTTGCCATTGGCTGAATATGTGAACTTTATTGCCTTATCTGCTTTTGAGCATTGATGTATTAGGTACTGTAAGTGCTCCTGTATTACATGAAGTTACAATTCAAAATGTTTGAATTGTGCCGTCTGCCTTCACTTATAGAAGTCTGTGATAAAAAAAGGTCATTATATCAGTAATATATTTATCTCAATGCATTGTAATAAAATATTTCACTGATTATCTAATTCCAATAATATTTACCTAAAAGTTATTTAAATAGTATTTTTCCATTTTTGACTGCTCTAGGAACCAGAAGTTTTACATAGTATTATTGATTTAATCAATTATAAAGTCGAGTTTGTGAAATTAGAAAATGGGAAAAAAATAAAGTTATGGAGCTAAACTTCAGAGTTTTTCTTTCGAAACCTGAGTTATTTTTATATTTAATTTTATATATTTATTTTTAATGATTTATTTAACTTTTTTCCTTTTTTTTTCTTTATTAAAGGATAGCTCCATGCCACTTGTTCCACAGGTACAGATTTGAGGACCACCATCTGTTCTTTCCATCCTTATTTTCCATTATTTAAAATAATATTTTGGCATTTCTTTTGTAATTATATAAGCATCTCCCAGTCTTCTTCTCTGAAGTCTCATTTTAAAACTGTTCTTATCAGTGAGCCAATTGATCCAAGAGGAACATATCAATGCCAGTGAAAACTATGTTGTTGTTTTTTTTAAAAAAAAGCTCAAAATTTATACACATGGAGAGAAAAGCATTTCAACAAAGTTCCAATAAAATATTCAATTTTGACCTGTTGAAACACAAAATTTTCTGAAAATACCCTGCATGTTCTGCATGAAATAACAATTTTGGTTGAAGAAAAATAGTATTGAAATCTACTTGTTTTCTATAGCCCAAAACAGATCTTAGCTATGAGGTCCTCCATATGATCAGCTTTTCTTTATTTGAGATATTGGCATTCTGATAAGCTAAATAGAGAACATGAGGTATGTCTTAGGAGATATGCAAGTAACTTAATGTGAAATTAGCTGCATGTCTAAGAAGAGATACAGACTGCATGTCACAAGTCTCTGGTGACAGAGACAATAACGAAATGGGGACAAATCAATCCCTGGCCATAGAGATGCTGCACTGATTATTTCATGTCCACACTGCTTAAGAAAATCTGCTGTTATAGTAGCTTTATCTTAAAACAATCTAAAATAGATTCAGGCCAAGACTTTAAAGTCAAGGGCTGAACCAAGTCCTACGTTATTAGATTGACACAAAGCCTGTGGCCTTTCAGTAGTAGTGAAATATCCCATTAACTGGATTGCAAGAAGAGCAAAGAATCAACCTCCAAGTCCCAACAAGTCCTTTGCCCTCATCTTATGTGAATGCAGACCACCATTTGTTTAGTTCTGCCTATAAAAGGGAGCTGGTTAAGAACAACTTTTTCTTAAATATGTGCATAATCTGAGGTAGGTTTCCTTCCCACTCATTTTCTTCCATGCATCTAGAGCAAGAGAGATGAGGCACCATTTCCTACCCTGATTGTGCACCTATTTGAATCGAAACCTCACACAAAATTCCGTGATGGTGTTAGTGTTGAAACACATAATCACGGAATGATTATATGCAGGTGCTTTTATTGAAGAGCTCTGAGAAGCAGGGGTACAGGATACAGACCCAAATCTTACTCCAACATGGATTCAAAATGGATGTGTTTTTATACCCTCTCATTATATACCTATATATACTAATTATTAAACTCATATTGTTCTATTGTATACATTAATCTTATCCTATCCAAGCATGAATTCTTGTAGTTTTCATCAAGACCCCCAAACATAATTTCTCATGATTCTTAAACAATAATCATATTCAAGTACCAAACAATCATTACATTTAACAATCATATCATGATGACTACGCAGGTGCAGTTTCTTCTGTCCATGATCTAGTTAAGACAAAACCTAACTTTTGTTTCCAGGGCCTACGTAGTTTTGGTTCCCTTCCCAGGCCTATCCAGGCCCAACTTTTCTTTCTCCCTCCCCTAAATCTCTTGTATACAGTTCCCATGATTTTTAGAAACATTTTAACCCTATGCTACCAGTGGGATGGTGAATGCGAAGTCTGGCTCCGGGTGCCAGGAGGCTGAGCGGGACAGTGAGGTGCTCTACCCCACATGAGCAGTTTAAGGGTATCTCACCCATCTGTCAGCTGGATAAACTGCTTGTAGAAAACTATCATCTGAGTGCAGCACTAATTTTGCCTTATTTATCTCTATATTGACAACTGAATGAGTCTTTAGAAGCTGTTTATATAAAATACTCGTATCTACAGAAATAAAAATATGAGAGAATCAGAAGTTGTGTTAGTTTATATAAAAAATGTTATTATATTTTGAAACATTATGTAATAACAGCAGTTTCATTTTTTATTTCCCTTAACAGTAGAAACAAAACTAGCTGAATAGTCAGCACACCAATTTCCTTTTTAGTTCATTTTTTAAATCATCTTTAAAGATTTAAATATTAAAAACCTTCAGAGATAATTTTGTTGTTGCTCATTGAAGATGCTTCATAATTTTCACGCTTGTGCGTGTAAATTTTCCTAAACCAAGACACTGTGTTATTGTAGCGCCAAGGATGTGTGTTCTGAATTACTAGAACAAATAACAGAGATAAGAAGATACTTGTGAAACAGATTAAAAATAAAAGGTGACAGTAGAATTAAGTTATATGTTTCTGAATTTAAACCTCTCTTTTAAGAATAAATTATTTTGACTGTATATTTCAGATTGCCTATGGCTCGTTAAGCTGTCAACAAAGTTTGTTCTTTTAGCTATGTAGATGACCAGACTCAAAAAACTAATTTAAACTCAATAATAAGAAGGTGTAAAATGGCAGAGATTTTACAGCCTAAATTTAAGTACCTGCCTTTATTACTAGGTTCATTTATTACTAGATGCATCATCTTTTCCTTTTTTTTCCTTCCTATTCACTAAATGAGGAACATTAACTTCTAACTTTAGGATCCAAGAACTTCTTTTTAGTTAGGTGCTAGAAGCAGCCAGTAGGTGAAAAACTCATGCACTGAATTCTGCAAACCTATACTTAACCTTTGCTTTTATAGACAGTCACACATTTTAAATCTTTTGCTCCTTCTCACTATGGCATTGCCTTCCATGGCAGGAAGGACACACAAATGGTTGTTCTTAAAACAAAGAACAATTGTTCAGTTATGATCTCTGGAAAATACTCTCTTGCACTAATAGGATTCCTTATTCCATCTTTTGCACAATCTTAGCTTTTTCAAACTGAAAAATACACGCATGCTGTATTACTCAATTGGTAGTTTATCTTGGATACTATTATGCAAATAGACTGAAGGACTCTGAAGAACTACAGAAAACCTTTGTCTCCAAATATATTTGTCCCTATTTGACCAATGGCTGTGGCAGGTGACTGGAAATGTAGGAAAGATTTACAAATTTGTACTTTTTCATCAGGTTTTTGATTCTCCTTTCCAAAATCTAAGATCATAAAAGGTATTTCAGTGCTAACTGGATTTGGTGTTTCATTCACTTAGAGGATTTCTGCACACTAGGATAAAAAAGAAACTTTGTTTATGTGAAAGTCATATTTGTTCATTACCAGTTTTCATATCTAACACTAAATACTGTAGTAAATACATATGGCCATTTAAGAATGGCAGTAAAGAATAGATACATTTTCAAATTAAATTGAGCTTTTAAACAAATACCACAATTAAGTCTAGTGAATGTAGTAAGAAGTAGTAATTGAAGGGCTCTAAATCTGAAATTGGAGGAATTCAAGCAGTTCTATTGTCAGCTTTAGCAGTGAAGAGGTTATTCATTTGCCAATAAGAACAGACATCTTAGTCAATATTAAATCTTGTGAATTGACCCAACCTGTTAAATGAAAAAGTACCTTAAATGTGAGAAGTGACTTGAATAAGGTCAATGACAGTTCTCATTATCTACTAGAAGACAGATATCTAACACTGTGTAATTGAGACTAAGATTTCTTTTCCTGGTCATTACTTGATTTCATCATTTTGTCATTCATGTTTCATTGTAGTGTTAATGAAAATAATAATGCCCTAATATACTATTTATTTTAAAATAACATCAGGAAATTATCTTTCCATGTTATGTAAATTGATGAGAAGAAATATTAGGGAAAAAGAAAGGCATTAGAAAGTAAAGGTTTACTTGAAACAGAAAATCAGTACTATTACAGACCTAAAGTTCTTTTTTCATAATCAAATCACTTTGGCTTTATATCTCAGGACAAATTTAGAATGGCTGAAACTCTGGAAGCCTTGAGTAAATGAACAGAGATTTATAATAATAATATCGATTATCATTATTAAAGGTAAAAAAATAAAAGACCTTATGACTTTTTTTAAAGACTTTTGTCTTTTCATTTCTATTTTTAGCACATTAACTTCTGGAAATGCATTCCTTAGAATTAATATTTACATATTGATTCCTAATAGTCAGTTGTAAATAAGTTTCCAAAATTACAATCATGATGATCAATAAGGTAAAATTTACATTAAAGACTTTAGATTGGAAATAAAAGCAATACTAAGATACAAAATTAAATCTTTTTTAGGACACTGTTTTGTATATATATATATTTATATAAAGTATATTTGGAATATCCAGATTAATATCTTGTCTCTGCTACTTGCCTTTTGGCAAGAATATATATATAGAAGATATATAGAAGTAGATATATATAGTAGATACCCATATTTAATTTTCCTCTGCAAAACTTAAATGCTTAAAGCATTAGATCATGCATAGAATTTTATTGACTCTTTCTGTGGTTTAACTGGTGGAGAAGATAAAAAACAAAAGCAGAAAGACAGGAATATGTAAATAAGGAGAAGTATTAACCAAGAGTCAAATCTGTTCATCCTTTTAATATATGAACCATAAGTGGTTTTAATATTAAAATTTTGGGATGCAATAGAATTATGTTAATTAAATAAGTTCCAAGTGGAGATTTCTTTAGTTTCATGTATCAATATGATATGGGTTTTGTGGTGTGGGACTGGTCAGCTGTGTCAGATATTGATGTCACTGTGCGTTTTTTTAAAGAAGCGTATGTTAAATTTATCAGTCAGATTTCCCAAGGTAATCTTACAGACTGTACTTTTAGTAAAATATCCAATAACAATAAAACTTTAAATGTTTTCTAAAGGAAAAGTTCTAGCTAAAACTGGTTCATGGAGTCCATTGTTTAACTGTAAAACATTAGTGCATCTGAAATGTGAGACAGAATGCCAGTTCTAGCACATGGTCTCTATGTGACCTTGAAGGAGGTGCATTTGGTTAGTTGGTTGGTTTTTTAATGTAAACATGTCATATTTTTTGCGAATTGTGAACAATAACTTTTGTCTCCTTAATTATGCCACTGTCACACGTCTGGCTGAGGCAGCTGAGAAAATCATTTGCACCTAACACTCACATGGAGGACCTGTGAATTAGTAAATCACATGTCAATTAGTTTATTTCAAAGAAGAAATGGGAAGACATTGTGGGAAGAAGAATCCATTCACTCATTTTTTGTATCCTTAAATCAGGTTGTAAGACAAAGATTGTAGCATCTACTACTAAAATTGTCTCCAGAAAATACAGTAAAAAATTTAGCAATCACCTTGTCCATACATAGAAAAGGCTTTTTTCTGTGAAATTGACAGAAGTTCTGAAGGACGGAAACCATATAAACATGGAAAGAGAGGAGAAATCACAGTGATTTTTTTTTTTTTTTTTTTTTTTTTTTTTTTTTTTTTTGCAGTCANTTTTTTTTTTTTTTTTTGTACATTATATGCCTGGATCAAAAAATTCTTTGAAAAGCTTCATGTCAAGTGCACTCACAGACCCTCACTGTGGGCCATAAGTGTAACAGGCACTGAGGCCACCTGAAATGGGAATGTCTGTATTCATGCTATTGAATGCATTTTCTCTTGGCCTTTGTCCTCAAAACCTTGCATCTCAAAACCAAACATCAAGAGTTTTGAGCTAAATGCTAAAACACACTTTCAAAGCCTTGGGAAATGTTCTTTGGCCTGCAAGAAAACTATTCTAGGGATTCTTCTTAGAATTTATTAATGTAGAAAATGGTCCTTACCAATACAGGCATACCCGTTGAATATTTTCTCTCTACACTTCTAGTCGTGGCAGCTGACTCAAGGGGAAGCTGTACATTTCGTTGTGTGTGAAGTCTATTGACTGACTGCAGAACAAGAATGGTTGTGTCTTGTAGATATTTTGGAATTAGGTTTGAACTACCCATCCTGGGCCCCACACCAAGGCCAACTGTGAAGTCTGTGGTGCAGCTAAAAATTAGATGTTAAGGTGTTAATGGGAGATAGTCAGTTTTCCAGATGTTATTAGGTATAGTTATTAGTGTGAATCTTTTAGCCACCTTAAGAAACAAGTGAAACAATATCTATTTACATTCTTTCTGTGCTGTGTGCCAATGGAAACATGTCTGCATTTGTAAACTATCTAAAAGAGTATATAACCTGCCATTTTAGATGAAATAAATTAACAACGTAGAAGTAACCACAGTGGTCGGACCTGTGTTGTCTCAGTCCAACCCTCTATTATTATTATCGGTATCCTTGGCTTCAGTGTCTATATTGAAGTGAAACAGGTAATGGCTGGTGCTGGGGCTTAACATCCAAGTGGTCCAGGAAGGTTCTTGTGTCGAATTCACTCTGTAGACTGCTCTTGTACCATGGATTCAGTGGCTGTTTGCAGCTATTTGTGCCACTGGAATAAATCTGACAGGTTATTTCATCTGAAATTATTTTTAGCTCAGGATTCTGCTACGTTCTCCATACATGTCACAGCACATCATAAATTAAGCTGGATTTGATTAGATCCACTGCTTCATACATGTTCTGAGTGAGTGCTTGTGTCACTTAAAGAATCATCATCAAAGGTATTGGCAAAGAGCAGGTTTTATATGAATTTGTGAAGGCATGACTTTAACAGAGTTTAATGGCAAGGTTCACTCTATTACTACATAGAGGAAGAATACACAAGAAAATTGGATTAGAATCAATTGAGAATGATTTACAAGGAGACAAGGAATGCAAAAGGGCAAAGATGCAAAGGATCTGGTTACAAAAGATAAGGGCACAAACCCAGGGCATCCTGGGTTTAGCAGGATGGAAGAGGAGTGGAGAGGGCAAGTATGCACCACCACTACAAAACACAAGATGGTGGAATTCTATCTCATCCCTCATGATCTCTCTGTGGCTCTCTGTGTGTGGTGGTGGGTACGTATGTGTGGTTCAAAAAATGGTCATTTAATTCACAGAGATACTTAATATATATGTGCTGGAGCAATTATTGCTTCCAAACACATAATCAAAAAAGTTGACCTTGTAGCATAACGGATTAAATTCCTTTGCAGTTTGTATTTTTTCCATTTATTTTCCGTTTTAGCAATGCATTTTGAATTTTCTTCAAAGTAGCTCAATTTAGGCTGTATGTTCATTGATAAAGAGGTATTGTAAATGTGATACTGAAATTCTGCTTTTTATCATTTATTAGTGGAAATTTATTTTTATATCAGAGAGGTTACTCAAGGAGTAATAAATAATTCTCAGAGTACATAGTGTTCTAATACTTTACATGATTACTTTTCTAATTGCACATTAGCAATTCAAACATAGACATAAACATTCTGTCAAATCTAGCCAGATAATGAGATTCTATTTTAAAAATTATAATCAGTTTAAATCCTATTTAGTCAGATCATTTCAACAACATAAGCTGAGTTTGATTAATTAGTTGTCCCAAACACAGTGCAATGAAGGCATCATGAATTAACATTGAATTCTGAATTCAACTAGGTGATTTACTCCACTGTGCCAGTTAACTCTTGTAAAGGTATTAATGGGTTTGCCTAGGGTTTTTAGTTTGCAAGCAAACTCATAAGGAAATAAAGATATCCATGTCTTTTCTCTCTGTAATGACAGGTAAATACTGAATATTATGTCCATCTTCAGATATATGACAGACCATATTTCTTAGTTTCTTAAATAGTTTGAAAAATCCCAGAGCAAAAAATAAAAATTTGGATTCTATTGTTTATTAAAACTGCTGAAATATATGTAGAATACATAAATTCCAATCACAATTTAAATAAAATCTGCCTTTTATTTGTTTGTTTTTTAAATATCTCTGTAATGGAAGCACTAAGAGAAAACATTAATGTAAAACCCTATGGAAGTGTACAAATATCTATTCAGCTATTTGCAAAGTAATATTCTCAATATTAAACACCATATCAAAGAACAAAGTAGCACATTACTGAATAGATTATTTCTGTACAAAATTACACTGGTTTGCAGTGTGTTTTATGTGACAGATCTGTTCCGTTAAGAACCCCAGCCCTGGTGAAGTCACACCCCAATTCTTGTGCTCAGTTTTGTCCTCTCACTTCAACAAAGACATTGAGGTGCTGAAATGCATCCAGAGAAGGTCAAGGCAGGTGGCGAAGGGCCCAGAGATTGTAATACTAGGAGCAGCTGTGTGAGCTGGGGTTATTTAGCCTAGAGAAAAAAAAGGGTCGGGGAGACCTTATGACTCTCTAAAGATTCCTTGAAGGAGGTTGTAGCCAGGTGGGGGTCAGCCCCTTTTCCCAGGAAGCCTGTTACAGGACAAGAGGGCACAGCCTCAAGCAGTGCCAGAGGAGATTCAGGTTGGATAACATAAAGAATTTCTTCACAAAAAAGGTTGTTAGGCGTGGGAACAGGCTGCTCGCAGGCTGTCACCATCCCTGGAGGTCTTCAAGAAACATCTAGGAGCAGCATTTAGTGCTATGGTCTCGTTGACAAGACAGTGACCCATCCAAGCTTGCGTGCACTTATCTTGGAAACCTTTGCCAACTGAATTATTCTGTGATTCTTGACAAGACATTGTACTTAGGTTTAAGGGAGTAAGTCAACCAACTTATGAACACTGATGTTTCATGGTACTTTATAATGTCAAGAGTGTTACGTGATTCTGGTGAACTTTACCACAAAGTTGTAATTAGTATATATTTCTCAATGAGGAGAAAAGGTGGAATCAGACAAGGCCTTCAATCTAGGAGGCAAAATCAAAATAAAATGTAGTGTTTTAACAGTAAAAGTCAAATGAGAAATTAGGTTTCATTGTTGGACACGAGGACTGGAGAAAAAAATTACTGACAAAAATGGAGGATTTTTCCTGATTTTATTGTAGCCAAGAATGTTGTCTTTCAGAAAGACACAAGCTTTCTTCTATTTCTAAGCTGTATGACTGATGAGTATAGAGGCAAGATCATACACTGAATTAAGAAGTTGAACATCAAGGTGTTGCTATCACTAGCTCCTGAGTCCCATTAAAAATAATTAGGATTATCAGGGCATGTGATTGCAAAGTCTGGATTTGCTCTAAGAGGTGTACTTGTACTTAAGAAAACTGCAGAACATCTGCAAGGTAGCTGTATACAGGCTTGACATTTGCCAACATGTGCACTCGCAGAACCTCTTAGAATCATGTTCCCTGATGATTATTAACTTCACACAAATGCCTGGTTGTAAGAACTGTAATATTAAAAACAAGGCAGTGGTTGAAACCTGCTATCAAAGTATATGCTCAGCATCCTAAGAAACAAAAAAAATAGTGACTTTATTTAGTTCAATCTGAAGCACAGACAGAGTTTTTTGGACAAAAGCAAAACAAGGATTTTTAATAAGACAGGGTTCCTAGGTTGTTAAATTCCTCACCTAAAGCTTACTTCTTCAAGTAATCCTGTGGAAGGCACTAAGTGAAATGGTAGGGATTACCTGCTTTGATTCAAAAGGTGCACTGTGCTGAGCTTCCTGGTAACAGCTAGAAAGCAAATATTTACAAAGGCAATTGAATTAGTGTTTAAATGACAAACACTCAGTAAAAAATGCTAGAACCATTATCGCTTCTAGAACATACACTGCTGAAGTAATTACATTGTAATACAGTGCATATTGTAAACATAAAGTAAACAAAGCTTAATATATTCCTATTATTTTACTCTGGCTGGGATGATTTCCCACAAATGCCCACAAAGAAACACCATTGATCTGCTTGAAATCCATTTTTTCACAGAAAACAGAATCTTCAGAATAGCTACTTCTCCTGAAGGTGAATGCAATGATCCACAAACAGACCTCTGTTATTGCCTTATGACTTTCTGGTTCTCTGAACTCCTATGTCTTTATCACCTTGCTCAATTTAATGCAGAATTTTCAATACCTTTATTAAAGGTAGATTTTTCTTCAGCTGCTCTACAACGTCAGCCCACAGAGGGTTTAAATTTTTAGTTTCTGAGTTGAACATTAATCAGGTAACACCAAGAAAAATATGAAAGGTGACTGAAAAATATGCTTATTTTTTACTTATTTAAAATTTGCTATTTGAAGGTCTGTTTCTCCAGTGGAAATATTTTATCTATCTACAAATTTGAAAAAGAAAGAAAAAAGGATTGAAAATCACTGGTCTAGCAAAACAGTATTCTATTTAATAACTGACCCGTAGTCTGCAAAACTGGGAGGAAGCATGTGAGCAGACTTTGTGCAGAACATCTTTATAGTGTATGCATCAGACTTCTTGTACACTAGATGCTCGACTACACTGGGCCATAGCAATGTTAGGACATTTTCAAACTGAAAGTCCACTTTCTAGGTATCTTTAAGTCCCTTAATACTGTGCTGATATGCACTAAACTAACCATAGAAATGATTATCAGTGTTATATGTTGAGATATCAATACTTCTACTATAAATAGAAATTAGAAGTCTTTATTCACCTGGAGACTGTGACATAAACAAAACAAAAGCAGTCTAAAATATTGTTTTTTCCATGTTCTACATGGAAATCTCATGAAAGCTTGAATATACAAGCAAAAATATCAAGAAAACAAGACCTTTTTTTTTTTTTTTTTTTTTTTTTTTTATTCNTTTTTTTTTTTTTTAAGTCATCTCTGCTATCCTTTAAAATTGGGGAACTTTGGTTGCACTATGACATTTCAGGAAAACTAGCAAAAAAATGCAGTACAATGATTTTTTTTTTTTTTTGCTTTAGGATGCCCAAAAAATAGGCAATAATTATGAATTGTTGCCTGAATTATTTTGAATTCTAGAGTGGATATATAAGGAGTGACCACAGTTTTCCACAGTTTTAAGTGGATAACTGATGAGTGCATCTTAACCCAGTATATTCTGGAAAATAATTCTGAATTAAAGATTCATGTTGCTTACTTTCCTTGCACTAACAGAACCACCATTTTCAGAAAGTGTTTTGTTATACTCTTTAATTTTTTCTGAGAAGTTTGTTTCTAAAATTTGCCTCATTTGTTTTGTCAGAAGAGTGTTAGTCCTACCACCAGCAAGAATACAAGACCAGGACAGTACAGATTTTTGGTTTGAACTGTGATTGAACTAGAACCTTATAAAAAAACCAATAGCATGGGTCAGGATGAATCTTTTTATGTAAGTAGTCATATGTACTTCAGAGCTGTTTTGTTATGCAAAACCACTGGTGAGTTATAGGGTTTTTGCTTTTTTAATTTATTCTTATATTAGCCTACAAAGGTATACTCTATACTTACAGACCTAGCGGCCATTTCTTGTGATTTCATTGCATTTGGCAACTTAGTCACCTCTTCTTTCCTCACCTGTGTATGTAGGGTTCACTCAAACATCTTTTGCCTACCTTTCTTCATATCAAAGAAAGCAAAAAGGGAGAGTCAGTCATTCTTTGGCCATGTCCATTGAGAAAAAGCAACCGTGGTCATTTTAAGCCGCTTGAGCCACTTTTCACCCTTAAGACCCTTCGGACCACTGGAAGATTGTGCATGCTGAGAGTATAGCACCCTATTCACTGGAAGGTTAGTTTCTATTATCTTTATCTTCTTATCTGTAAACAGTTGCCAGATCTGCCTAAAACAATCACAAATTATTGCAGCCTTGCTGCACACTAGCTGACTCTGCCATATGGCAGTACTGTGGAAATGATCCAGACATACTAAGGAGTTATTTCTTTTTTTAGCTTCCTCCTTACCCTAATAAAACATGTTTGTTTGTTATTTTCACTGGTTTTGTTGTTATATAAATATGGTGGAAAAACCTAATGAGCTTCATAAATTATGTCAGCTCTGAAGAGAAGATTCCATTAATAACTGAACCGGTATGAAAATTTAACTTTACATTCCCTTGGGGTTTCTAACTCTAATCTCTTATGGGTCTGAGATCTCTCCAGCACTAGATCATGTCATAGTTGTTATTAAAGTTACTTCAGTAGATTTTCTTTGATTTTGTCCTAAATTCACTAACATCCCTCTGCCTCTGCCACTGCCACTATCTTAGAATAGTGTTTTTAATATAAAAATCTCAAAAAGGTGAAAAATTTCCAGCCTTTACTACTTAGCTCTTTTGGGCATGACATTACACCCAGTAAGCCCCTGTGCATTTATTCTGTTCAGTCAGATAGTCAGATAAGTTTTTCAAACATGGCAGTGATGCCTCTAGCTGTTTGGCCACACACAAGAATGTTTTTGGAAGTTGTCTGGAAACTGTGGTTTGGAATCAATGCAGGGCTCAGTCACAGACACCACACATCTTTCCCTAGTTTTTTTCTGCTGCTTTTTTTCAAAGTGATTCAAAGCGATTGCCGTCAAATGTTAATTTCCACATTCAGTGGCCATTTTTAAATTTTTATTTTGTATACTCTATTACGTAAAGATTTTAAATAACGATTCTCTCTTATAGAACAATGCTTCATTCAGATGGTTCTGATATTTTATGCAATGCCTCACACAGTTTCCTTTATAGATTCTACAACTGTAATTATGTCAGTTGCTGATGTCAACTGAAAATTCATAAAAAAAATAAACAATAGCTGGATATTTAACTAAAATATAACTAGATTAGTACATAACTATTTTGAGGATGAAAAGGGTAAATTTGTCAACCTTCATTTGATACTTTGCTAGAGTTCTTGTTGTCTTTGTTAAAGTGAAACGAGAGAAACAGAAACAAATACAGTTGATCTCCTTCAGGAAGTAAATATACTTCAGATTACTGACTTATATCATGTTTATTCAAGAAATCTGCTTATAAAAATATAAAAAACTGTTAATTTAAAACATTTTTAAAAATTAGGAATCAAATTCCATTGCCTGTATTATCCATCAAAAGACATTACCCACAAGGTAAATAGAAAAACAGCTGACTTTTTAGACACAACACTTCTGCTTTTCTTAGATTATGGGATTTTTTTTGGTTGATCAGGAGTCTTGAACTTCTGGTGAATTTCCACCACTTAAGTGCCGTCCATTTAATTTCTTTTTTAGTTGCTTCTTTCATAACTGTCTTGGTCACTTTTTAGCATTTTATTTATATGTACTTTCTGTTCTAAAATTGCACTAACTGAAGATGTTCAGGTAAAGGATCAGATAGCACAGGTGTTGCCTTTTGTGGGTTTGTGGTTTTGATTTGGGTTTTTTTTTTTTTTGCAGCAGTGGAGCTGCAGGGGTGAGAAGCTGCCAGAGGCTTCCCCCTTACCCGACAGAGCTAGCTCCCACTGGATCCCTCACTGGCAAACGCTGAGCCCATCAGTGACATGACCTCTGAGATCATGTATTTCAGAAGAGGGAGGGAAATCTGAGCACCGGTAGCTGAGGAAAGGTATGAGAATATGTGAGAGAGACCTCCCTGCAGACACAGAGGTCACTGAAGAAGGAGCACAAGGAGGTGCTTCAGGCACTGGAATGGAGATTCTCTTGCAGCCCATGGGAAGACCATGGTGCAGCCAGCTGCCTCCCACAGCCTGTGGATGTCCACAGTGAACCCAGTATTCACTGGTATTATAATCCTGACAAGTCTATTGGGGTAATTCTGATCTCTGTGTTACAAGAAAAACAGAAAAGTAGCACAAGCTAGCAGAGAATTTTTCACTTGAAACCAATGTGTCTAACATGTTAAAAAGTTAACTTGACAATATGTGCTGAAACACAATCCTATGTCTCATTTGTTTTTCATTTGTAATTTATTTTGCTCTGGTAAAAAAACCACCTTTTTTGGTTTGTTTGTTTTTGGGTCTGTATTTAGTGGCAGTACCAACTTGGTCCATTCAAATAACCTTTTAGGACATATCAACTTTCCTTTTTTCCTCTATAGTGGTCGGTTACATGTGGCATTCAATGTGGAATCTTAAATTTGAAATGTTACCATTTGAAGGGAGTAATAAAACAATATTATGAATTTAATTTCAAGTATAAATCTGGTGGCATTTCCCAAAATAAAAAGTTGGTTGTTCAGTATGATTCATTTTAGCATAAGTAGTCTGACCCCAAACTCACTGAAGTCAATAAAAAGCTTCTCATGAATTCACTAGACTTTAGGTCAAGCCATGAAGCTGCTTTACCTGCAGAGCAATATTCAAAGGAAAGGCAGTATTCAAAGGAAGCCATTATTCATAATAATTTTTTTCTCTTAAAAGAAGAAGAAATAAAGACAGGCACCTTATCCAGACTCAAAAAGCAATTCAAGATGAGAACTAAAAATAGAATCCAATCTTTAGTTGTATAGTGGTAATAGAAATAGTAGAAGCATTAGGAACAATATTGAATAATGGTAGAGGACTGCATAATAAAGAAAGAATGGATAATTGTGTGCATTGTTCCTGAAGATAGATGAAGGAGGAATTTATACTGTATTTTTATATGCAGGTCTCGGCTTTAACCGTGTTTCTTATTGGAATTCTGCTTCATGTTGTGAAATAAGTGCATGAAGTCTAGTCTACCTTTACAATAATTTTATTTTCTACATTTTATTCAAGGAAAGACAATGCAAAATAATCTTTGTATGCAGTTGAGAGAAAATTCTAAACTTGCTCTCTTCTGATATCAGAGTTCCTTTTCTGCATCTAAATGGAAAAATCTGCCAAGATTTTCAATTCTGGAAATATTTTTTTGCTTTTCTTCTGAATATATGTGTGTTTTAACTTGTGTTGAAAAAGCAATCTGTGTAGCAAAATATCGATAAATTACAGAAAATTCTTTAATGTAATTTGCAAAGAAAAGAGGAAAGGGAGACTGGGTCTACATTGTTATAATTGCAGACATGTCACTGTCCTGTAGCAATCAGGGCAGGAGGTATGTGAAGCCTCTCTGCTGTTCAACACCATATCTACTCTATTTATCAATACACAGTTAGTTTAATAACACATCATATAATAAGGAAAGAAAAATACAGACCTATACTTTATATTCATCAACAACATGTTGGTGTGTCTGTTAATAGGACTGTTTATTGACCTCAGTGACAGTGCTGATAAATGCAGGGTTAAACTTAGATTTCTATGACTTTATTTTCTATCTATTACTAATGTCTATGGCATGAGATTTTTTTTCCAAAGGCATGTAAAAATAATTTAAAAATTTATGAAACTGGTATCTACAATAGTTACACAGCAGTTATACACCTGCCTATTAAAAATCAGTCAATACTGATATATAAACATAGGGTATGCCACATTGACATAGTAGATTTTAATTAATGATTAAGGAAATTGTGACTCCACTAATATGCATTTCCTTTGTGGATATTTTCACTCTTCAAAATGGTGTCATGCTATAATTATTTTTTAAACTTTTACCTCAGAATCTTGCTAGAAAGCATCTGTTAGAAGATAAGCAAAGCAATAGAACATATATTTTAGTTTGTTAGTGGGTGGGGCAGGGAAAAGGATTTACTGATGAAAGTGGAATGTGTTTATAGGATGGGAAGTGTTATATGCAAAACATTGCAATTCTTTGTGATGAGATTAGTTCTTTAATTTGATCCAGTCAGTGTCAGCTACAGGACAGATTTTGCAAATTGTTGTTTGAGAACACAATTGCAGAATCTATGACTCCTATTTGTTCAAGGTCAGGTAAAGTATATTTAGATTTAGACATTTCATCTTCCCCAACACTGGACAGTTCCCTAGCATTGAATAGATAATACTCAGGTGGGATGCTGGGCCATCTTGTCTAGACTACTTTCCACAACAAAGGATGGATCTTGATGTCCCTTCCAATTTAATATTCCAGGAATTATATTCTTTAGTGTCTTTCTTATTTGGCATAAATAAGTACTTTATGATTGGAAGAAACACCACAGCATTCTTCATATTAATTTGGATTTAAAATTTCTACTTAATGTTGGTATTGAAAAATCTGCATATCCTCAGATATGGTAAAATTACTATTCAATTAATCTCTTTTTAAAACTAACATTTAATTGGTTTTGGTTCCGTTGCAAGATGTCTGATAACATGTGACCTTTTCATTATGAAATTTTCAATGTTTTCACAAGACTGCAAGTGTCATTTCTGGCAACTACTTCAGATAAATTGATATTTGACCTTCTGTTCAGTGTTCAGAATATATTTAGAAGTAACAATGGAGCCATCTTTGAATATAGTGATAATAAATGTGATCAACAATGAGGTGAATTTCATCAAAATTGATGATAGTGAGTTCAATAAAAGCTAGGGGAAAAAAAGTGATGATACATGGTAGCCATGTGATGTATCCCATAAAAACACTTTTAATTAAATCAAGTGGTTCCAGACAAATCCCCTGATTGCTAGCCCTGAAGTCTTCTTGGCACACAGTTCTGTCTTATTTTAATAGATATCTTGAAAACTAGAATTTATGTATTTCAGAGGACAATTCTTTCCACTGGAAATGAATTTTATGTAGCTTTCCTAATTAGAAGAGTTCCTGAAGGTTCCATGATGGGAACTCAAGACCTATTCTAATGATGTGGTTTCCTTAAATAGAGGCTTTCCTCTAGCTGATATAATTTACCCAAAATGAAGATAATTCAGGACTTAAAACAGCTACAATTTATCTAGAGCTATCAGAGGGTAGAGAGGGTTCTGTTCTTTTTCAAATAAAAAAATTGGAATAATACATTGAGACAGTGCTTTAAGTACTAGAATCTCCTGTCAGCTGATAGGTTTGAAAAGACACAGTCTCATATAAAAGTGAGATAAATATCTGAATTTTATCTGAAACCAGAGTTTTATACAACAAGGAATTAATATGATACTTACATTAAGCTTACAGAAATAAAAGAAAAACTTCATTATCAGTCCAGTCAGGATAAGTGTTGTAGTTAAAAATTAATGTCACATGCATTTTGTTACTAATATTTTAAGGCATTGATTGCATTTAAGTTCTAATACCTAATTTAAATTAATTTGAAAATATTGATAAAAACCAACCTATTTGAAATAAGGATGCACTTTCATAAATATTTAGGAAAATATGTAAAAAAATTGAAAGTTTAAGATAGTAGTAGATTTTTTGGCTAATCATTAAATGATTTATAATGAAACATACTCTAAGAAAATAATTTCCTAATAGAACTTTCCACATAGCACATAAGTTAATTTAACTGAAATAAAAAATCAATTGCAATTACAGAAAGGAAAATAAATGAAAAATATAACTGATTTCATCTAAACAGAAGGACATGACTGTCAAATACATGGTCAGCAAAGAAAACTAAATGTTTATGTTTTAGTGGAAAGAGAGCCTTGGAGTGCTTTTTCATATCAGAAGAGAGCAATTAATTCAGAAGGGCCAGACTTACTCCAAGGTTGCAAAAAAGTTCTACATTACACAACTGTGCACCACGATTTTCCAACAGTCATGAGGCTAATTGCCTATTCATACAGACAGCTTGTGCTACATAACAGTTTCTCAGTAAAATTCCTCTCCTCCATATCAAAATGACATTTCAACTTTTGAGGGTCTTAATACCCTTTTTTCTACTTTATTTTCTGCTCTGCGCATTGATTTTTCTAACCTTTTGACAGGAGTTTTACTTGCCTTGTCTTTCTGCATAATTCTTTTAAATTACATTCAGACCACAAGACAAATTCTAATCTTCATTATACAAAAATACAGTAAATCCATTGAAGTTAACAGAAGTGTATGAGGTTCAAAGTCTGATTCTGATCAAAAATAGACCTACTGGCTTTTAGTAGTCTAGCCTTTAAGCCAGGGAAGAGCACAACGGGCCAAGTTCATTTCTAGTGGAACAATTATGTCTGCTGACTCCTAATAGAAGAAATCCAACATTTTCTGTAAAACTTAAACAAACCCATTTTTCTTCCTCAGAAAAATGGACCTTAAAAGTTTAACTATTTTGAAGGTATGATGGTAATTACTGTCATGAATTTGCCAGTAACTTTCAAAGACTTTCCCTAACTGTGAGTCATGTGCACATAATTTTGTATCCCAAGATTTTGTTCCTTGTCAATGTAGTTCAAGTGACCTACTGCTTGTATCATTTTGCTCTTTTCCTTAGCATGTCATCATCGTATTGGAAAAAAGGTCATACAAGTCAATGTGAAGATCCATCCTGAAACTCAGGTAGCAGCCATTTAGGATAAGTACTTGCATCCAAAACTTGGAAAATATTCCAAATATTAAAGGCTCAGAGAATGCCACTGAAGTAGTCTGGCTTGATTTACCCTTGGTGAAGCCATATTGATTGTCCATGATCACTTCCCTATCTTCTGTATGTTTTGGTGCATCGTCCAGCAGGATGTATTCTGTGTTCTCAGAGGACACAGAGGTAAAGATGACTGTCAGTATTACCCAGGGTCCTCCTTATTATCCTTTTCAAAAATGAGAATGACACCCATTTTTTCCAGTCACTGGGCACTTTGTCTATTTGCCATGATTTTTCAAACAAGATAGAGCAATGAAATTATTGTAGCCCATACTTACAGCATGTTGCTTCTTTCTAAAGCTAGGAAAGATGTTGAAGTGTTTGCAGTCAAGAATCAAAAGTTTTAGTGAGACTGTCAGGGTTTAGGCTGTGTTTCAAAACTAATGTACACACTTGGCAATTCCACAGCAAAGAAAGAGTAATCCCTTAAAATTTTATATAACATTTTACTATCTCATATTTACTGATTTATGCAAATATAATTCTTAATCTAAAAACCACTTATAAGTTATTAACTTCGAGAGTTCCACTTTCAGCATGACTGCACTTCTCTGGGCTTAATAATTCTGAAATGACCAAAACTGTAGGATTAAGTTTCAGGGATCTTCAGTACAAAGAACAAATGAACAAATTGTTTCATTCATCATCAATGGAACATTTGAATCAACCTTAAACCCCCCCTATTTCAAGTCAAGGCTTATTTGGAATTATAGTAATTTGTATTTATCTTTTAAATGTATTTTAATATGGAGTTATGCATGCCAAGGACTTTTCCTGTGGAAAAGATTTCTTCCTTATCTTATAACTGGTATTCATCATAACCTTTTACAGCACATATATTCTTCTGTAAATGAACATAAATGGCCTTTTCCTTAGGTCTTGCGAGTACCTTGCTTTTAATTTAGGAGCATACTCTCTGGGAAAAGAAACAAAAACTATCAAAACCTAACCAAACAAATGAAATCTATGAATCCTTGTTTCATTTTAAAATTGCACCCTCTATGATGACTTAAGACTCTCTGCTGAAACAAATATGTTTTAGTATTTAACAATTTTTAATACTTTATAAAAGATATTTTTTCCCCTTCTGATACACAGCTGCATTGCAAAGGATGTTTTTGCTCAGGCCTGTAGCAGTTCGATAAGGAACTCAAAAAGGAAACTTATCACATTCTTGACTGATATTTTAACTAGATAGAAACACAGCATTCCATCATTCCCTCAGATTGACTATAAGATTGAAAATATCCATCATATCAAGCCTTTAATTTTTCCTCAGTTACACAATTAAACATTTTTTACTTAGAATGCAGAACATAAATTTCAGCACAATTTCCAGTGAGTCATTACTAATTCAATATTAAACTTTCTGTACCAAACAATTTGATGTCTTTTCACATAGATATCTCATCTAAGACCATAAAACATCCTCCAGAAAGTGTAGTAGGAAGCAGACAATTTTCATTCTTCATTTGTACCTTTTTTATTTTCAAAGTTTTTCAAAAAGTACCTGAAAGCTTCTGATCTAATGTTTTAAGAAATTGTATGAGCTGATGATAAAAATCCCTCTATCTCAATACAGAACTTCAGCAGGATATTTCATATGTGAAGAGACAGGTGAAAGAAACTGGTTTAATTTCTGATAGAGATTGATACTTGGTAATACATTTTAGATCAACTGTGCAATTACCATAAAGATGTTTCCTAGTAAATCTTTCTAGAGAATACTACTCTACCAAATGATTTTGAGATCTCTGCCAAAATTCAACCAATGAATAAAACAACCAACCCATGAAGAAAGTATAAATACAGTTTCAATACATTATGTTTTTAACCAATGGCTGCAGTAAATGATCCAAGAGTTATATTGCTCATGGTTTGTTTTAGACAGAGTTGGTGATCAGACCTGGGCTTTTTTTGAGTTCAAATACAGAGAAACTTTTAGAATATCCTTTTCAGAGCTTTTCTTACCAGATAGCTGTGAACTACAGAATGATCATTTGTTAAGTTCAGTATTTGGACTTTATATTTCACAAAATCTAATTTAGTTTCCAAACCTAAAACTTCTCACTGAACTGGAACAGTGAAACAATTGCTCCAGGCTAAATTAGATTTGTTAACTCTTCTCAGCAGAACAAGAATACAAATTATGACTTAGAAATGTGTACAGAGTCCAGCAGACACCACAACAAAATTTAAAATTAAAATGTTACCAAATTCATCAGCATTTGTTTACATATAAAATGGTAAAATAATTTGAATGCTTAAAATAGCCCATTGCTTTTTTATTTATTTTTTTTAATGTGAAGACTTTCAGGTTTAGAAAAAAACCCCAACACAAAGAACATTGCATTTTATAGCCTTTCTATTGATTTTTCCAGCTTCTAGGAGTACTGTTTCTTTCCAAATGTTCACCTTATTATTTCAACATCTGTGTGATAACTGATTTAACAGCCAGAGCACGAGCTTCTAGAATGCCCTGAATTCATGGATTATACAATTTACGATTGTACTTTTGGGGAAAAACTCACTTAAACAGTCATTCAGGGATGGAGTCAGCTGCCAGAGTTGAGAAACCAATAGGACCGATATGAGCTGTTACTGGTTAACTTGGCTTATTGTATGTTGACGTATCTTGTCTACATAGTGGCTTGTTTCATACTGTCTGACATTTTGACCTGTGTTAATAAACCCAATTTGGAAGCAGGTTTTCTGGAATGGAGAAATGAGATACATTTAAGCAGAATGAGATGGGTTGAATTTCCAGACTGAAAAACCTTTCTGTATCTGGCATTCTTTTCTCTGTTGACCTTTTGACTGACCACACTAATACATCTATGAGTATACTTGTGTATCTCAGCTACACTAGTATCATCTAGATAATTCTTTCTATTTCTATTATTCATAATAAAGTGCCATGCTTTGCAATAGCCCAAGGAAAGTTCACATAGTTGAGCTCAAAATGTGATTATTCAGCAGATGTGCCTCGTGTTCCGTCTGGCTCATGCTGACATCTTAGATTTTAATGAATCACAGAGCTTGAAGAGAGTCCAGGCTCATCTGGAGAGCAGTCTAGTGCACTGCTAAGTATCTAAGTATCAGTGAGGACAAATGAAGGGAAGGGGGACACTTAGCACTGATCTGGTACCACAGCATGGAAGAGAGGTGGAGCTGAGTTATGCCAATGTTAGGAAAGATAAGTTAAGAGCAGATACAACCTTGCCCGAGGCTTGAATGGCATTTTTGGCAGAGATATGATCACTGAACTATATCCTATAAAAGTCATACAGCAGCTTGTAAATTGTTACATACAGGGGTAGAAAACTCACAGCAGCTTTCAAAAATAGACATGTTTTAAGGGTTCATCTAAGTTATTACATCAGAGTGGGGTGTCTCATATTTGAGAATGTGTGTAAATTTAAAAATCTTCTTTTCTACTCTGTTTGATTTGTCTATATGCAAGAGATATCATTTGACAAAAACAAATTGCCCATAAATGGACAAAAAATAATCATCCTTATTAAATATAAGTCAATAATATATATATGTATGTATGTATGTATGTATGTATGTGTGTATATGTATATATCTGTATGGGATGAACAACATATGTGTACGTTTTTGAAATAAGATCATGATAAAGAAGAGTTCTGTGGAAACCATGATTTTTTTTCTCTCAATTATCATTCCAGCTCCTGGGAGCTGTGATTTTTCAGATTGGTGCAGGATTCCTGAGTTATCTCAAAGCTCATGCAGGTAAGTAGAATGCCTGAAAGTCATGGGCACCACAATTTCTCCAAGCTATATGTTAAGCTGTGTGATAAGAAGGGGCTGCAAGGGTCCCTGAATTTCTGTTTTTAAAAGTCCAAAGGAACTTTTTTTCTACATCAGCATTTGTAAAATCTTTCTGATGGAAATATGTTTAGTTCAGGAGTCTGAAAACAGTCCATGCCTCAACAGTCCATTCTAGTTAACAGGTGTTCCAGGTATTCTTCTTTTCACTACAAAGAGAATCATAAATGCTTTAGTTATGAATATGAGACACTCCTAATGTAGCTTAGAGTCTAAAAATCCCCCAAGCAGGCAAAAACTCTCTAGATTATTAATAAAAGGATTCAACAGCAATAAACTTTGAGGAAGTCAAAAAAGAATAGTCCAACGTACTGAAAGTGAGGTGGAAAGAAATACCTCTTATAAAAACCAATCAAGGCAAATATTCACTCTATAAAACATTATGCAAGGTGTAGCCTTATGGCTGGTAAATAAGAATAAGAATAATTAGTCGTTACACTACATTTTCTGAAATGGTGGTGAAATGGTATATTCCATTGCCACTTAATGGGCCATCTATAAAAACAAGTCTCTTTGATTAAAAAATCCTCAAACATATTCTTTCAGTTCTAATTGTTGTTGATTTCCATAAAATAAGAGAATAATATTTTAGCATATATTTTTAACATACAATTCATATGATGTGTCCTATGCTTACGATAATCAATTTGGCATTTTTACTATCCCCATGCTGACTGGGTGTATCTCTTTTTTGCTGTAAAGGTGGCAGTGAAGATTTTTGCTCTCTTAAACTCTAAAGCACTCATTAGGAGCACAAGATTTTTTTAATTAAAAATTTTGCCATTTGTTGCTAAAATTTATTTCAGAAAGAGGTCAGGCTAAAGACTACAAAAAAAGAAACTGTTTGTTTTTGGTTGGTTTTTTTTTTTTTTTTGCATTTAATGTTAAATAATAAATGCACAGCTCTAAGGAAAATCAGGGTATGAAGCAAGCTTCTAGAAAGTTTATAGTTACCCAAGATAGACTAACATCTCTGCAAAGGACATTAAACTCATCTGTTTGATCTAATCTTATTTAGTATCTTTCTCATACAACAATTATAAAATGTTAAAGACAGTTGATTAGTTCTTCCAGTATTTGCTTATATAACACAAATTTATTTCTTACTTTTATAGAAAAGGAGGAGATATGGAGAGGGCCAAAAATATCCATATTGGATGGCAGGCACTGAACCTAAAAACCTAGGTTAGTTTTAGGGACTGTCTCCCTGTCCAGCCCCCCTAACCCCCCAGAAAACCTAACCAAATCAAAACACAAAGACAAACAAAGAAACAAACCAACCAACCAACCAAAAACCAACAACAAACAAACAAACAAAAACCAAAACCAAACCAAACCAAACCAAAACAAAAAAACACCCAAAAACCAACGAAAACAAAAAAAAACCCTAAAAAAGCAAAAAAACCCCCAAAATCAAAATAAAAAAAATCCCAAACCAAACAAACCCCCAAACCAACAAAACCCTCTGCAAAACAAACCAACCAAGTGAAAAAAAAAAAAAAAAAACCAAAATACAAAACTAAACCCAAACCAACAGTAAAATTCCCACCAACTCAAACAAAATAGAAAATGGTCTGCAATGTCCCACTGGAAATACGTGTACTATGATCCCCATTGAAGAGTGGGGTTTTCTGGGGTTCCTCTTCATATTTTGTGAATTTTATCAGTCTCCCTGCTGGCTGCTCTTGCTCATAATGCTGATAGCATTGATTGAAAAATAATTTGAGAGGGTGCAGAGGTTGCATATTCTCACTGAATACTAATCTTTGTGAGTAAATTTTGTATTAACAATTCTTCTTGGTTATTTAATCTTATTGGCTGTTTAAATTATTAGCAATTGCTACTGTTATCTAGTAAGCTTTATGTGAATCCGGGGATATGAAGGCATAAGCACTTTAGATACAGTCGTACAACACTGCCACAGGAGACAAAGAGGGGAAGGATGTGGGTTTACAAACTAGAAGTGAAAGGCATGCTGCAGTATTAAAAGTGGTGGGCTATGGAGCTGCACATGGAAGGAGGGAAACCTTTGCCTTACAAGGTTAACACCACCTTCTTTACAGAGATGACTTACAGATGTAGTCATTAATATTTCCAAAGTACTTTTTAGTCCTCAGCAATCTTGACTTTAAGATTGGTAATTGTAGATAAAGAATACTGATGTTACATGAGCTCCACTAAAAGACACTAAAAGAAAATTTAAAAGTCTATTTTGACATAAAAATCTATTCTGTAAGTGGGTTAAACAATTCCTTTAAAAGGTGTTCTGGAATGCGTAGACATGGAATCACAGAATATTCCCAAACAGAGGAGATGAGGACCACCAAGTCCAGCTCTTAAAGGAATGGCCCATATGGGGATTGAACCCCAAATTAAGTGTTATTAGCACCATGATCTAACGAACTGAGCTAATCTCAGGATTGAGAATTTGTATTTTTTTTCTTAACTAGGAATTTCTTCATTGTGTTTTTTATTTCTTACTTCTACTTATTTCAACATAAATAATTCCTGACTCTTCATACTTTCTTTGCATCTTCACTTTTTTACCCTTGTGTTTCTGAGAAACACAAGCGGATTAAATTGGAGGCGAGGGGGGCTTTGGAAGCCAAGGCAATGACAGCTTCAAATTTGGTTCCAGGTACAGAGACAGATGAGGTTGTTCAGTGCCTCATACTGCTGAGTTTTCAGTACCTCCAAGGGTGAAAGTTCCATATCCCATCTGGACAGACCATTCCAGCATTTGGCTGGCATTGTCGTGAAGATTAATTTCTTTATTTTCAAATAGAATTTCCCTTACAGCATTTTTTTTTTTGCCTCCAAGTCTTTTTGCTGTGCACTTCTGAATTTTTTTAATCTGTGTTTTATATGAGCTTTCATAATGTAGTAAAAGGAAACAAGTAGATGCCCCCTTTGCTCACACTTCTTCAGGCCGACTAAACTCAGTTCTCTCAGATTGCCTGATACGCCATGTGCTCCAACCCCCCTAGATGAAGCTGTAAATGCCCTGCTGCCTATAAGGATTCATTGTGAGACCCTGTAAAGCCCTGTCGAAATCTCTATGTACTCTTCCAGGTCTTTATATGAAATGGTGTCTTTCAAGGCTGGTTGGTTCTTGGTTTTTCTAATTCTGTCTGACGCACTGTAGAGTTGGCTTGTATCCAGAGATGTAACAGTGCCTTACCATTGCCCAGAAAGCCCATGGAAGATTTCACTATAATGTTTGTATATGCCTTGAATTCCTATATTCTATGGTTTACCTATCTTCCAGATTTCCTTTGTACGTCTTTTTTTGTTTATATGTTTGTTTGAATCTAGGTAGGGGTTTAGCCAAACATACATTTCTATTTATGTCTGCTTCCTAGGTGGCCTAGGTGACCAAAAATATACATTCTGCATTTTTTCTACATCATCCAGTCTGTTTTACTGTCCCTTAAAACTCAGGGCTGAAGCAGAACTGGAATGTTTTACCCCAGTTCATGGGAAAGAGGAAGTGTTGCATCCCTTTAAAAACTGGGAATGCGAAACAAACTCTTTTGTTCTCTCTGGGCTCCCAAGGGGGTTGCTTTGGGCAGGTCTCCAAGTCACAACCTGAGAAGCTGAGGTGGCAAAGGCAGAAGCTCTTCTGTTCTCTCTAGCTTTGAAGAATTTTGCTATGCCTTCACTGCTGCTGCCATCTGCCATTTGTTTGGGGGTTGGGAGAACCCGATTCACCAATTCCAGCTGCTGCCCACAGCCTCTGCACCACACCAGGAACTTGGAACCTCTCTCTGCAAGTTCCAGCTTGGGGAGGTTGGTGCTATAACATCTGGGAAGTTTCTTTCAGAGGCCTGACAGCATTGACTCATTTTGGACAAAAATTTGTTCTTCCGTGTTTCTTGGTTTTTCCCTGTTCTGTATTGATTGTTGTTTGAGGGAGGAGGGAATTCTGGAACCTCAGAGGCTCAGTTCCTGTGCTGTTTTCCTTTGTTCTCTCTCTTGGCCACATGGTCCAGAGTATGGGCCACACAGGATGCTATGTTGGCCACCATCTGGGCAGTAGGAAGTTCTTCTGTGCAATCTTGTTTCCATTGTTCCCAGGGGACCATTATATCCGTACCTTTGTATTTAGTAGTTTTTGCTGTTCTCTTAGCTGTTGCTATTTTCATTTTAGTAAACTGCTGTTTTTTTCACTTATATCTTCTTGCTTCTGTCTCTCCTTATTGGTGAAAGGGAAGTTGTTAAAGCTAAGAAAGAGGTAACTAATTTTGGAGTCTCCACCCTGTATAATGATTTTAAACTAGGACAGTCTGCTATTCATCTGATGCTTTTCTACCACTCCCCCTATGCTGAGAGTATTGTGTATAAGCCTTTTTTTTGCCATGAGTCAAAAATGCACATGTTCCAAGAACAGGCATAAAGACACAATGATCACTAGGATTCTTTGTTTCTGTCTTTTTCTGGGTTGCTGACCATCTTTCTCTAAGCTTGATGTAATATTTTAGCAAATCTTCCTGCTTAAGGTCCCATATCATTGCTTGACCAATGATATGGGACCTTTTTTAACACCTAAGATTTCAGACAAATCTTTGACTAATGGAGCTGTAAATAGCAATTTTATCTAAACCAATGTCTTTCACTGCCATATCCTTGAGTTGTTCCACTGATTATACTCAGCTTGCCCGATGATTCATTTCTATTGGTTACCTTAAACTTTGTAGTGAATCTATTTGAAATATCTTGCTTACTATAAGAGAATGTCCTGTGTGAACAGTTTGTACATTAAAACCTTTACCTTTTTCCTAATGTTATTTCCTGATTCAAGGCCAAGGTTCAGTGACCTTGCAAGCTTGTCATTTGTCTGTTCTGACTTTTTTCATTTGCATTGCTGAGGAACATGGGGCTTCACAGTTCTGTGTTTTCTAGTCACACACTCCAAATGTCCCCTGGATAACACCAGGGCTAAGCATCTCTTTCAAACAGTGTGAAAGTTTGCTCCAGGCAAGTAAAGTTTTGATCCACAGGGTGTGACCTGTAGTGTTTCCCTTTCCATTTACATCAGTTATACAAATCCTTCTGATCAACCACAGAGCTTTCAGCGAATCCATGAGAAGAGTGAAATTGAATTACTTGGGTTTTACCTTTTTTACCTTACACTATTAATAGACTATAGAACAACTTTATCTCATGGGGCTCCAATCCTACAGGGTCCCTCCTCTCACTGTCTTGAAAATGCAGTAATTTTGCATGCTCGTCAAATTTTGTAAAAATCAAATTCAAGAGCAGAGGAATTTGGGAGTAAAGCATCAACAGGAACCATAGTAAGGGCATCTTATACCTATAAGAATTAATTTTAAGACAGATGGAGAGAGTTGGAAAAGCATGTGCTACATATTCTTCTATTGATTTTTTTCCCAGTTACATGAATACTACAGCTAATTCTGTTTAAAATTCTGTATTTACAACCTGGATTTCTGGATTTTTTTGTTTGTTTGTTAGGAGTTTGGGTTGTTGGTTTTTTTTTGTTTGTTTGTTTGTTTTTAATTTTTATTTTTATTTTTGGAAAATCCATTGTAAACCTCATTATAACTATTAAAAGATTGCTTTTAAAATTTTCGTACATGTATGCCGATTTATATGTTAACACTACATTCTTCAAATGATTATGCTCCTTTGCTTTAAATGCAGTAGCTCTCTTACAGAGAGTATATAAAATAATATAGGAAAATGTGCCACTTAATCAGCAATGATAACACTTGCATAAATTATTGACATTAAATACAAAAAACTCTCTTTGGGTGAAGCTTAGATATGTCTCTATTCTAGACTGGGGAATTGAGCTGAGGAAAATATCCTTTGCTTCAGTAGAGTTTCATGCTGTGATGGATGAGCTTTGGCTACTAGACAAACTCCTACCCAGAAACTCACTCACTTCCCTTTCTTGCTGGGAAGGAAGGACAAAATTGGAAAAAAATTTAAAAGAATACAAAAGAATGAGAAAGTTTGTGGGTCAAGATAAATACAAGAACTTGCTTTTCATATCTGCTGTGGACACAACAGACATGAACTTGGGAAAATTAACTTCTACTTGCATATAACCACTTGAGTACAAAGTTAGTAAAAAACATAAAAAGCTGTGCATGTGTAGTGAGCCAATAAGGTTTAAATTAGGAATTCTCATCCATCTGTTAGCTGTAGAAGAAACTTATGCACCTCAATAAGGTAACAGTGCACTAGATTATATGTAGTAGTCTGTCTATTCCTTGAAAGCATAGGGAATATTTAAAAAATGCAAATATTCTTCGTTGACTTAGATGAGTCAATGTTTATTGAAATATCTGGCAGCTAACATTTCTCAATAGCACAGTGATCAGAATATACAGAAAGGAAATAAAATATACCAAAGATTTTTAGACCGGTTCCATTACTCCCTGCCTTTGGCCCTTGTTTTTCATAACCTTCTTGTGCACATTAGTAATAAGTCCTATCCTTTTGAAAGTGAAGTTCTTGATTAAGCAGAAAAATGAGACAGCTAAGGAGATGATAAAAGTTTGGCAATTTGAATGCTTCCTTGGGAGAAAAAAATATTTTAATACATTTACACTAATGGAATAAATATTTCTACAAGCTGGTCTTACTGTCTGACACAACACTGACGAGTTTCATCTTTAGCCTTTCATGTCTTCTCCCTCTGTATATCAACCACAGTTGTATTATCTTCCCATGAAGTTCAGCTTCACTTCCAGAGATCATGCAACTTCATTTTCCCCTTGAGAACCATGAGGAGTTCCCCATTATGCCAAGCTGGTCTTCTGCCCCCATTGTTTGACTTAAGACACTGTGGAATTGCCTGCTCCCGTGGTTCTAAGAAGTATTTCCTAAAGACTGACCAGCACTCATGAACTCCTAAGCCCTCAAAACCAAACTCCCAGGGGTACTCTAACGAATGCTCTCTGAGTAGATTAGTTTGCTCTACTGAAGTCCAGTGTACCAACTCTGTTGTCCTTTTTCTCTTTACTGAAGAAAAAAAATTAACTTGCTCATTTGATAATTTCATGATCCCCATCACCAAGACAGCCACCTACCATCACATTCCCCTTGAGTCCTTCTCTATTTACAAATAACATGTCCTAAAAAGCTTGTTTCCTGATTGGGTCACTGAGTAGTTTCGACAAGAAATTATCTTCTAAAAACTTAAAAAATTTCCAAGACTGTTTTTTTTTAAAGAAGCATAATATTCCTGGTTATGTCTGGAAGCTTGAAAGCTCCCTGAAGAACAAGCATCAGTGATCCAGAGATTTCTCCTAATTGCATGTAGAAAACTTCATCAGTGCTTACTTACATTTTGGCTGGGCAGTCTGTAGTGGACACCCTGTTAAATTCTCCTTTGCTTCCCATTTCCCTAATGTACACCTAGAGGCTCTAAGATATGTCATCACTAACTATAATATCTGTACAATCAAACCTTTCCACTAAGTACAGTGCAAGAACTCCACCTCACATGTCTTATCCATCCTGAGAAGATGACAGGCTCTCCATCCCAGCACTCTAGTCACGGGACTCATTCCACCAAGTCTCCCTAATAACCATGATATCAGCTCTGAAAGCTGTCCAATACTTCCAGTTCATTCTGTCCATAGATTGCAGTATTCTAGTTTAGGTGAGAAAAGACATCTTGAGATCTTCTAGTTCAACTTCACTGCTTAAATACAGTCATCTAGAGCAGATTGTCCAGGATGGTGTCCAGTTGGGTTTTGAACACCTCCAGAAATGGAAAGTGCTAAACCTCTCTGGGCAACTGGTGATCTGACCACCCTTAAAGATAGATTGAACTATTGAACAGTGATTAATGGGTTGAAATTTAGAAAGTCCAAATTCTGAATTCTGCATATAGAATGGAGTAACATTAGTCCCAGATATAAATAAAGGAGAGGAATGGCTGAACCATTAAAGAAGGCTGACCATCTGAAACACATGCATATGAACATTTTGAAATGTTCATACATGAAGATGTAGGAAATATCCAGTGAGACATGACCTGTTGTTCTGGTTTTGTCCAGGGCAGGGTTAACTTTTGCAGCAGCCAGGAGGGGCATGGCCAGCATGCTGGGGTTATTTGATACCACCTCATGCCATGCACAGAGAGGATGGAGGGGAGCTGAGTTTTTCCTGGTTTGCCAAAGTGTGTGGCTGGGTAGCACAGAGTCCTGCGTGGTGAGCAACCGTGTGAATCACTCCCTTGTGCATTTTATGCATTGTTGTTTGTGTTGTTCAGTTTCTTATATCATTGATGCTTCTAGTAAATTGTTTCTATCTCAATCTGTGATATTTACCTCTTTGTGCCTCCCACTCTCTTCATCCTTCTCCTGGGGGAGGGGACGGGGAGAAGTGAGCCTGCAGGATAGTGTTGGGATGTATCAGTGGGAACACTAAGTTGCGGAATACCATGCCTAAACTACACCTGTCCTCATTCAGATGCTCATATGAGAGTCTTCTCGTATGGAGTCTTCTCTCTGATGTTGAATGTCGGGCTTAAACAAACTATTTTTAGTATAGTTTTTTTAGAAGGAAAAAGCTCCCTTACTTCCAGTTCAAATAAGTTGCAGAAAAATTTAGAAGAAACAGCAGTGTCTGCAATGATGTTGTTTATCAGCAAAATTTAATTTCTTTGGGATCCTCAAACGCTCAAGTTTTGTAACCAACTTACACAGCATATAATTTTTTCCCTTGCTAGTATACAAAGGTATGATAAAAACCCAAGAAATTTATTCTGTGTGTAGGTGTTTGTGCATAGAAACTGGGGGACACCATGTCAATTTTTCTGTATTGCAGTTAATACACAGATCAGCATACTTGGATGATGCAAGGTCAAGGTAGAATTAAGATGAGAATGTGAAAGCCTGGGCTTCAGTTCATTTGTACCGCTACTAACTGTTGCTTAACATCTGTGGAAGGTCTTGCCAAAACCTCCTCATGATCGTAAATACAAGAGAGAAAGAGCAGAGGTTTGAATCCTTTGAATTTTGGCAAAAACCAGGATTATGTAAAAAGACATATAGTGTTTATAAGTATCATCAGAAAAAATTTTCTCAAACTGAACTGAAATCCCTGTATAGTTTATACATCCCTTTTGGACATGGATTTTCTATCTAACACCTGTTTGTAAGATGTCTTATTCTGTTGGGTAAAATTTCACTTGAAATGTCTATTGAAATGATAAAAAAAGTAAGCCAGTGACACAAAACTTAATGCATATTTGCATTTCTTATTTATTTTCATCTTACCCAGAGGGCAGATTTAATGGAAGCAGACAATGCAAACAGAGGTATTCAAACAAGTCTGTGTCATAAAGATGCATGGGGTTTCTCAAATATCTCCCTTGGTAAATTCTCTTTCTTGGATCTGATTGAAATTCAGCAAACATAAGTTATTATTTTATTTTGAAGAAACTAACTGCTGAAGGAAAGAAAAAATCAATAGAGATTTTTGGGCAACAAGAAAATGTGCGATTGTTATACTATTTGATTTTAAATTAAAGCTTTCATCTTTAAAGGATTTGTTGAACTGTAAAAAAGACATATGGATTACGGGAATTAATTTATGGAAAATGCAATGTCTGAAGCCTCTTCATTATTTTTACACACTTGCCAGCAGTTTCTATTAGCTGTATTCCTCCCATGTTAGGGTAGGCAGCGATGGCCAGAAGGCTCTGCAGAACACTATCAGAAATGAAAATGTTATGTGTCAGACCTATTTGAAAATATATTGAACCAAATAAATATATTTGGTTTGGGAAATCTGTGCTAAGTCATCTGCAATTGCCTCTACGTGACTATTGCAACCTTTGTACTCACATCCATCTATTTTATGGTATTAGAACTTGGATTTCATGATTTATACATTCTCTTACAACACAGTTTAAAAGATTATGAGGAAGGTTACATTCAGAACTGTAGCATCCTCCATAAACCTATAATTTTTCGTGAAAGGATCTAAAATAAAGATTTTTAACAATTTAAATTAGTACTTCTTGTGGCTGGGAAATGCAATGGGAAAATCATCTGTGATCAGTGAAGTAGGAAAATTAGGTTAGAGTAGAATACTCACACAGACAAACAGAAAAGTGATTTTTAATGCAGGATGAAGTATATCTTCTGAAGTATGGAAGAAAGACACTTTAGCCATTCTCTGAAATTCCACTGTTGGTGTGCAACCAACTTATGATTTTCTTTTATGAACCTTAGCCTATACACTAGTACAAAGAAAATAGACAGCAGTATGATATGACTTCATTCTAATCTAATAGTCATTCCAGCCTGATTAAAAAAAATTCTACATGACTAAAATTAGAAATTAATTTTAAAATGTTGTATGAATAATTTTTCCACTCACATAGATAGAAAAATTATTGTTGATTCCAAGAGGACAAAAAATTTCCTGGTAATTTATATATCATATGGAAAAAGCATGGATAGGTAACTGCTGGTGGTTTTTTCCTTGTTCCTGAAAATCTGAAAACTACAGAAAATAATGGTTGTCTGAGGAAGTGGTCTCTGAGGATACTAAAATATCATCTTAAGATTGGAATATGAAATATATATATTTTTAAAGTATGTGTACGTATCTGTGTCAAGGTAGTCTATAAGAGAAAATTTTAGGCTTGTATCTTAAAGTTTCATATAAACAGAATATCTGTTCTTAAGATTATATGCTAATTGCAGTTTTATTAAAAGTTCAGTTCTTTATCAAATTGAGTATTGTTTTTAAAGTAATCATGGAAAATAGAATATACTCTTTGCCAGAGATTACATTATGAGTACAGTTTAAAATAAGGAAAATCTTTCTTCTGCGAATAGACTGATTTAATGAAATGGACTTCCATACTAATATTCCTTTTATACCACAAAAGAAAAGGGCTTTTTTGTGTGTTTTCAGGAGATGAAACTCAGGCCTATATGTGTTATTAAGTAATCACACCATTACTTTTTTCAGATGTTTAAGTGAAATTTCCCCACAGAAGTGGGGAAGAGATCATCCAAGCAATAATTGCAAAGCATGTGATCCAGGCGGCAAATTAGAAGCTCAAATGTTAAATCATGAATCTCACGACGAAAGTAAAACCACACCAGGCACATTGTGATCAAGCTATGTAGTGCTATAAATTAGACTATACGATTCTGCACAGCAAATAAATCTCAAAATGATCAGTTCACTTTTTCCATGAAAATAAATAAGTAGATGAAAAACTAATTCTGGGGTAATAATTTGAATTAGGATTTGAAAAAAAGGATCATAATGAAAGTTTAATAAAATCTTATCTGTAAATGCATAAGCAGAATTTAGTAAATTGATACTGTCAAGATTAAAATATGGTTTTATACAACACTTTTTCATTTAAAAAAAGATACTTTAAATATAAAAATATAAAATTATATTTATATAATTATTGAAAAAAAACTTATTAAAAATTCCATACAATTGTGCAAAAACAGCCCACCAGGCTAACCACTGTTTATTTTTTCACAGCAGATTTTGCATCTGCTCAGACATATTTTCATAAAAGGAATAAGGAAAGTAAATAAGCACAATTAACCACCTTTTTACTTTTCAGGCACAATGTGCACAGTTTGGCACACAGTTTGGCATTGTCATAAGAAAGTCACTGTTATGTTGTTTTTTTACTACTATTTTTTACTAGTGGCTTATACCAGTTGCCTGTGGGGACAGGATGTAGTCCTCCTGACGTTATGAAAAATTCTGTGCACATACAGTTCTGCACATTGCAACAGGATTGCAATGTACAATTACTCTTGAATTGTTTTGTTCCAAGTGGACATGAACTGGTTGAAGCTGCAGGGAGCCATTACAGTGCCATAATGTTCTTCCTATTAAATTTTATTGTTTGATAGAATCCCACACCAGTGGTTTATTCATTCCTAGTAACTAGAGGTCTGTCACGAGTAAATGAGGTTCTGTCCTTGCATATCTAGTAATAAATTATGGTACTTCTTGTTGAAAATGGATAGGGTAATAATAAAAAAAAAATAAAAAAGAAAGAGTAAAGCATATATCTTAGCAAAGCACAAAATCATATAAACCATATATGTGAAGACAACAAGTATAAACTATTGGCAATAACAATAGCACACCACCAAAGGCAAATTGTGCTATTCTTTAAAGAAAGTTACATAGGACATATATTTTTCCTTTGACAGTGATATTCAGGAATGGTCCCCTCCAGTCTGACAGGTAAAAAGTTGAATGGTAGAGGGTCTCAGGATAGCAACATATGCATGGAAAGTAGTTTGGGGATACCTACTTTATTTGGAAATTATGGAGATGTAGTTTGTGGTTTTCATCCTCTTTCTGATACTTGTTTCAGGTCCTGGTTTTAAGTTTGAGACATAGTGATGGATACAACTCTGTATGAAATGCCAGACTTTAGAAGAAGAACTGAAGCATGATAGCAGCCTTTCTTCAACATATTGCAGTCTCTCATGTTAGACACTCAGTGCAGGTGTCTGAAAAAATGGGTGACAGCCGAACCATACACTTTGTTTCTTCCACCTCAAAAATCTCAACCAGTCACATTCTAGTAAGAGAAGCAGTTCCAAAAACCTAGACCAAACAGAATGTCATGGAACTTTATTACCAAATAATTGGCTTTAGGACTGAATTAAATTTATATCATATATTCGTCCTCTGAGTCGTGTCCACATATTTCTGTCTATGAAATACCTTCAGTAAGAAGTTGAACAATATTATTCTCTGAAATACTCCTACGTAGAACCTAGATAGGCATTGGAGATATGGCTTAAAACCTTTTTATTAAGGACTTAGAACTGCTGCCTATATCCAAGCCAAATCCTATTGCTAAGTCTATGATGGGTACTCAGGCTACTTGATTACTCTTTGTAAAAACGCTTATGGATTAGTATTGGGCTTTCTTGGGAAGGAGCTTCTCAGAAGCTGTCTACCTCCCCAGAGGAATATTTTTAAGGCAATTAATCCTCTAGTAATGGGAAAGTCCACAAGAAATTTCTAAACAAAATATAAATTATCATTCTTTGCTTTTAATGGGCACAATTCCTGGAGCAGGAATTTGTCATCCTCACACAAATTGAAATATTGCAGTGGGCCAATGAGCAGTGACAGAATAAGAAGTTTAAAAGCTAAAAACTAAAAATGAGAACTCACTTTTATTCATGTTATATCACGTCAAAACAGTCTTTGGTTTGACTATATGCAAATTTATTACCAATTATAAATATATATTTGCTTTTTCACTAGTTGATTAAACTTATTAATTACTCCAAACCTAAAACCCTCTACAGTATTTTTCATATTTGTCTCTTTTTTTAAAAAAATAGCTAAACTATTTAAAATTACATGAGATTCCTATTTATTTCCAAATTAAAATCTGATCTTCATAAACACAAAATACTGTTTCATTTAAGAGTTTAATTTTTAAACAAAAATTACATGATAAATCCAGGAGTATTTTCACAAGTGTTCCATAAGTTTTTTGTTCCAGTTTTGTCTTTAAAGGCATATAAAATTTTTAAATTACTTTGAACTGAGCTATAAATAATAACATTATTTAAAATGTGACGAGACAGCTGCTTCTAAGCTTACATTTGCAGTTACCTTGGGGCCTTCAGAGGGTATCGAGTCATCACTCTATCCGTGCCATTCTTGGCAGGTGTTTGCCTGATGTATTAGTAACACGTTTTGTGATGGAGCTTGCACAATATCTCAACCATCTTTTTCAATGTTTATCTCTTCACATTTTCAGAACATACCAATATTTAAAAATGTTTCCTACTTTAACATTATCCTGCCATCTTTTATACCTGTTGCTTTAATTATTAGAACTGTTGGCATCACTGGGAACATTTTCTATATATTTAGAAAAACAGCACATTCCGGTGGTGAAATGTACCAATAAGAACTACTCTGGTTTTCCATTCAGGCATTTTGTCATTCATGGAGAGTACAATCTTATTTTTCAAAGTGAAGAGGCATATTTTAAATAGCAGTAAAACAAAATATTGTGAATAAGCAATATGAGCATGAGCTTTTGTCATCCTTATGTGTTCAGTTTCACTGATATTAGTGACAAGAATACATACATATTCAGCAGAAATAGCCACATATGTGGGAATAGCCACATTGCCTTCTCTGGAGATGGACTTGCTCATCAGAAATAGCAATTTGGCCTATTGTCTTCTAAATAAGAAAATGTGTCTTTTCCACCATTCTTAATCTTCTAAAAGTGTGCCTTCTTGTTAAAAACAGACAATTATCAAACAAATACATTGGAAAATAAAAATTATGTTCATATTTGTTACAAAAATAGAATTTGAAAAAAACTCTAGAGATTTTTTGAAAATAAATAAATATATAAGTAAATCTTTCAACCCTTGGACATTTTGAACCATAACTGAGTATTCAGGTCTCACTGTGTAACTACCTTCCATGCATAAAGATGGCAGAGTCTGGGCATTCGATCTCACAGGATATTTACTTTAGGGAAGGCTGATTTACACCCTTAGGCATCTCTATTAATTGCTAATGTATATCAATGGTGATGTTAGATTACTTATGAAATGTAGGTTTATGACAGTACTTCAGCATCTGGAAAATTATGCCAATCACTGAAAGACACACAAATTATTTCATGTGTCTACTCCAAGACACGACATTTATGCAAAAAAGCAGTGTAATTTGGCATTAAAATGCATGCAGACATCAAACCATTCCAGTATAAGATCTGTGGCAAAAAATTCTCTCAGAAATGTGTCTCAAAGGACCATCTGAACCTGCACAGTGGGGAGAAGCCCCATAAATGTTATTCCTCTGACATGTGGTTTGTGCATAAACTTACTTTTAAGGAAACATCTTAAACAGCTACATGGTAAAAATAGTTTTGACAATGTTAGGTCTAAGAGTCATCTATATGAGTGTTCCTGTCATACCCTTGAGACAATGAGGAAAAATGGAAGAAAAACAGTAGAAATTGAAGAAATTGGAGAAATAAAATATTTGAGGAATTTCTCATTAGCCTTTATTTTTTGAAATAATTGAAATTAAAATAGTTATGGCAACTGATTTGATAGCTTTGAATAAAAGTGACCTGACTTTACACTGTCTTAAATCTGGGCTTGTGTGCCACAGAATGAGTCTCAAGCCAAACATTGACAGGAATTGCTCCTTTTATATTAGTCTTGCAACCTTGAACTTTAAAGTAGACTGGAAAAAGCAATTTGGAATACTGTATAAATTACACGATTTTACTAGAAACTGCATACTGTGAAACAGATGCTTATTTAAAAGTTACCTGGTTGTTCTCTTCAGAGGATAATTTCAAGATTAATTCTATTCATCTGCTTCAGCAATGTCTGATCTTCCTATTGTCTGGTCTGTATTACTTTTGATTCCTCTTTATAATAAAAAGAAACAATTTGTTGCTAGAAGCTTTGTAAGAGAAGGATATCTGCGTCTTTTATTTGGCATATAAAAAATGTTGAGAAAAATAATTGCAGCATTCTGAGAGGTAGTAGTTCTTTAATAGCAGTATTTTAACTTCACTAGAGACCAAGTGAATGTCAAAAATTTCACTTTACTGTCAAATTCAGTTTCCTCATCACTTCTTAAGATCCTAGGAAAATGTCAAGTAAATCCAACACAATTAGAGGTATCCTTGACTGAAAGGCTATTTTCCCTGAAGAAGTTATTAAAAGAACATTTTAGAGGCAGTTTGCTCAGTACCTGTGAAGAATTGATAGTTTGTACTTCCCATGTTCTTAAACCAAAGGGGAAAAAAAAGGAAAGAAAAAAGAAAAAGAAAGAATTGCTCTTGGCAATGAGAACCTAGAGGCTGACTCCAGCAGAATACAACATAATGTGGATGCAGGAGTGCAAGCATGCTGCTTTCATCTCTAACCATATTTAGGTAAATTATTTACAGCTAGCACATTAAACCATCAAACATAGACACCTGCAATTCTAGTGCTTAAATGTGCTTTTAACTGGGGAAAAAAGAGAAAAAGTATTTTTTAATTCAGTCTGCTTTTTAAAAAACATACTAATACAAAATTTGTGGTTAGATTTTATAATTATTTTGATGGCATGGCATATATTAGATATATTCCTTCGTAGTTTCCCTGAAGGATGTGATTTTGGTTGAGATGTAGGTTGTGATTGTATCCTTGTATCCCCCCTGCCATGGCAGAGGGATTGGAACTAGATGATCGCTTGAGTCTCCTCCAACACATATCATTCTTTGATCCTGTGATTCTATGTTATGACTTGACATAGCAGCATGAAACTCTTTTATCCTGAGAATTAGGTATCCCAATCTTTCAATTAATGGAATTCCTCTAAAGGGCTTTGGGCAGGTTATTTGAAATGCAAAGGTATCACTGTTCCCAGTTTGCCCTCCAGCTTGCTGGGCTCTGTTGTGATATGGTGATGTTTTAGGCAGGTCCGGGCCCCAAGCAGAAGTGTGTTTATATTAGAGATGGAACTACTCAGAATCGGTGGTAAGAAGGTGTTTATTCAGAGCAAAGGCCCAGGTGGTCAAAGCTTGAGTGTGTGTCCGAGAGTGAAGACCAGAGCGCAATTTTTGGGACTGTCTTGCTCTTATGAACAGGGATGGAACTGAATGAAAATTAAGGGTAGTGACCCAAAAAGAGGGGATGTGACATTACCATTTAGGGTTGAAGGGGGTGGGATGTTATCTGAGGCTGATCTGGCCATCTGGCCTGCTTGGGCTATCATGAACCTTGGGTGTGTTCACAGATAAGATATAATGGTATACAATGAGCTAGCCTGGGCTATCAGCAGAGAGAAAAAGCACTGGCCTTGGATATTGATAACATGCAATAGACTGGGCCTGGGCCGTCAAAGACATACAATGGAAAAGGGGAACCCTTTATGTGACTTAACAACTGTGATCAAGAGAAGCGGGAATGTGTGGGGATAGAAATGAAACCTTACAAAACTTTAATAACAATATTATACAAAAATTAAAAACCCAATTCCACACCACTACATAAAGTAATATCAAATTATGGGTCATCATAATATTGACAAGAAAAAAGTTATAATTTAAGATCTGCTATTTCCACAAAAATAGAGAAAACCCAAATCAAAAGAAACTGAACCAAAATATGAAACCCCAGGTAAAATAATTGTGCCCATCTCTCACCCTGCAACCACTGTCTAAAGCACTATTAAGGTATTTTGAAGGCCACAAGTAGCTTGATAACATATCAAATGGGTTTAATTAATTCTTGGGCAAAGAACTGTTAAGTCAGATATTTTAACTAGCAATACAAAAATTTTTAAATCTATAATTGAACATTGCTTCCATTCTATGTAAACATACATGTGTACTTTATTTTTGTAAATATTCCTGTTTAACTCAGGTGTACTATACACAAATTAAGTAAAAGGACTAAGAGCTTTGATGTTTATTTGATGAATAAGTAGAAGTAAATTCTAAGTCTTATATTAGTAATGTAAGTCACACGTTAAACGTCAGAAGTCTTTTATGACTGTTCCTTCTTAAACTACATTACCCACACGTAAAAAATAATACCTTACTAGCTTCAATAAGGTCCATAAGTTGAATTATTAATTTATAATATATAAATGCACTAGATATCTTTTAAAGTTCGTTATAAAATACCTTATATCTTTAGTACATGTTGTGGTTTGAAAGCAAAATGAATGAGAGGTTCCAAGTCAGAGTTATAATTTAATAAGAAGAAAGGTAAAAAGGTAAAAATAAAATAAAATAAATGCAATAACACAAAGGATCACTGACAGAGTCAGAATACAACCTGAGCAGGATGGTGGAAGCAGTCCAGGTGAAGTGCTCTTCCTGAAGCAATGATCCTGTAGAAAGGTCTGGGAGCTCTGGTCCTCTGGGAATCCAGTGGGTAAGTGCTACTTGCACTGTCCCACACACCAGCTTATATCCAGGTGAGAATGCTTGGCTCCTCCCCCTGGGCAGAGCATCTCACAATAGGATGAGGAGTTGTGAAGTGGGTCCTTGATGGCCCATTAAACAGAGATAACTCCTGAAGGGAGTTACCTGTGAGTCATGGGCCAGGCGTTAATGGGCCATTAGCAGAAGACACCCTTGGGAAAACACTAGCCCACCTGGTTTCAACAGTTCATGAAGATGGTGATAGAATAAATACTTTGTGTACATCCTACACTGCAACCCAGGACAGTACATTTTCTCTACCATGTCTGTTTTCATTTCAAGTCCAAATTTATTTGTTAGAACAAAAAACCCAAAGAACCATACAAAAAGAATTCTAGAGATTTTTTTTTCAGATAAACTGGTACATCTTAATGTACACAACTATGGAGTACATTAACTGCTAGCACTGTGCCAATGCTGCATATTTATATTATATATACCATATAAAAAGATGCTTAATCTTTCCTTTTCTCTTAACCTATGTCTCAGTCTTCTTTCACAATACATCTCTAAATTGTCTCAGAAGAAAAGAAGAATCAACTTTATTTTAGCTCACAGACCTTGCCTTCTCTAAAACATTTATTCATCTTTGAGAACGATTCTGCAATCAAGTTATTTGACAGAAGTCAAGTAGCACTGTCAGTTCCTCACCAGAGAAAAATGATGGTCAGCCTTTCATGAGCCATTAAAGCTTTTCACTGGCGTTTACTCTTACAGATACAAGCCCCTTAAATCAAATGAAGGTATGTGTATGCAATCAGATGTGCACTCACATGTTTTGTTTGCCTGATGGCTCAGAGTGTTAGGTAATCTTTAGCAGCAATGGAAACTTCCAAAGGAATCCACAGTCTCATGTGATCAAGATCATGTCTACATGTATGATGATCAGTCTTTCAGGAGCGATCAAACCTGTTGTATTCTTAGCTCACATATTTAAGCCCCACAGAATACATTCTTGTGAATGAATTTCACTTAGTGGGGAACATCTAAAATATGTCTTTTTCCTTCAAAATGTATGAACTTCTAATTCTTCTCCTCTCCTTGTCTTTGTTATTCTTGCATTTTACATTTAAGAACTTCTTTTCTAACAGACTAAATCAGAGTAACAAACATGCCAGGTTAATAGTTCCACACTTGAAACAACTTCCCTGTAGTTTAATTCTGGTTATTTCCCTCAGTAGTGGACAAGATAGCCCTAATTCTTCTTTATTTTTGTTTGTTTGGGTTTTTTTGTGCTTGCAACTGATATTCTTTTTAAACCTATTCATTTCCAAAAAAGAAAACCCTTTGAAGAAATAATGGAACTTTTTTTTAAGTAACAGGAAGAATTCTGCTGCCTTGAATTGTTTATGAATTATGTGCTTAGTGCCAGCTTGGATAAAAAGCCTGGATAAATAGCCCAAATCTTCATACTTTAATGATTGCAGAGAAGTCTCAGTGGCTTCATAAGAGATATCTGGAGCTGCCAGATGACAAGTTGCACAGCACTAGTTTCAGCATCACATGTTTTTACCTCTAAGTCTTGTGTTTTATTTGTGAGGTTCATTTTACAGAATATGATAATAATTGAATTGGTAATTGAACAGTGTAATGATAAATTCACAGTCTATGCATTAATGTAGAACTCTGTGTTCTTACGCATCTGCAGAATTGTAGATATTTTGGAATTAGTTTTGAACCACCCATCCTGGGCCTCACTCAGAGGCCTGTGAAGCCTGTGGTGTACTTAGAAATTAGTTTGTGAAGTGGTGACAAATTAAATTAGATATTAAGGTGTTAGTGGGAGATAGTGGGTCTTCTAGGTGTTAATAGGTATAGTTATTAGTGTGAACCCTTTAGCCACCTTAAGAAACAAGTGAAGCAATATCTATTTACATTCTTTCTGTGCTGTGTGCCAATGGAAATGTGTCTGCATTTGTAAACTATCTAAAAGAGTATATAACCTGCCATTTTAGATGAAACAAAGGGAGAACGTAGCATTAATCATAGTGATTTGATCTGTGTTTGCTCCTGTCCAGCTTCCCATTTATATTAAGCCTCCACTCACTTTTCAGAATTCTGCAGTGTGGACCAACTACTCTCTTTCATTCTTTGTAGAAAGTATCTGAAAAAATAGACAAACAAACATGCAAACAAACAAAACCCCTTAAGACTTCTTCATTGTAAAGGTGTGTAGACAACATATTATACAGAGCAACTGGAATTTCATTAGGTAGAATTGATATTTAACCTCTATTATGTGGGTTTCAGAGCCACCCATATGAGTTAAATGGGACCTTAAGCTAGTGGGAATCACATCAGTTTTATAATTGAATAATCATTTGAATAATCTAAGAAAATATTGTTGCCACCTGCCATGTCTGAAAGTGGTAAATATACTATGAACTACCAGTATTTGGAAAAATTCCAAAATTCTTATGCATATTACAATATATTTTTTTAAATTTTGTTCATGTGGAGAATTTTGCAAAGGAAAGGAGAGTGACATTAGTTTTGATTAACAGATTGTGTGTTTATTCCCTTACTTCACCTAAATTAAAATATTGTGATTGTAATTTAATTTTAATGAATTATTGACATTTTGTTAAAGTTGGGAGCTGGAAATGCTAACAGTTTCTAAATGAAGCTGAACAAGGGCATTAGTTTATATTCAAATTAAATTCAAGCTTCCCTTCCCACCGCCCTTGGCATGGACTTGTACTCCACAGAATAAAATCTCTTTAGCTCTTTTGTTCAGCTGAAACATATCTAAGTTAAATCTGTTACAGCTTCTATGTTTAATCTTATATGATAAAATCTATTTCTCTATATATTTCTTGATTTCCTATTTGATACTGAAAAAGTCTGAACCTGAAATTAATCTTGAGTATCTGATCCTTATCCTTAAAAGAAAGAATTAAACACAATAGATTTTCATGGAGGCCAGTTCTGCATTTTGAATCAAGGTTTTGATCCAGAGCCCTTTAAAACACTGGTGCCAAATAGTCCATTGGAAAAAAATTGTTTCTTTTCAAACCAAGGCAATAATATCAAGGAAATTATAAATAAGGATAAAAAATAAATCCCAAAGTAAGAAAAGAGTTTTCCAAAATGTCCATGGAAAACAAATAATACTGAAAATTTTGCTGGTCTTCCTGGTTTTAGCATTTCTTGAAGTGGAGACCATTCTGCAGCAGCAATGACTTGCCTTCATACCTGGTGCAATAGAGTAGGTCATGCCATCAAAAGGTCATTCACTGGTATGTCTAAGATTTTATGTTATTTTTTTGAGGATTTCCTAGAAGCCAGAAAGATAGCTAGTTTGCCTCCCTGCAAGTAAATTGGATCAAGTGCTGTGAGAATACCATAACGGAGATTATTGAGCTATGCTTTAAATCATATCTCCATTAGGGTAATACTGTACAGTACCACATATAGATACCAAAGTCCCTAGGAACCAACACAATTTCCCTCCAAATGTCTACAAAGTAACTGTCTATTTAAACTGATTAAATTTCTAATTTTATGTGTTTATTTTTTGTACTTAACAGCTCTGGGATGTTTTGTGCAGCACTTCACATTTGAGCTCAAACTCGGTAGTGGATAATCTAAATCCATTAGTGGTAATAGTGATCTGGTAATAATTTAAAAGTTATAATGAAACTGGCATCAAATTATGACTGTAACAGTTCCGTTTCTTTTTATATGGGTATTGAAGGTTCACAACTAAAACTGTATGCATATTCCTTTAATGATCACAGGCTAGGAGAAGTAATCCTTCAGTCATAAAATATGCATTGGGCCTTGACCATTTCTCTAATGGTATCTCATTATCTATTTGAAGATATTATGAGCTTAAAATTCAAATTATAAGAAATTTAAATAAAAGACGAGACTATTAGAGAAACTGTGACCTAATTTAAGTGAAATTGAACCCAGGATTATTTGTGGAAGGGACTAAAAGTAGTGGAAGAGACACTAGAAACCTTACTATCTCTTTAGGTCAGTTCTAGAAGGAACCTCTGACATTTAATGCTGTGAAGGGAATGACTCCAGCTTGAAAAGGAATCCACTCCATTCAAGGTTAGGAGTAGGAGAGAAGGCAGTGGCAGGATGTTGTTTCCTTTTTTAATTTTAAAATATAGTTATTTCACTAAATATCCATAAAATGTGTAAGTCACAGTCTAAGGCCTTTCCACTGGTTCCTGGTCAGATAACAAAAAGTTAAAAAAAATCATCCTGATCTGTTTAAAGGACCTGTGTCAACCTTGCTCAATCAGCACTCATTTTCTGCACCCCTAACTATAATAATTTTACAATTATTTCATCTACGGTTTTAATATATACAGAAAAAAGCAACATATCTTTTTTGGGACTCTGGCATCCCTACTTATTCAGTTATTAAGGAACTGAACTTCAGTTGTTTTTATTTAAATAGACAATTGGAAAATTGTTCAACCTTTCTTCTCTGTTCTGCTCAACAAAGGAAAAGAATGGAGATTTTGGTATGTAAACATATGAATAGGTGTAATTTCATGCTTCTGAACGACCATCTGTCTACATTAAAAAAAAAAAAAGAGATAACAAATTTTCCAAAAAAAATCCAATATGAAAAAATCCTCTTATGACTAATTGTGACTAATTACATTTTAACCTGTATTTAAACTTAACAAGATGTGTATTGCTGACTATCCTAAAATAAACAAAACAACTAAAAATCTACCATGTGTACAGTTAAAATACCTGAAGTCATGATAAAATCCCCAAAGTTTCCATCTCATTTGGTAGCCATGGAAATGATATGTATTTTGGTAGATGGATCACACTATGTTCTGGTGCTGTGTTTTCTTTTTGGGGAGTGATGTTTCTTTTCTTTCTATGGTTTGTTAGTTGATTTTTTTTTTAATTGCTGTTACATATTAAGCCTAGTAATGACAGCTAGAGCATCTCTAAAGAGTGCTTCTTTTCTACTCCTGAAGTACTTCTTTTTACACATGAAGAGTGCTGTTAACAAGGTCAGAATTAGCAATTTAACAGGGACATTAGATCTTTTTTTATATATTTCAGAAAAAAGAAATGCTAAAAGGCAGATTTTTTACCATGGCAATGAAGTGGATTCACAAGGACTGTTTCAAAGTATGACTGCCACCTTGAGCTTTTCATTAAAAGAATAACAGAATATTTAGACAAAGCAATGCTGCTTCCCCAAATAAGACTCAAGGATGTTTGTCAGTTTACCTGTTTACCAGGTTTGTCTCCTGAGGTTCTTAACAGAGTGCAGTAATCATCACAAACCAACACACGAGTGCTGTAACAAGGGGGCTATAAACCAAAATGGTAAAAGGACCATCACCTCAAGTTCCTGCAAATGACAGAACTGGCATCTACATATTGGCAAACAAATACAAACACTAACACAATAACACACCATAACATTTGGCTGCATTTCATAGGTCTTCTAAAAGTTGATGATTTTCTTTCATGACAACATTAGTCTTTGTAGGTGTTAGCTACCTGACACGACTCCTGAATTTGTCAAAAGTGTTTGCTGCTTCAGAACCAATGTTACAGTCTTCTGGAAAATCTCATCTGGCAGAACTAAAAAATTAGAGTTAATAACAAAAAAAACCCCACCTGCCAAAACCTTCAACCAATAAATCATTGACTGTATTGTATGCAAAAACTATACTATTTGGTCACTGTGATGTGAAATGCTCTTCATTTCAATCATCTTTATCTCTCTTCTCAGTAAAAAGATGCAATGATGATTGTGGCAGTGAATAATGAAGAACAGTATCTATTGTAATTATTGGGACACTGTTTGGGTTTCTTTTTGTGGCGTAGCTGTTGGCATCTGCTTCTTGAGGAGATTATGTGTTTATCAGGTCATTGTGTTATACGCTTCAAAAAGACACCTCATTTCCTGTTGACTGTATTCAATGGGGCTATTTTCTTTTTTCAGGATGAGAATCAATGTGCTCATTCAATATTAAAAATCAATTTCTTCCATTTAGATTGCACTGCTTTTATGTGCTTCATTGTCTGTAAACAGGCTTCTCACTCCCAAGTTTATCGTATAATTTATGTAAAATTAGAAAGACAAATACCCAAGTTTTGGAAGTCCTCTATTTTTTTTAGTCATGTGTATATTCTAAAAAAGACTGGAAACATAGAGCATTTCCTTCTGAGGATTACCATTTTAAAATATTGCTTGGGTGCAATTCAAGATTAAATGTGTATAATGTACAGAGGAAAAAAGGGTTAGTACCCAGCAAAATGCTTCAAAATTGCCTACTTTATCTTTACAATATATTTGTTTAAATTTTATTGGAACAAACTATTTGGACATGTTGATGTATTAAATCTTGACTACATTCCCATGAAACATTTTTAAAAATTTGGGATTAGTATATTTCTATAGAAGATGCAAAAACATTTCATTCAGCTTAACTTACTAGTTAAGAAAAATTACTAAATATATGTAGAAAAAAGTGAAATATATGTGTAATAATACCACTAAACATATTTAATAGATATAAAATCTATGAGATTGCCAAAGTTAAGACACATGTTTGTTAGTTGTGTGCAAGAATCACTATTATGCCATAAGGTTATAAGACATTGTTTCATTTTCCCCTCATTCATTTTGTAACCAAAAGGAATAATAATAGAAATAATGATGAAGCAATCATAATACAAGCAATATAAAGCTATGTATAGAACTCATTGTGCTACAAGAATTATTTATTTTTCTTTTCAAAAGAGTAAAATTATTTTATATTGGCTGTATATCTTCTGATTTATTTCAGAACTTGTACAGATCAGGGAAAAAACCATATATCCAAAAGCACATATAAATTATAATCCCCTGAAACAGTGATTTCTACAGAAGTAGGGGTCTATATTTTGAAGATAGAAACTGGTATTAAATACAGAATGAACTGGATCACATGGATATTAATAAATGGGGATGCATTGCTCTAGGAAAGCCTAAGCCTAAATTCAATACAGCGCAATCATTCAAAGTGAAACATTTTACATCCTTACATATGCAAACAGAGGTAGGAGAAGGAATCTTGGATTCAATAATCAAGTAAAAAAAATAGTCTCTCTCACAGTCTGTAGCAAAGATTTCAGATTTACAGGTCTGACTTGGAGAATCCTTTGATTTAAAATATAAAAAGGCGATAAATACAAAACAAATACAGGCAGCTAACATATATATCTGTATGTGGGCATGGAAAAGAGCTAGAGATGCTGGTGAAGGCAGCACAGGACTGACCAGTAACAGGACTCGTGTGTCGTTGGGCACAGTCCCAGCTGACTAGAGCAAATACACCAGGCATGGCATAGCTGTGTTGGAGAGAGGGCAGAGCCACCCAGACTCAGGGCTACAGGGCTGCCTGATGCATCTCAAAGAGCTGCAGCTGTCAGAGGTGCTGTCCCTGACTCTGGGTCAAAGGGGCAATGTTGTAGTCGAGATGGCCACACACTCAAAGTGCTTCATTAAAACTTCAGAGGGCCTTAAGTATTAGCACCATGTTATCTAGAAGTCTTTCATACCTTCTCTATGTAACAATCCTATGGGCAGCTCCACACAGCTCTGGCTCTTTCTCTCCTTCTCTCTTCCTTCTGCAGTCCCAGCTCACTGCTTCCTGTCCCTGGCACAGCCACCTCACCCTGTCTGTCCCTTGTACAGTGGCTTACCTTATCTGTCCCTCGAAGACCTCCTGTCCCTTCCTCATTACAGCATGGCCAGCAGACTGCAACTGCCTGACTACCAACTAATTCACTCTTTTATCACACCCATCTGTGAGTGTGAGGCTGTTCCCATTCTTTGGTAATTAACACAGCTGCAATATATCAGAGGCAGGATTGCCTTTAGCACTATCTCTGTCTTCCCACAGGGCAAGCAGCTGTGAAAGGGCAGATGGCACAGCATCCAGGAATGTGTAACCATCTTCTCTGAGCCCATGCAAACGAGAGTGCTCAAACCTCCTAGGAGGGCCAGGCAAAGACTGTTCCCTGGATTGCAAATGGACATCTCTGTCCCTCAGAGGGAGGGAGCTGGTGTTAGGAGGAAACAGCAGTGTGGAAGTGGGTGACTCCCTGCTCTGGGAAGGCCTCTGTCTACTGACCTGACCTACTGCTAGGTAGGCTTGCTGCTTGCAAGGGATTCAGGTCTTGCATGCTGCTTCTCTGGACATCAGACTATTGCTCTTGCTACTTTGCCTTTTGGACACTGTGGTGGGTAAACCTTGACTGGCTGCCAGATGCCCACCAAGCCAGTTCTTTTCACTAGGACAGGGGAAGAAAATAAGACAAAAAGGACAGGAAAATTTCTCACAGACATGACAGGTTCAAATTTGGGAAAATAAATTTAATTCATTGTCAATTAAAAATAGAGCAGGGTATGAGAAATAAAACGAAAATTAAAGCCAGCTTTCCCCCACCTCTCTTTATGCCCAGACTCAACTTTGCTCCTGCAATCCCAACTCTTCTATCTTACTCCCCATGAGCAACACGGAGTATCAGGGTATAAGAGCAATTGCCAGTTCATGTCTGCTGCTTCTTCCTCTTCACACACTCCGCCTGCTCCAGCATGTTTTCCTTTCCATAGGATGCAGTTCTTCATGAACTGTCCTAGTGTGGGCCCTTTCTGGTGGAACAGACTGATCAGTGTGGGTCCATGGGAAGGGTCTTGTGGTGTTATGGAGGAGAAATTGGGAAAGTTGAGTGCAGGACCCCAGTGCTGCTCTGAGGGCTCGCCCAACTTGCTGCCCCTGTTCTTCATAGTTTCATGGGATGGTTTGGATTGGAGGGGATCTTAAAGGTCATTTCATCCTACCCCATGCCATGGACAGGGCAACTTTCCACTAGACCAGGTCGCTCCTGTTCAACCTTGAATAGTTCCAGGGATGACACAACCACAACTTCTCTGGGCAACCTGTACTAGTGACTCACCACCCTCTGATCTGGCAATGCTCCCTCCTGTTCCCTCTCACCTCATCTCAACATGACTTTAGGACTTTCCTGGTTTGCTCCTCACACACTCCTCAGCACGAGCTTTTGGGGTGACCAGACAGCACCACCTTCCAGGTCATGCTGGAGTGTAGTGCAATTCCCACACTGCATGCATCCTTTCCACTCAGGTGAGGCCCACAGTGATCTGCAGCTGCAGGTACATGCTCCCACTGTGGTGAGACAAACCCTGCCCCACGGAGACAAGGCAAAGCCCTGCCATGAGGCAAGCTTTCAAGGAAAGTTTTGATGTTGGTAACAGCTGAGCAGAATTCCCCGATTTCAATCTCCAGGTTGCTGAGAAGGAATTCCTGCTTCATGGTGTTCAACTGGTGACAAAAAAGATAGTTCTATTTTTTTCAATGCTTATATTTGGAATTAGTGGATTCCCCTCCCCACTGGTAGGGATGTTATGATTGTTTAGTGCACGTTTCGCTGCAAAAAGAAAATGGTATCAATTAATTTCCTTTAATTTTTTACCTCTTCAAAAAGGAACTATTTTACTGTCTGTAGAATTTATTTGACCCTAAAAATTAAAAAGATATTATAAAAAAAGATATGGCCAAATAAGAGAAAAAGTTTATTTTTATTTCAAAGAAAATGGAACCCAAAGACACCTGCAAATCAACCACCTTTTTGCTCTGTGGGGGAAATCACTTGCACAGTGTAATCTGGATGTCATGGTTGACATGGCAGCCGGTGTCCATCTTGGCCGCAGCAACCACACAGCTATCGAGTTTCAAATCTTTGGTGCCAGGCCTGAACCTGTCTCGCTCCTGAGATGGATCAGGCCTAGATGAGCACATTTGTAAAATCAGCATCTTTTATTAACATGCTTACCCACCCTTTGTTGCTCCCTCAGGATACCACGAAGGCTTTGGACCAGCAGCCATCCCTGGGGACCGGTCTGAGGTTGACAGTGCTGGGCATTAATCCTCCAGCCATCCCACCATGCAGAACCACTGAAAGAGCCTATGCAGAGCCCAGAGCTTCCCCCTGCAGTGGTAGGGCCATTCATTGCAGAAAGCCCACTGCTTTCTGAGGGCTTGGGTTTTCCAGCTGGGGAGATGAGGGGCTGTGTGGGCAGTAGAGGCTGTGCAGGGCAGCAGGATGGCTCTCTGTCCCTGCTGCTGTCACTTGCTTGGCGAAGGCAGAAGCAGCAGCTGCCTTTGCTCCCTTGGGAGCTCCTCTTCCTCAGGACCTCCAGCGAGGATAGCAGCTGCAGGCTTGGTGTCTGTGGGATCTGCTGGGGCAGGAGATGTTCTGTGCAGGTCAGAGACTGCCTCTTCTGCTGCCTCTGTAGTCACACTGCTGCGACCTTGGGGCACCTTCTTGGGACCACTATGGGGGTCCTCATTCACCATACTCAAGGGAGTATCACAGACGTAGCTGAGGTCATCTTCCCCCTGAGACAACTCTTGGATGTTATACTCTTACCATTGAGGTAGATCTTGAGGAGTGGATTGAGCTAACACTAATGCCACAAATGTAGATATAATGTATATAATCCTGCCTCTTTTTATCTTCCCCTTTGAAACTCTTATTGTCATTGCCGTAATCCCCTTGGGAGATCTCTTGGTCTCTCTTGCCTCCCTGTGGGACAATTCTTTATCATGGTCAATTTCCCCTTGGAAAGTCTCTGTCAAGGGTTTTTTAGCTCTAATTTTATTATTTAAAAAAAAATCCCAAATAGTATACCAGATACTCTTATCAGTTGCAAACATTTTTGTATCATTGGAAGACTCAATTTACATCTATCACTTAATCCATAATGTAGCAGCCTTACTAGAGCCACAATTCCTCCATCTATATCCTGTTTCTACAGCTCACACTTAACTTCATCATCACAGAATGTTACAAGAATAATTTTAAGCCTTTTTTTCCATGTTTGGAAATTTTTTTGTGGAATTCTTTTAAAATAATTTCACAGATCTTTAATGATTGTATCATCTATGAAAGCACAGACATTGTTGTCTTACATTGAAGAGACATGAATCTTATTGTATTTTTTTCCTCTTATTGTCATTATTTTTCCTTTTGAGAAGGAATAGGCTTGAAACCAGTAAGAAGAATATTTTGTTCTAACCTTGGTTTTATGAGAGCTATTGAAGTGTTAAATACCCTTGACAATAAACAAGAAAGCAAAATTTCTTTCTGTTATCTACCTACTCAAAGTATTAGAAAATTAAGTTAGCCACATTGAGTTTCAGATCAAACCATAGTTACAGGAATTTAACAGATTTTACGTAAGAATAATTATGACTGCCTTTAAATTTGTGAGCTATTATCAACATAGTTCTTATCAACCTATTTTCATTAGTCCTGAATATCCCTCATTGCTTTTGTCACTTATTCTCCAGTTTCACTTCCTTTTTCATCCTTAATAATTTATGGAATCTCTCGTAGTTAAGTTGCCTCTTAAGTGTTTCCTTCAGACTTCAAGGTTCAGTTTTGAATATTTTCCAAAGTTCTTCCAATTTGTTTTAGGGCATCATACTTTGCTCACAAGCTTTTTTAATTCACTCAAAGTTAATTTCCTGAAATTGAATATACTTGTATTATATTGTCCTACTTATTATTATTATGCTGTATGAAAATAGCTGGTGGTAAATATCATCAGGGTTCTTTTTAAACTGCAGTCCTTTTTATTCTGTTGCAAAGAAAAGGCCTTTTATGTACTCTTAGTTATATATTTCAACAGATGTCATTCAGTGATATTCAAGTCTACAGCAGTTTCTTCCTTTGAATAGAAAAGGACCTATATAGGTCTGACAACCTAACAGCTTCTTTTATATTAATTTTCTTTTGGTGAAATCCCTTATACAATATGTAATCAGCTTTTTCAATGATATTTCCTTTAATTTCTATTTTGGTTTCAAAACTGAGGCAGAAGTTATTAAAACAATAGAAATGAAAAAATTATTTCAATTTGTTAGCGTCAAAGATATGGAAAACAATGTCTCAAATTGTTATTATAGAATATACCATGTATTTTTTGTTGTTCCTACTTAGAGGAAACAAACCAAAATATTCTATCAGTACAATTCAAGTGTTTCTGTCTAAGCCCCTTTGCATAATTAATTTGTGAGGAAAGCACAGTCCTTTCTCCCCAAAAATGTTGGCTCATAAAATGCATGATAATTTACCAAAGACAGCTAAAAAATTTGGAATTTTCATATCTTGGCTGTTTGTAATGTTATTTGGAACAGTTTTGTAATTCTCCATTGATGACGAAATTACTCACAAGATACTATTTAACACCACCTTCCCTCATCAGCCCAATTTACTTATAATTAAAAGTCCTGAAGCATGGAAGTTTCTAGCTCTCCATTTTTAGAGGCACTTGGAAGAGATTGATGGAGATTGAATAAAAATAGGCAGACAAAATAGCTGGTACACAATGTCTTAATTTTCTCCATCCAGTTGGCATTTCACTTTTGACCTAGACTGATACGTCTTTTCTCCCTACAGAGTTGTTCAGCCACAATCTACAGATTCCCTAGTGGTGGAAAAGTGATTAAGAGTAGGTTTCACATACCCTTTCCAACAGGGACTTCACACTGCTTGCTTTCATTTTACACGTTTTCTGCAGGGATGACAAGTGCTCCTGTAGGTCATTTCAAGACCAACATGTTCTAGAGGTGCACAGGCTACAGTTGTGGCCCCTACAGCTGCAAGAGTCAGATTCAGATTGGTCAGGGCAAGTGCTGCTGAGACTGAGGTGTCTGTCAAATATCCTGCTTTTTGGTCTTTTGGTGCAGTGGTAATCTTTATCAGAGAGATTCCTATGTAATCTTCAACATTAGCTGTGGCAGCTAACCGCTTTTTAGCCCTAAGAAAAATAACTATAATGACAAAAAGTGAGGAAAGAATGAAGGGAGGGAAGGGAAGGGAAGGGAAGGGAAGGGA
>VWZU01004879.1:535084-553354 GCA_013397095.1 Sterrhoptilus dennistouni | reverse complement strand
GGGAAGAAGGAGAGGTAAGGAGTGGAAAGGAAAATATGAACAAGGAGACAAACAGAAAAAAGCTTACATTTTTAACCATGCAGTTTGCTCTATTGATCCATTGAGGATTATAATATGCTTACAATAAAACACACTGACAAAATGAGATGGCAGGAATGGAAGGAGAGTGTGGGAGAAAATAGCTTGGGACTGTCTTCTCCATTGGCCAGGAAGCATTGGAACAAACAGCTATCCTTATGGCTTCTCTTCATTTCAACAGACAAAGAGGTAGATTACATGAAGAGGTAGACTACTAGAGAAGTAGTTTTCCAGAGATTCTCACAAGTGCATAGAGAATTAGAAACACCCAATTTTGAAATTATATTTATTTTGTGACTTAAAAAAAAGTATATTTACAGTATAAATGTTTTTCTTACAATGTTTAAGCATTGCAGAGACTGGGATTTCCAGTTCAGATATGTGGAGCAATCTACATCTCATTAAAGAATAAACATGCTTTGTTTCAGATTGTATAAAAATAAATACTTAAAGAAGACAAAAAGTGTACCTGTCTTGGCTGGTTGATAATATTTCTTCACCATTTGAAAATACTCCATATGCATGGTTCAAATTCTTTTCAAAAGAATTAGTCATTGCGGAACAGCGATTCACTCTGCCCTTAGAGGAAGTTAAAAAAGACCTTAGAAAAATATTTCTTTTTAGACCTATTTTCCTCTCCATTCTCTATAAAAAATGTGTTGTTTAAAGATTATCCCCAGCTGTCTAAGCCTGGGCTTGGGTTTTGAGTGGTTTTGTTTGGTTGGTTGGTCAGTTGGTTTTGGTTTTTCTATTTGTTGTTGTTTGTTTGATTTGGTTTGATTTTGTTTTGAGTAATTTTGGTTTTTGTCTTTGAAGAAATAGCTCCAAATTCTGATCTTCACAATGCCATTGTATGGAGAGCTGGTGATTCTCCAGCTTGTCTTCAGTGCTAGGCAAACATATTCAATCATCTACACAGGATGGAAGCACAATGAGCCTCACAGTCACAGATTTCTGCCTGACAAAGAAAAGCCTATTAGATGGAAATAAAGGGATTGCACAAGTGACCACCATAATCATCATAAGACATCACCATTTCTATTTATTGGATCTCTGATGATCTGTCAGAGACATGAAATAAAGGTCACTTCTATTTATGTCCTCTGTCCAACATCTCCAGAAAGAACTTGCATTTTTAATTTCATTTTGATGACTCATGATTTTTTTTATATATATACAAATATTCATAAGCTTAATGGGAAATCGTTATTATTAGATTTCTTTCCAGACATGCTGTTCATCTGATATACTGCCTTGTAAATCAATTGGAAACCAAAAAATAGTTATTTAAATTAAGGAATATATTTTTAAGTATCCAAACTACTCAAATAAAGAAACTGAAAATGTAAATTATCAGGTGCCTATTTACACCTATTTATGTTTGTCATTATTTGCAACCATCTCTCATAAGCTTGAAAATAAATAATTTTCCATTGTCAACTAGTTCTTCCATTGAATCATTAATATACTCTCATTGGAAAAAATACATAAAATATGTAAATATCATTACTTTTAATTCTGCATGGATAAAATTATTACTCTTAAGATGCAGAAGAAATTTTAATAGTAAAAGTTTGCTTTCTAGAGATGGCCTTCTTTTGTCTCCCTCCTATGACCACAGAATGGATAGCACTTGCTTCAAATATAATCCATAATTTTTATATAAAGATAGACACAAAGCATCAGACCCATACTGTTTTAGGAAACAGGATAACTAGGTGAAATGACTACCTATGGACATGTTTATAGTGTTCTAGTTGGGTAGGATATCACAGTAACTGTCCATTATACTCCTAACAGCCATAATCTCATAGAGTGCTATTCACCAAATGGCTCTCAGCTCCTGTAACAGCACTGGGCAGGCTCCTAAGGCTCAGCTCAATTAAAACTACTCTGACAGGGCAAGACCATTTTGGCAGACAGCACTGTTGCTCTTTCATATAAAAGAGCCCTGGGAACACAATAAGCAATCTCTGCACCACAATGGATGAACTGGAGCTAATGATCAGTGATGTAGCACAGATTTACTAAGCTAATGCAAGTTGACTGTGCTGTGACATACCATATACAGCTTTCTAGAGATGGTTGCACATTTTAATACTATGCTGTCTAGGTGTCAGTTTTGCTGCTTCAGCACCACAGTGCTTGTGAAATAATATATGCAGAGACAAAATGCTAGCTGTAGATTACATGTAAAACAGGCTTTGAAATAATAAAAAATCCAACAGAAGGAGGCAATAGTATTTACCTTGTTTTCTGGTTAGTATATGAGCAGATCCTTTTTTTATTCCTTCCATATATCTAAAAAGAAAAAAATGCCTATATCTATATCCATATCTGTACTTACATCATCTCTTCTTAACCCTTATATAATTTCCTATTTTGCATACACTTATTATTTATAACATGTGTATAAATAACTATTTATTTGTTTATTATTTGCTTGTGATTCATGTGCATCTTCTTCAAAAACTGAACTGGATTTTCATACAATAATTTTTTTTACTCCAAGGCCAAAATAGTCAACTCACAATCACTGTCATTGGTCTTTTTACATAGGAATGGATTGAGCTAACACTGATGCCACAAATGTAGATATAATGTATATAATCCTGCCTCTTTTTATCTTTCCTAAATATAAATATAGGTCTGCATAAAACTGCTGTAATCAAAATTCACTAGTTTCAGCTGTGACCCTTTAGGAACAAAGCTGTCAAACAGAACTCTAAGAGAAAAAAGAAAGACTTGATATAACTCTGTTTTATTTATTAAAAAATTCACATTTATTGTATGTAGACACAATTCTATATGTTTGACTATCATATTCTTTCATCAGAACACACGCTGTTATTGCTTTTGACTGCAATGAAATTCTGGAAACATGATAACATGCACACATGAAAAGTTGGTTTCTATTTGCTATTTCAAATTTATTTGGGGTAATTTCTATAATTTCACTCAGTGAATTTGATAAAGGTGGCCATATACTTTATATGATCACATGGGGGTACCAGTGAATAACTAAATAACCTCATAAACACATCAGAATCAGTAGCAATCAGGATCAATTGCACTTCAGATAAATTATTTGCAACATATGAATCAGTCATCTACTAATTCTGACAACTAAATATGTCATCCAGTGTTTTTTAATGGGATTTGAGTAATAACCTAAGTGACTTTTCCAGCTCCCATTACTGTTTCTGAGACAGGTCCTAGGCACAAAAGAATAACTCTAGTTACTTATTCATTGCACATCAGAAAGGCTGTGTTGTTATGCAGAGTCCAATAAATCAATACAAACAAACCCATGAGACAGAGCAGACTTTAGAAAATGTTGTGAATGAGGTGTTATCTCATGTGGACATAGGTGTCTTTAATATGATACTAGGAGAATACAGCAGATGAGTCAAGACAGTCAGAAAGGAGGCAAGGTTTACTCACAACATTGCTCTGCCTCATTGTCCATCCAGTAGAAATACAAACCCAGCTGCTGACTGGATGTAAAGATGCATTTGTACTAACATCTCTTATAGTTTCATTGTAGTTTTTGGAATGAGGTGACAAAGACAGGACTGTCAACGACAACACGAGGAATGGCCTGTGCCACAAAGTGGCCTTTTTCCCAGGCAATGGAGCAGGCATTAGACATCCTGTCTGATGTCTTGGCTGAAAATCTCCCAGATGTATCCCAGTGTTTTCACATGTAGTTCCACAAAGAAGGACTCAAAATCAGCATAGCTTCCATTCCCAGGTGGAATACAAGTATCATATCCTTTTGCAAACACTCAAATCCAAACTGATATTTAGCATGACAGGTAATAGTGTCCAAAGTGACACTACTAAGCAGTGGTAATAGCATGATGTGTTTCTAAATATATGTATATATGTGCCAGTACATAATGACAATTCAGAATCTGTTTTATTCTGTTTTGGGATATTTTCGAATGGTGCTCAGTATATGTCAAAAAAAATGTACATACTAGGTTTGTATGTACATTTTTTGACAGCTACTGAGCACTATTCGAAAATATCCTAAAATTTTCTAAATCGATTTTTTTTTAATGTAATTATAAATTTCTACTTTGTTTTCCATATATCAGTAAGAGAACTGTGGGCTACTTTTAAGACAGAAAGAAAAATAAGTTGCAGTAGTCTTATGTAGCCTCCTTGCAATGGCACTAAAAGGCATTCTAAGGTTCCCTCACTGAAAGAGTTTTGACTATGTGCCTAAATCAATGTATAGTGTAATATGATTAATTACTGCAATACCAGTCATGCAAGTGAGAAATTAACAATATGCATTCTTCCTGTTTCATGTTTTAAAAACCATGCCGATAGAGGACATAAAAAAAAGCAAAAGTAAAATATCTACAAAACTATTCTAAAATAGTATATATAAAGCAACAACAAGAGTAACAGAGTTTTAATCTCTCCTTGAGGAAAGTGGTTGTAATGTTAAATGCAGGAGACTACCTTTAGTACTTAAACTTTACTCTTTACTTTAAAAGCAACTGTAAAACCCTGTGAGTATCCCTTGACCTAGCACCCATCCTTTTCTGCTTCTAACTTGTCTTTTTGAAGTTAATCACCTGTTAAATATTTGTGAACATCATGAGTACATCTAAAACACCATTGAATACTTTGGCAAGGTTTAAATTGTTTCCTAAATCTAAAGCTTTTTTTTTTCTTTCATATTTAAGAGAAAGAAAAAGCCTTTCGTTTCAATCAAGTTACAAGATTGTCAATGAACTCATAGAATTATAGAATGGTTTGGGTTGTCCCATGTAACCCTTCTCTCTTTCAGTTTAAAACTGTTGACCCTTGTCCTGTCACTACAGTCTTTCCCAAAAGGTCCCTCTTTGTCTTAGAAGCCCCCTTTATATACTGAGAAGCTGCAGTAAATGTTCCCTGAAGCCTTCTCTTTTCCTGGCTAAAGAGCCCCAATTCTCCTTGCCTGTGTTCATTGGAGAGAGACCATGCCTTTCTTGAGCAGTGAATGCCAGACCTGGGCACAGCACTCCAGACAGGGTCTCTTTAGAGCACAGTAGGAGGAGAGGATCACCTACCTTAACCTGCTGGCTAAGCTGCTTTTGATGCAACACAAGATTTGATTTGCTTTGGTATGCAAACATATCATGCTGTCTCATGTCCAATTTTTCAACTACCCAAATCCAGCTACTCAGGGCTGTTCTTTATTGATTCAGTTCCAGTCTGTAGTGACACTGGAGACTGACTGACCTGAACCAGGCACAAGACCTTGTACTTGGCCTTACTGAACTTCATGAAGTTCACAAGGGCCCACCTCTCAAGACTCTCAAGATCAATTATCACCTGGAAAAAGAAGAAATAAGATGAGTTTTGAAAGATATGTTGAAGCTATCTGGACACTTTAAATATTTGGAATCTGGACATTTGATAAAGTTATCTTTATTAAGGTATATTTTGTATGTAACTTTTAAAAAGTGTTACACAAAGTGTTTCCTGACAGATTCTGTAGCTCACAGGCAAGACCAAATGTGTAATCTGGTGATCAGATATAACCTTTTCATAAGATATAAAGAAAATCATGAAACCTTTAGTATCATCTCTAGCAGGAGAACAGTGGTAAATTAGGGAGATAAGGTAAGTTAAATCTTCCTGATATAATATTAAAACAGCTATGCATATATATTTTGTCACTTTGCATATAATTGTGTCCCATTTGGTTTGGGTTTTTCTGGTCTGTGTCTTTCTTGTTTGTTTGTATTAGTAGTATTAGTATTAATATTTAAACCTCTGCATTGTTTATTTTTCTTGTTATGACCAAATGTTTTTGATTGTGTCTTAATCTATTATGGCATCAATCAAGTTGGATTTAAGATGAACAGACAAAACCGCAGCATTGCTTAGCTTGCTGTCAAACTGGTAAAGCCTGAGAAACCTTAACAAATGTTTCATTTTCCACGTTTTCCACCACGTTGAGAGTCTTGAAGGGACTCACTGTCTCATGAACAGGACACAGAAAATCAGCTGATATCAAAAGGTCAGGGGTGGAAGAGGTTTCTTCCAACAGTCGTAATGCTGGTAAATTTATGACAAATAACATGATTTTATTTGGATTTTAGTTGGGACCTTTTATTTTAAATATGTTGACTTGAATTTGTCTTGTCAAATATCAGGAAAAGCCACTAGCAAGTGAATACTTCTGGAAGAGCTGTTGATTCAATTTATTGGAAATGCACTGACAAGATCCAGCCTTGGTTTTGTAATCTGCAGATGAATTCTGTAAACTGTTGAATGGAAAATTGTTTCACTCAGCATCTACAAATAGTGAAATAGTGTCATTATTAGAAACAATAATGCTTTACTTTTCCTTGCACTTGTCTGATCCAAAAGTTGAAGTCTTGCAGAACCACCTGTCAAAAACATAAAACTGATGGAGAGCTCAAGTAAGACCTAAGAATTACAAGAACCAGAATTTAGATTTAGTTCCTCATCCACTTCATAGTGGCAGAATAACAAACCTATAATATGCTCAACATTTAAAGCAAAGTTGAGATCCATTTTTATTTAGATCAAATATAAAAATTTTGATTTTTATATTTCAGTATAAAATACACTGAATTTCAGTATAAGCAGTAGAATCTATGTACACGTGAAGCCCATATCTAAACACCCATTGTAATGAGTGCAAAACAATCAATATAGTTAGTAAAGTTTGGCATATTTTCCTAAATAGACTTCTGTTCATTCAGCTAAGTCCTCCTTTACATTTCATTATGATCAAGAGGACTAAAAAATTCCTTCTTCTTGGAACCTATAAGCAAACCAGGAAAGCTCCTTTTTGTTATCAGAGCTCACAGCTCTGACTACATTAACAGGTCTTAGTTGGCTTGACCTCAAGGCAAGATGCTGTCTTGTCACGACTGGGTAGAATAATATCTTATGCGTCAACAAGGAGGAAGAAAGCTCTGCTGAGGTGTCTAGTACGGGGTTGAATCAAAACCTTAGTTTTAAGTCATTGACTAGTTTCATTAACAAAGATATAAACACCTCCAGAAACGTATTTCATCCTAAAATAGGTACCCAAACTACATGGAATAAATCAATTTCTGTAAATTACAATATTACCCTATTCACCAGCTGTGAAATCTGGATCTAGATTTAGTTGCCTAAACACATATTTGCAATGTCATTTTAGGCCTTGTGGGGCCTATAGCTGATACCCAGGCAGGGCTCTAGTTCCCCTAGTTTTTATTGTGTCTTGGATCTGCCAGAACTGTGGAGATGACTAGGATACCTTTTTCAAATGGCTCATAGAGACTTTTCCTTTTGTTCACCAACAAATCAATCCTGACACAATTGTCTATATAAATCTACACATTTCTGAAAATCTAATTTTATATCAGGTGAACCTGGTTTATATGCACAGAGCATGAATATCCCTTTGAACACATAAGGAAAATTCTTGAAGAAGGTCTTAGGAAAAAAGATCAGTACTTTGTATTTATATCAATCAAAAAAAGTCATCATTCTGTCACTGTGTTTCAATATAAGGATTTTTTTTTTTAACTTCATATTCTTCTGAAAATACACTGGACTGTAGGTTTGCAGTCACAGATGCTCAATAGAGATTTTCCTCAAGTTCTGTCTATTTTGTGGCATCAGAATTCCTGTGTTTGTCATCTGAATGTTCCAGAGCAGAAGGGAAACACAGGCCTTTCTCGCCTCTCAAGCAGCTCACATAAACCACACTGCATCTACCTATTATTCAGCAACTGTTGCCATCTATCACCAAGGCCAGCTGTCTGATCTGATTCTATGGGGTTGGGACACTGCTGTAGATTTTTGTTATTATTTTTGCCTGAAAAATGCCATAGTCGAGAACAAAATTATCCTTGGGTGATTATAAAATATAAATTAAAATTATTACTACATCCTAACACATCTTTAAATTTTATGAAAGGAAGGTTTTAATTATAAAGATAGCCTGAAATTAATTGAGTAGCAAGTGCAACATCTTCCAAATATCAGCTAATTATAATTTCATTATAAGTGTTTTGTTGTTATTTTAGATGTAAACTGTGTTTATGACTTGCCTCAAAAATCCCAGTTACATATTTTATTAGAAATTAGCTTCATAATATCTTTCAACTACTCCGAAATTTACTTGTTTTGACATTTAAGCAATTAAAAAAATGTTCTTGGTTGAAAATTTCATGTTATTTTCTATGTTGAAAGGTTAAAATAGTGTTTTGTTTTTAAGTTTAAAATAGGGTTTTGCTCCAGATCTTTTTTTTTCCATTCAAATCCAACAGGAATAAGCTGTTTGCTTTTCTAATTCTCTTTAAAGAGAGAACAAGGACTAGCCTTCACCATGTATTTCAGGCAGCAAGACTCTTAACCCAGTGCTGCTCCAGTAGTTCTGCATGCTTCTGGCTGCGTCCCCTAGGATTGCAGAACTGTGGATGAACCAGAAAACCTTCACCACGCATTAGGAAAATAAAAGCACTTGTATGTCTTTATCAACATCAAATAAGGGTGCATTTGTCATCACAGCCAAGATTTTAATGCCCCGAAGAGAGCGCTGTTCCTAAAAATAAATGTAACTTTATATCAACACAATTCAAGTTTCTCAACTTGAATGTTTAGCCCAGGGCTTGAAGAGGATAAAAGTCTCATGCGACCACATTGCTCTGTGCTTTGGAAATAAAATTCAAGTGTTGTTTTAGGTATGTACATTGTTGACCTTTTTCAAAATTCTGACTGTTAATTTCCTACTTCAAGGTATAAAGTAGAAAATACTTCAAGTTGTAGAGTTTTTAAATCTCTCCTCTGGTCTGTGTTTAAAAGGCAATTAAACTTCATGGCAGCTATATAAAATAATACATAATTCTTCACAATACTCATTAACAGAAAATCTCATAAACTGCCCTAACAAAGTTGCTGCTAGAGAGATGATGCACGAGAGCTCTGTTTAATCCAAATGAGGTGCCAGACTGATGAGGAGTTCTCAAAGGGAGCAGTTGCCAGAATACGCAATCAGAAGATCCTTTTATGCTCCTGGCAGTTTTATGGAGTACATTATTTAGTTCAGCTAATTTTCTTCACCTCTATGGCAAGGAGTCCAGAACAAACATAGTCTCAAAATTTGGATGATATTTTTACTTTTGGCTTTCACATATATTATACCGAACGTTTAAATAAAGGGCTTTGATGCAACTGCTATATTTTAGACTGTAGAAGTTAGCCAACATTAACCCTACCTGAAGTGATGAACTACTCTACTCCAAGCTAGCTGTTCTCAAAATTTGAATTCTGCTTCATCCATCATACATATAAATGAAATTATATGTACAAGGTCTGGGTGTATCCTTACTCTCTGCTTGCTGTGAGACACCCTAAAGCCTTATGGTACCAGCACATCTAAGTTTGGAATAGACTGACTAACAATTTGGCTGTAAATATTCACTGGCTCAGAAAATGGCTCAGAGATCTTCTAAATATATGTAACTAGACACTTACATGTACCACACACATGTACATGTCTCCTTAAAATCATTATTTTTATGTTTTTCACTTTAAACCAAAATGGTACAACAGATTGTGCATGAAAAAGCACCAAAATCTTTGGAAACAACAATAAATTCATTGAAAAAGCAATCCTATTATGGCAGAATCTGTCATTCTGTAAAATCTCCTCCTACAAAAAAAAGAAAAAAAAAATAAACAAAAAACAACCTCAAACTTCTCCCCAATAGAAAAAAACAAAACAAACAAAAAAACAAACAAAAAAAAAAAAAAAAAGAAAAAAAAAAAAAAAAAGAAAAAAAAAAAAAAAAAGAAAAAAAAAAAAAAAAAGAAAAAAAAAAAAAAAAAGAAAAAAAAAAAAAAAAACAAAACACCTTGTCAAGTCTACTTGTTAGGTTTTGGGTTTTTTCCTTGCCAAGTCTCATATTCAATACTATGTCATTAAACTTGAAAAAAGTAAGTTAAGTAATTAAAAGTTGTAGTTAAGAGTTTTGGGTTTTTTAACACTTTAAAATAATGCATCTAAGTGTTGGAGAATAGGTACTGAGCTGACATTAGTGGTAACAGTTATGCTAATATAAAGTTTACTGGATTAAGGATCTCATCTAAATCCTAGAAAATTCTACAGTCTAGAAAGTTTTACAAAGCCAAAGCAAACATAACATGGATTTGATGTATGTGTTGCAAATACAAATGTTGTTCTTCTTTTATTGTATTAGCAAAGCTACATGAATAAATATGAATTTATTTTTTTTATAATTGTGTATTTATTCAGATGTATTTTTGCCGATACAACCTGAATCCAGAATAGCTGAAGCTATGATTTTTTCATATCTCAAACTTTGTATCATTAAGCTTGCTCAGCACTTTGATACAAGTCCTCTAGGGAAAACTCATGAGCTGCAAAGGATGCTATTAACGGCTTTCTGAGCTGTGATATTCCCACTAAGAAAAATGCTGGACAAACTGCTAATTATTCTGTGGAGATATGAAGAGGGTTCTCTTAAAAAACATGGGTGACTCTGGACCTGGGTTTTGACAGATTACTAACCTATTTGTCTTTATCAAAATCTGAGTGGTTGGTTGTGAGGTTTTTCTTATTACATTTTTAAGAGTTTCAATATATAAATGTACTCCTAAATCATTACAGTGTACACCCGCTATATAATTACATCACAGAGGGACTATATGTATAGAACTGGATGTGCTCCTGTTATTCCCATTCAAAGATAATAGGCAGTTTCAAAGCACACATGAAAATGGAATTGCCCCGTTTTATTTTGAACATAGAAATAAATAAAATAAAAAGATGATAAATTAGGCAAGGATTCAAAACTCAGAAATTTTTTTACCCATTAGCAACTCTTCTCACTTTGTATATTACATTCCACACAATATATTTATTATTTTCCATTGTTTGTATTTAAACTTCCACCATAATCTTTGGGGCTTGCTTCTATTTTCAGAACATTTTTATTTTACTCCTTACTTGGTATTTATATTTTATGCTGTATACTTGATGTCTACTTTATTCTTATGTCCAATTTGTTCTACTTTTTATCCATATATTTTATGATAATGCTCTGATAAAAAAGTATTAACTCATGATTTATTGTTCGAGATGAGGATGGATGGGGCCCTGAGCAACCTGACCTGGTGGGTGGCACCCCTGCCCTCGACTGTCTCTGTGTGTTTGTGTCTGTTCAACTAGATAATCTTTAAGTTCCTGTGGTGTTCAACCCTTGGGAAGAAGGGACCACCCAAGACTGATACAAGCCAATACAATAGAAGTCAGAGTCTTATTAGGAAATTATGTGTTTGGCATGGAAATTATGTGTTTGGCATGGAAATATTAATTAGTCCCCTATCTTTTAATATAAACACAGAGCACTGAATTTTGAGAAAGGGATGGAAGAGAAAGAGAAGAGAGAGATTAGAGAGAGGGAGAGAATAAAGAGTAGAAAAAGAAGAAAAGAATTTCACCAGTTCTGAATTCAACATCCATTCACCTCTTGTGGTGTCCAGGGTCTTGGGGGCACACACCTGGATTTTGTGGAGGTCTCTATTTATAGCCAAGTTTTCTTCACCCTGGAGATAAGTATCTTGCTTTCTATGCAAATTAGTTTTCTTCTAGACCTTTTTGGAAAAGCCTCTCTTCTAGGCTTCTACAAGTCCTTTCCAACCCAAAGGTCCCTCCAACTTTGAAAGATTCTATGATTCCATGACATTATGCTATCACAGAAAATCTATTTTCTCAGATGTGTAGGCAAAGCAACTTTTCTCAAGATGCAAAACCTTTTCACTCATAGTAATTTTAGATGTATCAGGGTATCTTTCTCTTAGTGATAATATAAAATGTATATGCATAGGAGTCTATGAATATCTAATATTGAAATTTTTCAATAAATCCACTAAAGTACTTACATATTATTCACTATTGAAAGAATATCAGAATATTAAATTCTGGTGAAAAAAACCTTGTGTGGGATGGGACTTTATGACCATAGATACCAATTATAAGGAGATATACTGATACTCACACACATACAGACCCATATTTTATATATATAAAATATATGTGTGTAAAGACAGAAATAAATATGAAGAATACTTGTCTCAGAGTCAGTTGTTCCATGCTCTTCCTGCTGCAGGAATATAAATGAATATAAATCTTGATTCAAGAGTTGTAGCTCACAGCCACAGGGCCACTCTCCAGACAAGAGTGAAAAATGAGGACATATCTACATGTCCAATCTAATGGTGAATTTATGAACTGCAGCACAACCACACCTATTCTTAAGTCTAGAAAATTTTTGTGTTACTACTCAAAGAGAAACAGCTCTTTCCTACAGAGTATTAAAAAGAGATGATATTTCAATACATGTTGAAAAAGAGGCAACAACTAAAAACATAAGCCTTTTGAGAATTTCCAATTTCATGATGTGTGTGTTTTACTTTAACAAGTAAAAAAACCCCTCAGAAACAAAAGCACCTGAGACATCACTTGTAAATTTGATGTAATTTATTTCAAATACTCTGTCAAATCATCAACAAAATAATTTCTTTGTTGAAATGCAAAGGTACATAGGCCCTAGGTACAAGAAAGAGAGACAGAAATAAAAATAACATTAACTAAAGTATGTATAAAATAAGAGCTGTGTTTATGTTTCTGGTGGAATAAAGCTCTGTCAATAACACACCTTGTCAACTTATTCCTGTTTGTCATTCAGGTAAAATAAATCTGTTTATTTTTCCTTACATCATTCATCTTTTTTGACAGGTAGCATTGCAAGCAAGTGTGTCAGTCAAGGAGGGTGGTATATGTGTCTTGTCACTACACTGAAGCTCTGAACAATATGGTGTTTGCAAGTAAAAAAGATAATTGCCAACATTAGTATTTGGACATGCATAAAATTAAATATAGGTCAGGGAAAAAATAATTTGTGTTGCACTCATAAGCAAGCTTTCTAAGTAGTGTAGTTGGAACAAATTAAAATCTTGTTGGTTCATTAAAATAATAAAACACTGTATTTTGGAGTTTGTTTGTTGTTTGCTTTCACCAGATCTCAGGATTAAAAAAAAATGAAGTTTCTGAAGTATCTTGGTAAAAAGGGTGTCCTAAGCATAGGAATAAGAATTGTGGGCATTGCTGCACACTGCACAAGCATACTTACAACCCTTACTATATGTACACTGAGAAATAACAAAGACAGATTGCAGGTAATATAGATGTTGACCTAATTTGATATGGTTTCAATAAATTTTATATAGTTTCAATATATATTTATATATACACACGAGGACTAGAACAAATATTTCTGTAATTATGTCCTTATGCTATTCCTTTAAGTAGATTCACAAACCTGCACCAATTTAAGAAATAACTAGTATCAAAATATCAATAAATAGCTACTATAAATAATTTTCATCGCATGCTGTTATGAAATTATGTTTATATGTAATCTTACGTAAGATGGTGTCTACTATGTTAATTTTATAACTCATTTAAGACTGTAATTTGAAATTAAATATTTATGCAACAATAGTAATGTTTTTTATGGGTTGGGTTTTGGTGGAGTTTTTTTGGTTTGTTTTATTTTCCATTCAGTACGTTTTCAGTTTATAGCAAACTGTCAGCATCTGCAGTAAAGGAGATGGATGTCATCTGAAGAAACTGAAAAATTGTAGGAATGAGAGTACTCCTGCAGGGAAAACATGCATTGTTCAAAAAATACTGATACAAGAGACTCCACCTAAAAGAATTTAAAGAAAGAAATGCTATCTGCAAAAATTGCTACTATCTAGTTTAACTATTTAGGAAGTTAGTTTTCTAGCATGTTATTTGCATTGTTATTTTTGTTCAGTAATCCAGCTTTAAAGAAAGGAATAAGCAATTTGTTAAATATACCTTTTAAAATCCCTTCTCCTCTTCCTCGGACAATATTCAGACTCATTGCATTTACTGTATTCATGTTATATTGCATTTTTTTAAAAAATCTAGTATCTGCAGAAATCTCTTTTCTGCTATTTTTGTGTTATTTGAATGAATTCTGAGTTCCTTACCAACACTGTAATAAAGTTCATACTTTGCTGCTCTTTGTCATGTGTGCACCATCTCATTTTTCAAATATCTATAGCATTCCACTATTTTCTCAAGACCTTTTTCACTTCTATTGTTTCTTGACAATGTTTTCATGCTTTCTGAGAAAGCCTGAATACTAATGCAAGTAGCAAACAAGTTTTATAAGGAAAGGAGAAAGATTGTGGCTACCAATGAACTCCTAAATACATTATTCTTATGCAGGATTTAAAATTCCAGAAATCACACTGTTTGATCATTCAACAATATTCACAGCTTCAGTTACATCTTTAAACATTATTTACTTTACATATGATGTGGAAGATACCTGAGAGTTTCCATAAGATTAAAAAACTATTCTTTCTCTGGTTTATTAAACAAAGTACTCTAAGTAGCCAATGTTATTGAAAATAATATTTGTAATGGCAACTGAATTAGGATTTTTGTTCTTAGGATTTTGTTCTGTTCCTGAAGAATTTTTTATATCTGTCATTAAGCTATTTTGGATCAATAACTAGAAGCAGAAAAATTCTGTGATCTCAGATTCTTCCTTATCGTGATGTAAATTGCCAGTGATTCATCACACAGATGGAGTACTCCTTCAAGGAGGAACTATGCACATCCAGAACTATAAGTACTAGGAAAGCATTACGGATATTTTAAAAGTATAAAATGCAAATTATATTGATTTGATTTTAAAAAAAAAACAACTACCAAATCCCAATCCCCACAAACCATCATCAGTCAAAGACCAGAAATGAATAGGTTAATTAATTTGAGAAGTTCTGAAATTTCACAGCTCAGTGCTTGTTGATCCCCCTTTTTGTGGCAAAGTGTAATAAAACAGGCTCCCTTAGATTTTTTTAGATTCAGTGCATGCCTTCCACTTTGATTGCCACTTAGAAACAAATGCAAACTCACTCTAACTTGATGACTAGCTCTGAGAATTTGGAGTTAGAATAGCCAAGAATTAATGAATGGTAGAGGTTTTTAGAATATTCAAACATTTTCTTCATCTGATAAATGCAGATTAACTGAAACACTTTATTTAGAAGATGCACAAAATATGCATCCGTATGACCCTTTCAGATGTAATTATAGATCTCAGTTTTTTTCACGGGTCTCTCCACTAAAATAGCACTTTAAATCATTCAACCAGGGCCGAATTGTGAAAATCTAATCAGGATATATGGGCTAAATTCACCAATACTCACTCTCTACTTCACATAATCATGTACAGATTGAATGAGCATGTAACAAACCTGTCTTGAGAACTGCAACACATTTCAGTATTGTCCTAATTAGCTATACACTCTCCTGTATAACTTTCAAGTATCATTCTTATTTATATCACAAGGAATGTAATCTTGCCTGAGACCACGCTCTTTATTAAGATCAAAATTCTTTATATTTGCATGTCCAAGTTTCCAGTATTTCAATTATCTTCTCAAGGTTAAAATTAAATATTAATTTCAAATAAGTGTTTAAAAGAAATTCTATAAAAATTCAGTTATGAGATCCTTAAAAAATTAAGAATAATTGTGTTCTTCAAAAGTAGTATTTAGTGAGAACCATCTTTATTTCCCCAAACAGAGTTCCTGAATATCACTGGGGTTGCAACCAGTACAAACCACTTCACTTCTACTGTTCCTTCTTCCTCTCACTGTTCTTCAACACCAGCATTTGTTTTTTCCCAAAAGATCTAGGCTTTGTGAACTCCTCAATGTGAGGCCTTTCCTTAGGGAAGAGTCCTTCAGGGACAGACTAATTCAGTTCAGGTCCTCCATGGGCCGAATTTCCTGCCGGAAAACATATTCCTGTGCAGTGCTTGCTATAGTTGTAACTTTTGCCAGGATGCTGCTCCAGTGTGGGCTCTCTATGGATTGCAGCTTTTTCCAGGCATGGCTACTTACTCTGTTGTGGTATCTTGCAAGGGTTGCAGTGTGAAAATTCCCTCTGTCACAGTCCTCCATGAGCTGCAGGGAGACTTCTTCTCTGTATTCTTCTCTATGGGCTGTAGAGGAATCTCTGTTCAGGTAAGTGGGAGAAGAAGTCCTCTCCTCTGATCTCAGTGTTTGCAGGAATGTTTCCCTGACATTTTCATACTCATCTCTCCCAGATGCTGCATATTGATTTTTACTATTTCTGAAACGTGTTATCACAGAGGCACCACCAATGTCACTAATGGTTTCAGCTTTGGGCAACAGTGGGGATTGGTTGGAACTGGTTTTGTCCCACACGGAGACAGTCCCTGATCTCCTCTCACAGAGGCCACTCCTGCACAGGCCCATTGTTACATGAACCCAATACAATATTTTTTAGGGTTATAAAAGTTATTATTAAAGGTGATAACTAATATCATTAGGATTTTTGCTAAGTAGAGGCTTGAGCATAGTTTATGTTTATTTTTTACTACTTACTCTTTCTTTCCATAAGAACATATGTCTTTTCTTTAATTAGCTTCTAGCAGATAAGCCAGTTCTGTGACACACCATAGCAGCCACTTAAAGTATGGTTGCTATTATCATAATTTCAAATTAATTCCGTATGGTAGGAACACAGTATATCCTAACTCCTTTTTGGTCTCTCATAAATAGTAGTCTTTGCATTAACCAGGTATTTTCTCATGCCATATAGCTAATTGACCCTAAAGCATTGAACAGGTTGAATTTTTGTTAGTAGGAAAACATGAAAGTTCATATGTACCTAGTAAAATGCTCTGTGACTCACAATAGATTTGAATGTATTAAAATTTTCCAGTCATGTATCGTTTTGCCTCTAAAACAAGATTGAAAATAAATGGATTTGGCAGCTTAATAAAGATTATATTCAAGAAACAGAAAATAGTGTTATCATGCATGTAAAAATCTGTGTTTGAACAAATACTCAAAGACAGAAAAATGCAGCACCGACAGCTAAAGGCATACACAATGAGAAGTTATTAATCATAAGTAATAACCAAAAGAATTAATATCAAGTTCTTGTTTGATAATGAGATATCTTCTAAATGTTTAGAGTTTCAGTTGGTGCTACAAAGCTTGCTTCAAAATAATGATTGTTGAAACATTAATATTCTTAAATATAGCTTGAAATTATTGGCATCAGGATTCATACGTTAAGATTGTAGAAAAGCACATAAAAGTAGAAAATTTTGAAAACAGAATAGATGAGTCTATTCTATCTGCCACATAGTCTGCTTATTTCACATCGAGCTTATTACTTTACAATAACCTGAACAGATATCTTCGCACTTCTATAGGGTTTTACATTTTTTTTTTTTCTTTTAGTGCTTCCATTACAGAGAGAGGGAAGAGCTGGGGGCCCCAGTTTTCCCCTGAGACACCCATGCAGTTGATGAGAGTCTCTCCCAGCAAGGTCTGGTGCCAAAAAAATCACAGTCCAATGGTTGTTTCTGCAAGCAGCAGCCCACCATGGGTAAGGAGAAACATCAAGGGAGGTTCAGTAATAGCAGCAAGTCTTCTGGGCAGGAGAAAGTTCAGCACCAAAACCCATCTGCCCTCCAAACCAGGCAAAGACTGAACCACCCCCAGCTAAGAAACTGCCAAAAACCCACACCAGACCCCACCCTTCCCCAGAACCATTCCAACAGTACAACAAGGCATTGCTTCTTTTGTCTCTTAATCAAGGCCCATTTGCTATTTCCATGACATCAAATGGGAAGAAAATTCCCTTAAGAAACCTAACCACCAAGAATTTTACATTGAGAGTCTTTTTCCCAACAGACACTGAAATGGTGATTCTTTTGCCATGGACAAGCAGGGACATTTTTAAAAGAAGCAGAAAGGAGCCAGGAAAATATATAAAGGTGGAGGAGTCAAAAACCTGGAACTCATACCCTTTTTTTCCAGAGCATGTAGATGGTTCATTAAAATGTGTTTCTTTTGAAAAAAATAAAAAAAAAACAAAAAAAAGGCGAAATTTGTAATATCTTGTGCATTTTCACTGACCTTTTTTTGTCTGTTCTTGTAACAGTCTATCTAGGAATCATTTCTTTCCTATGAGAAAAATGCAATTTATTTTCCTCTGAGGCCAAACATTCAAATCAGGAAGAAAAATTGAGCAGTATTAACAAAAAAAAA
>VWZU01004879.1:513358-525379 GCA_013397095.1 Sterrhoptilus dennistouni | reverse complement strand
TTTTTTTTGTTTTTTTTGTTTTTTTTGTAAACTGGATGAAATCTTTGAAATGAAGAAAGAAGGAGGTAACAGCCTTGGGAAATAGAATGAGCAGAAAGTAAAGAGCAAGGTGATTACCTAAAGGCCATAACAGGTGCAATACTCTCACAGGCACAATAACATAACACTTGGATCTTATATTCCTTGTGTAGTAGCCATCTGACTATGAGTAAATTTCCTTTTCCTGTGATAACTGCTTCCAATTTGTAGGAAGCAATTATTAATGATTCTAGAGATAAGTGTTTCTGTTGGGAGAAGTTCTGCGCATTTACAGGAGAAATCTGATGGGAACTGCTATTGAAGGAGTTATCTAACTTGAAAGAAAAGCAGCCTTGGGTTCCCTTTACAGCCAAAGGAAGGATGTACTTATTTTTAATGATCTGCATTAAAGAGCCCAGGCTACTTTCTCTCCTGATATAAGTGCTTCTGTAGAGCATTGAACACTGTGTAGAATACGTGCAACAGAAAGAGGGGAAAAAAGGGATTATCATAGTATTGTTAAAGGAAAACAAGCCTGAAGGACACAATGAACACAGCTGCTTCCTAATCTCTAGGAGATTCTGATTTTGAAACATTTTTTGTCTATTCAAAGTAATAACTTGGTCTGGTATATGTTTGACTGAATGGGAGCCAATGTGCGTACTACAAAGTGACAATATTGGAAGAAAATCTCCTTTAACTTGAAGTGGTATTAACTGTTGCCTAGGTGTATGACTTACCTTTACTCTTTGATCAGCTCTTAATGCACATGAGTACTACTCACCTTTGTACATAGCTGTCATTCTGAGAGGATTTTAGCCTTTAGAAGCTATTGAAAGTGTAAGCAGAACCATGTAATTTCTCAATGGTCTGTTTTAGAAAGAGACTCTACACAACATAAGATCATTTGGACAGAAAGAAGTCCAGTGGCTATCAAAAACTTTTCTTTTCTTTGTCCCAGCTATTTTCTATTAAATGTAAAGTCAGAAAATACTTTTACTATAATTTAGTAGGTACAGTCTACCTATAATGAGTCAATTAGCTCTCAGGACATCACTATTAGATCAGTGTTACACCTAGGTATTAGGATGACTCTTAAAAGATCTCCAGTAAATAACTAGTGAAAATCACTGTAAACCAATGTCTGAAGTATGCTGCATGAAAGTCTTGTTTGTAAGCCATTTCTTTATGATGCTTTAAAATGCTAAAGCATATGATTTCCTTTTAAATGTTGTAGTCTTAATGTTTAAATAAAATACCAAAAAGTAATATAATAATTATATAAAATGAATCAAACATTAATTATCTTAACCAAAGGTATAGATACATACAGCACACAAGTTACTTTTTAGCTTTCATAACTCCAAGAGAATGCCTAATATTATAATCTGTCTTCATTCTGTGGTCTCAAAATCTAAGAGAAGAGTAAAATCATATCTGTTTTATACATCACTAATTTAAGGACAGCTACATCGTGGCAGATGTTACCACACAACTTGGAAGAATAGGGAAAAGTTCATCTACAACAGTTTGGAAAACAGTCACCAGAAGAGTGGTGGCAGTGATGTGTCCTTGGCTTCCCTGGGCAGCACTTTCTGGTCTGGTCTGTGTTAGTCCCTTGCATTCCTATCTATTACCTTCAACATTATTGTGTTTGGCTTTTTTTAATAGGGTCTTTTTATTCTCACTTCTTACATTATTTTAAAAGCATTGTGGATACATGGGGAATTTGTTTGTATTTCAGTAGTGAAGCTGCTTTGTGCACCACAAATACTTAAATATTGGCTTACCATTATTAAGGCCCAACCTAGCAATTAAGTTTTATAATTTGACAGCAGAAACCATAGGTTTCTTCTCTTGTAGTAGCAATTAGGAAGGAATCTGTCAGTTGTTTCACAAATATTCTCCTAGCATGGGTTTAAAGATGGGAAATCTAAATCTGTCTAAAAAAAAAGCTTGTTAAATTTGAAGCCATTAATTCCTTCCTCATAATTTTGCATAAAGTTTTGTTGGTTTTTTTAATTTAAAAGTTTTTAATAAGTGGTAGGTTTTTTAATTAAAGTTCCTCTAACTAGAAAGTATTTTTTCATTAGACTAAAAATTGTCCTCAAAAAAAATTTTTTTTTTGTGAATGTCACCATTGGAAAATGTTTTCATCTACCTACATAAAGCATAGACAAAAATAAATCTTCATTATCATACAAACCTTATTCTTTTTATACTAAGACATCTGTAATTTTTCCCCAGATTATTCAAAGATCTTCATCCAAATAAATGTTCTTGAAACAGCATGGGGGTTTTCCTGCAAGTTGGGGAAAATATGTGATAAAATCAAACTGCTAGAAAGCCCAATTTTTCTGTTCCCTTTATTCTCAGCATATTTGATATACTAACACTCATATTTAAATTATTTATTTTAAAAAGTACTATGCTATAGGAATATATCTCAACATCATCAAGCAAAACATGTAATCATTAAGAAAACATCCTTATCTTATACTAAATGCTACTTCCTTCAAAACAATTGTTTTGACTAGTAGGAAGAGGTATATTTCTTATTCAACAGAAATATTGACTTCAGCACGGGAAAAGATTTTAAGGTACTGTTTAAGGTACTGTTGACAAATGAAGCGTTATGCAAAAATTTTTCTCCCTGAATTTACGTTTGCTCTTTCGGAGGTTTCTTGTTTTGCCTTTCTTTTTAAAATTTTTCCTCTCACAAATATTGTGGATTTCAACACACTGAAAATCAAATAGTCCTCAAAAGGCCCTGCAATAATGTTGAGATGGTGATTTTAATATGGAATAGGACAAGCATGCCTATGCTTCATGCATACAACAGGAGCAGTTTAGGAATAGAATATTATTATCAGCCTCTACTGAGAACACAGTCTCAACTACAGGAAAGTAATTCTTGGTGGGGCAGGGTACATCAGATGTGTGCATGTGTGTGGATGCGAGCTATAATAGAGACCTTTTGACAGAAATCACTGTGCAGCTATAAAAATCCTATCCTGATGAGTATTTCCAGGTTCTGTATGGCTGGACAGTGTGATGCTAGTGGTGTTGTCCCACCTAAATTCTGCCTTGGCAAACAGTGATGTAACCTCCTAAAAGACTCAGAGGTTGTCAAACACAGCCCTGTTTATCCTGCTGTACAACACCAACCATTTAAGAACATTTCTAGTGCTCTCTCACAGTACAATGGACACAAGATTTTATTCATAAGATGCTATTTAGATGCTTAAAAGAAGTAAGATGGCTACAGTATTACACAGCAAACTATAAAATCTGAATCTGATCGAAATAGTAATTGGACCAGACTGATTTAATTATTGATCTTGTGGCTGGAGTTATAGATACACTAATTAAAACTCTATCTTCCTGCTTGTAACCTGCATTTCCTCCTTGAACCAGAGGTCACTCTTGATGTTTTGAAGAGCAATCAGATTGGAACACCTGGGCAATTACCCTTATAAAAAAGGAGGCAAATATTTTATACCTCATAAGATAAATACATCAATAAACCTTTCCAAAAGTCACCTAGAAAAGAGTGACAAGCTTTGAGTTAAAATCTGATCAGAGTTAATATAGCAAGTGAAGAATAGATATTAGTCACGGAAGTGAAAATAAATGGGAAAAGATTTTGCTCAAGTGAAGCTGCTACCATCTGATCTGAGGATCTGAGCTAGAGTACAAAATATAAGATCATCTGCAAATTTTTTGTTGTAAGTACTTCAAGAGACTTGAAAAGCATAAAAGCAGGAGCATGGATATGCTCTTTCAAAAGCAAGACTGAATTAATTAGGTGGGATGGAAGACTACCTCTTAACATAGGAAAACCTGTATTCTAAAGCACAATTTCAAAATACTTTCCATTGTAATTTTTATTCCTCTTTTTTTGAACTATAAAAATAGATGAAAAATAGAGTGGACAGCTTAGATTCCTTCTGAAATGGATTATTAGAGCAGATGTGAAGACTGATGGAACTGAATGCAGTTAGATAGCATGATAGGAGAAAGAAGGATAGAGTATCATATCAAAACCATTGCCAACATTCTTACATTTTAAATAGCTCTAGTAACAAGTATGGAGCTTTATTTCTTAACTTACTGTAGCAAGTCAGCTCTGTCAAAGACATTAAAATCTGATCATGGTTTGCTAACTAGTATGAAATAATGCTAACTAGTATGAAATAAATCAGATAAATAAACAAAATCATATAAAAAATGTATGCAATGCCTGTTCTGAAATGTTTGAGGAGTAATTTTTTTTCCCCTCGAATTCAAGAATGTATAATAGTATATCTGTTCAGATGTAATTTAAAAATTGTAGTTTTTAATAATGTGTAGTCTTATGTAAAATTTTTAAGTTTTCTTCTGAATGGTTTCATGATAAAAGCAGAAAACAAAAAATGGTCACTATTAATGACAAGTATTCATATATTTTTGTTTCTGAAAATATTCTACTGTTTTTTACTTATACACATATATATTCTAGTTTTGTACAGGTGACAACCTGTTTTGCAAATTCACATGCAGCATTACTTTACAAATACTAACTAATATGAAAAAAACAAAAGATATTTTTAGTCAATCAGGACTGGAAAAAAATAAAATAAATCTTAACTGTGGCTTTTAGGATTAATCCATTAATGTAGAATTTTGATATGCAATCTAGATTTCAAAAATTTTTATACACTGTTCAAAAGTGTGAGATTTTTTTTCTTTTTTTATTTCAACCCAAATGTGGTAATCACGTTATATTAACACAGCAAAGCTCATACATAAGCAATTACTATGGAACAGTCTTCATGGATACCCAAACAAGCTTTAATAATAAAGCAAATTATCATGGCTGTACATAGTCAAACTACCAGCTATGTCTCTATATATTCTAGTCTACAATAAATATATGATAGGTCATTCTTCTTCCACCACTAGTGCTTTATATGACAGAATATTTACCAAGTGTCTTGCACATAGGCAGCTATTGCCAGGTGTCTAACTTGCCTCTCTGCAGGGATACAGATTTTTACTCGAGCGTAAGGAACAGATGATACATTGTACATTGTCACAGCTTGTCAGAAGTTACTATATTTGCCTTGCCCCGTTGCAGAAAGTAGTTTACACTTTTTTTATCCATTATAAAAAGGCACCAAACATAGCCAGACCTGTCTTAAAGGACAATCAAGCTCACTCTGAGGACAGTGATGGCTGAAATGGCAAAACACTAAATATTTAACTTAAATGAGAGAACGTATTAAGCTGAAATAATCTTGCCAATATATTTCTCAGAAAAGAGAAGTTACTGAGATACAGACCCCAGCATTCACTCTGCCAAACCAATTAATTAGAATTTTCCATAGGACGAAGACACAAATTCAAGTGTGAGCCAGCTGTACAGCTCAGCATACTACATTGAATTCTCAGAAGTCATACAACCTCTCAGTGGAATGTTTGTATCTGACATTATAACATTACCAACTCTAATGAAGATATTCACCTGAACCACAGAGATAGAAGCTGCCCCTTTCCAGTTCTGATGTTCCTGATGTGCCTAAACACACATTTTTGTCACTGTTAAATATATGAAACTGTCTTCTGCAATGCTCTCGAGTGTCTTTGAATAAGACACTAAGCATAAACACAGCTATTGGTGTCACTCAGCACCACAGTGCACATCTATAATTTCAGAACTATGCCAAGTTAAAAAACAAACCATACAACAGCATCTGTTCTTGAGTTAAAAGAGCTGAGCAAAAGTAAAAATATTTTCATCTATATTAAACCTGTTCTTATAAATTGACATCAGGTTATGGAATTTGAAAAACTTAATTTGAAAGCTCTTAGGTGAATTTTCTTGTGCAATCACATTTCTGACCCGCTTTGTAGAGTTCTCATCTTACAGCACAAAGATGGAATTATGCTGTCACTTACTGGTTTTACACCGGAGAAGTCAATTTTTCATTTGGTAATGTAATCTGACAGTCTGACAAAAACATTGGAAAAGGCATGATGTGTATTCGGCTCTTGAGAGAATCAGAACTGGTGGAAAAACAGATAGTTTGAATACTTGTCTAAATGGGAAACTCACTCCCAAGTAACATACTGCAGGCTTGTGTCATTCACAGTCACTGGAACTTCTTTTACTGACTTCTCATGATGCCAAATCAGGCCCAGGAAGGTACCTATACATTATCTTATGTTATAGGTATAGCTACACCATGAATAAAGCATAATTTTCAGCTGTGACCAAAGGGGTTCCTCTCCTTTTTCCAAAAGGAAACAAGTTCATTAATGCACTCCTAAGACTGATAGCATAGAGTTAAATTGATTTCTGAAGTAGCAAGGGCCTGAGAACAGGGGATCGGCTCCACTCTAACCAGGATGTTATTCCATGCTATTGTTTTAACTAAATGAAGTATAACTTTGCTCAGGTGGTGGGGGGAGAAAGGGGGGGAACACTGGTAGAACATATAGACCTTAAAAGAATAAAGTTAGGTCAGGAGGATCTGTACTGATGAAATCATTAGTATGACACATGGAAGAATTGTCAATTGTGATATTATTTTGGTAATTAAATATGAGTATTTTCTCAAACCACAATCTTGAGCAAGAATCACACAGACCATTGTTCCTCGGGATAGAATCAATGGAACAATGGGGTTTAATGATTAACATGAATCCTTATGTAACAAGAAAGGTATAATATTGTAACCACTTAGCATGTTGGACAAGCCAAGATGAGGGGTCGTCTGTCCGGACCCCTCAGCTTCCAGAGCTCTGAAATAAAGCACCGCACACAATTTTGTGAATGTGTGTTCTTTCCTCCACTAACAAGACTGTCCTCCAGTCATCAATGGAGGCTTGTATCTGGACTCAATCTCATTTACATGACTTTTACCATAAAGGTAGATCACCAGCTACAAAGGGTTTTATTTACACTCAAGTACATTCAAGTACATCAACTTTTTGGAACAGTGACTATGAAAAGTATGGAGTAATTAAGTCACTATATGCTCCCTATCAGGGTTAGATTAAAAAAAAATATTACAGCTGACACCTTAAGTTTTAGCTTTCATGTTTTCAGGTTCTGTGCTGACTGGGGGTGTAGCTCTGAACCTCATATTAAGTGCCACTAAACTCTCTTCACAGAGTAGATAGACAAAACAAATCCTTTCCTGATGAAGACCAATGACAACTTTCAGACCCAAAACCATTAAAAATGGTGGACTCAAGGGAGGAACAAGAAGGATGGTACTTCATAACCTGAAGCTGTAATTAGACAATTAAACCCCAATATTAAAATGGACCAAAACTTACATAAGTATAAGACCTCGTGATCGCTCATCCATTTTGTTACCATTCTTAGTCCACCTTGGGTGTAGCCCTGGTCAGGCTCTTGTCCTGCCCAAGGTGTACCCTAAAGGGCTTTCAATAAATACCTATTTTGTTCTCTAGCTCTGTCCAGTCTCTGTTTCTATTCAGCCTTCCTAAGGCATCACAGCAAATTTCAGTTGTTCTAATGGAGATTTAACAAGGATCACAGTCCTTACCCAAAAAAAGAAATGAGGGAACATGGGCTGAAAAATGCGTAATTACCATCTTTTGACTTTTCCTGTATCTTTGGAAAGTCTCTTTTAAAAGCAATGTGTTTCAGCCTTAACAAATTACTACTAGGTTAGATCAAACAATATAAACAAACTCTATATGTACTAAAGCTAAGGGCAGATATTGCAAAGGTAGTTTCACTGCCTTGAATCTGATAAGGTGATAATTGGATTTTTAAAATCATTTCAGTCCATACTGAACCCCATTCCAGCTAAACTATCTTTGATTATTTTATAAGGATCTTGGCCCAACTATAGCAAGCAAGCACACAAAATTAAACTATATATTTCTCTCTTCTCTCAGGTATTCTGACATGTAATGCAACTATGTAAATCGCATGTGTAGTCAGAAAGACATAAGTATTTTTTTAAAAGAAGAAGCAGCACAGTAAAAAATAAACAAGAACAATTAATATTAATATCAAGTTTGTATTTGACCTTGGAGATAATTTCTTAACTGGAATTTCAGATTAAAATAATTTAAACATTTTAATGACCTGATTCTCATACATAGAAAGAATAAATAAAGAGAAGAAAATATTAAAAATAAGAGTAAAGAACATAGAACATAAGCCTAAAACAGTAATTTCAATGAAAGAAATACTATTTAACTGAAGAAAAATGAGGGAAATTTTCACATAATGTTCAAAGATTAACAAAAAACTATTTACTCAAATACAAGGGAAGTCCAGAATCTAAGACTTTTAAAAATATTATTTACAAAAAACAAACAAACAAAAAAACCAACAAAACAAAACACATCCAAAGTAAAATTGTGTGGCTACTATTCTTTTTCTCAGCCTTGTGTTTTCTNACAAAAAAACACCGCCCCCCCCCACCAAAAAAATACACAAAACTCCTTAATCCCTTTCTTTTTATGAATATTTATGTCTATCTGTATTCCAGCACACCCTTTTATCTCACATTTTGGAATGAAAATAAATCTTGTTGAAATACTTTCACAGGTACTTTTTGTCAAAAAGACTGTATGAAACAAAAAGGTGCTGGTAAGGTAATTAACTTTCTGAAGTTAACCTAATTTCACTTATTAGAAGAATTTTTTTGTTGTTTTTTTTTAAGGATGAAATTTACTGAGAATACCTCAGATCTTTCTTGGGAAAGAAAATAATAACAGCTTAGTATGCTGTCTTAATCATGAACACAGAAATTTCTGGTTATAATTTGTACTGAGTTTCTTGCTCAGAAACATTAAATATGTTACCACTAGTCATTTATGAAGGAAAAGGATGTGAAATTGGTAACCTACAGCAGTCAGCCTCCAACCCTTGGGGAAAGAGACTACAAGAAGTCAATTGCCACGAAGTACCTCTACTGGGACATCCTGCCCCTATTTTTCCAGTCTGCATGTATTTGCTGTCACTAGCATCACTTTTGTTCTGAACAGACTATGACTTTTGATGGATTTGAAACTTATAAAGTGATCATTTTGTACTCAGGAAAGTGCAGTGTTACAAAAATCTTGTATTTGAAGGAGAATTTATATATAGAATGTTCTTTTATTGGATATATATAGATTCAGAGCATATAAAAAGGTGTTCTTGCAGCTGGGTAAAAGCAAGTAGATTAAAAAAATCAAATTTAGTGTAAAATCCTGTGAGTTTTCAATTGTTGAGTACAGCAGCATCATATAAACTGTGCAAGCAGCATGTGAAATTTCGGTAATATTTAAGCCAGTGTTTTTCAGCTATAGAATGCTTCATAGATTTTCTGAAACATCATTGTTACCTTTTACTATATTGCCACCTCTTAAACAGTAAAAAAATATTTTAGTAATCTCATTTCTTATACACTGGGAGAGCTACATTTTATGGCATTTGATGAAAAAAAAATTAAATCACCCTGTTTTCTTGCATCTCAAGATTCCATATGGGCTGTCCTTTTTAGTGTTGCTTGATATGCTGCAAAAGTCACCAGTTAGAGAAATAAAACCCCAAATACTTCATAAAGAAGTAAGAATACAGTACCTATAAACAGGAAGAACAAAACAGATGACTATTAAGGGTCTGAGTAAATAATATTCATAGTATTATGATGCTTGATTCTCACAGCATTTTAGAAAATTAGAATAATTATGATCTAATGTAAAGATACTGTTGTTGTTTGTAAAAGGAATAATCTCCAGATAGCACTGTTACAGAAAATTAAGTGGTGGGTCATGGAAAACTGAATGTAGATTCGAGGACAGTCTTTCATTCAGATGATCAGACCAAAGGAAACACAATTTTCTAAATACCTGAGTAAATATTTAAGCATATAAAAGATACCAAAAAAAAGAGAAGTATTTAGATTAAAAGAAAAAGGTACATTAATACATTTATAACAAACAAGGAATATTAAACTAACACAACATAATTGTAGAATAATATTTAAATAAACACAGAAATTATCATCAGGAAGCTAAAGTTTTAAATTTGAAGGAACTTCTACTAAGTGTTGGCTAGTTACAAATTTTAGTTTGAAGTGCATATGCAGAATCATATGTGATCATAAGAAAAAACCCAGTGTTTCCCCTGTTCCCCTTCAAAGATTTTTAATCTATATAATAACAAAACCCATTATTTTTTGAAGTTTTATTATTAAGCATTTTGATTTTTATCCTACATTGCCTAGAGGGAATTTACTGAAAAGTCATAGAAAATAATTCCCCCTTGTTTGTTGCCTTTTTAAGAAGCCAATGAGGTAAAAAAGTTGAGTTGATAAAGTCTGGTTCACTTCAAGGTGATGTGTCTTTGTCAGGAACTTATTAAACCTCTTTAGTGTTGACAGGATGCTGAAGCACTGTTGAGTCATGTCTATCAATTCAGAATAGACATGTTATAATTAAAGTAAAACTTTCTGAATAAACGAAAATCATTTCATGGGAAATCACAATAGCATCAAGATATCTTAAGAAAACACATTTAACAGCAATATTTTTTTTTTAAAGTGCCCTATAATTAAATAGTGAATGCTTTAAAAACACTCTACTTTTTACCTACCTAAGGTTAAAAAGTTATGTGAAAACAATTAAAAAGAAAAGTATAGGGATTAGTTATTGTATCATTAAGCAAAGCTATAATCTACTCCACAGTTTGCAAACCTGATTTTAGTTTGAGTAAAAGACCAAAGAATGGAAAACAGAGAAAATAATTTATATAAGATAGAGTTTATGTGAATTAATCCTCTCCCTGTGTATACACAAAAATGAGAGAGAAAAATTGAGAAAAGTATATTCGTTTAACAAGATATTGATTGTTCTATATAAGGCATTTCAAGGAGAGAACAGTTATCTCCTCATGATAATGTGCTTGTTGTTTCTTTGCAGCTTCCCAGGTCTACAGGCACTGATCACTGACATTTCTGAGATTAGCAGCATATGGTTTTCATATTAAAAACTCAGTTTGACTCTCACAAGGCAACATTTGTAGACTCAGAGAGTTGCAACAAAATATTTCCAAGATCGAATCCAGAAAATTAGAAACAACAAGACTATGCAATATCATCATTTTCTACCAAGATTCATTCTGGATCTGGGCACAGGCATTAGGGGAAAAAAAGGTGATAAAATAATCAACTACTTGAGACTTCTCGACCTCCCATGGCTGAGATTTTGTTATTTCTTCATCATTTCTCACAATGCTTTGTTTAACTGCCCTGGAATAATTCTTGACTGAATACTTTATATTATGTCCCTAGACAAAAATTTGCTGTTCCATTTCATACATAATAAAATAGAAATATTAATAGGGATAGTGACTAAAGGTGATTAATCTTATGATCAGCTCAAGGAAAATATCTCTTATCAGAGGCAAGCACAAAAGTTAGTGGAAATTACAAATATCATTTTCATTTAAACTACAAGAGCTTCTTGTAAAACCCAAGGCTGAGCCCTTCACTCAGTCTTTTTTGGATTGAATAACAAACTCAAAATTGAATTAAGTAATTGCTGGCTTTAAATTGCCTTTTTTTTAATGAAACTATGTAAAATTCAAATATTTCAAAAGAGTGGTATAGTTATACAAAAAGAAAATCAAACCACCATTGAGTTAGATTTCATAGTATGTTATTTGCGTAATGGAAAATCAGGTGATATTGACAAGTTTTAAGTTCTGGCTAAGCCTGATTCATAATTTAGCAAATATATCACCTGAGCAACGGGCTAACATACTTTTTTTCTATTTTTCAGATTTTCAATATTTTTACCTGATTGCACTGATGTATTCTTAACAAAGTAATCAGTCATTGACTCTAGCACAACACGTGAGCAAAAATTAAAGTTGTCAGTAGAGCAGTATCCAATTTGCTTTTAAACATCACACTATTCTGTCCGTTTATTTGAGCAAAAATTTGTTTTGATAAGGAATTTTCCACCCATGCCCCTTGGGGAAAA
>VWZU01004879.1:482062-513235 GCA_013397095.1 Sterrhoptilus dennistouni | reverse complement strand
TTTTTTTTTTTTTTCTTTGTTTTTCTTTAGTACATTTCAGGTTATTTACAGACTTATTTATATAATTTTCTGGTCTGTATACTTTTTAACTTAATGTAGGGTCTTTTTCTCTTATGCAATACCTGCACATAGTTTTCAGGGTTCCAAAGAAAGCAGTGGTAGCAAAAGACAGCAGAGTGGCTCTCCTGGTTAAGATATTAATATATGATCTACCATGCTGTGATAAAACTAAGGTAGATTTGCAAGGGTAGGTAGTGGTGAGCTGGCTTTGGCTGTGATAAAATGAATTTTCTTCAAAGTAGCTCTATGGATCTATGCTTTGGATAGGGTAGGAAACAGTGTTGATAATACAGGGATGCTTTAGCTGCTACTAACCAGTGTTTACACAGAGCCAAGGCAATTTCTGCTTCTCACCCCAGCCCTCCAGCACAGGCTGGGGATGCACAATGAGTTTGGGGGGAACACAGCTGAGACAGCTGTCTCCAACTGTTCAGAGGGATATCCTACCACGTGGTGTCATGTTCATAAAGCTGGGAAAAGAAGGAGGAAGGAGGCAACATTTGGAATGATGGTATTGTCTTCCTAAGTCTCCATTATGCGTGATTTTTATTTTAACCCACAGGTTTTCTCACTTTTACTCTTCTGATTTTTCCGCAGTCCCAGAGGAGGAGGGTGAGTGAGCAGCTCTGTGAGGCTTAGTTTTTGACTTCAGTCAAACCACAACAGGTGCTTATCAATATCCAGTGATTTGAGTCTGACTTTCTGTGTCTGGAATTGACTTCTACCATTTTATTCAATTTTGGTAAAAGGCATACAGTAATTTTTGCTTAGTATCTTCTTAAGAAAAAATAGATAGAAAGGTATCTCAGAATGAAGTGTAGACATTGTGATGTTCAGGTCTACAATTCCTTCCATCAATATTCTAGTTTGGCATAGAATTGTAAAATAACTTATCATTTACTTACTAAAGGAAATAAAGCTTCACAATAATGAGCATAAATAAGCTTGTTAAAGTGAAAGGGGAAAGCCTGTTTCTGGAATGTTGCTTTCACCACTCACTTTCAGCTAGATTTCCCTTGTTTCTGGTCTTCATCAAAGAATAGGGCTTCATTATAGTGTAATGGAGTAGGTATGCACATCTGTTTCATTAAATGTGAAAGATAGTATGAGACTATTTTCCTTGGTAATCGTCTTCTGAGAAATCACAAGTGAGGATGTGAATATCAGTCTAAATTTGTTACAGTGTGAATTTGAATTGTAATGGCTTAAGCCCTCATAAATAGAATTCAAGAGAAAGTATTTCCTGATGCCCCAGCATGATATGAGAACTTTTCAACTGCTGCTGAAGTAAAATTTATTTGAGGATGCACTAGAACAGACTGGGAATTTTCACGCTGTCACTTATGAAATCTGAGATGGCAGGCTGTAATTAATAGATGAAGGCAAGGAAGAAATTACTTCTGAACTTCTCCCTGCTAAACTGATTCACCTATTCTAAATGGTAATATGATCAAGGGTGAAAAGTTCTGGTACAGGACAGAACACACATAAATATTTCCCAAGCCACGAAAAACAAATTATCAACAGAGGTGAGTCACAAGCATGACTGCAAGAATGGCAGGATAGCCTGAGACAGGGGTCAGGGAAAGGGGGGAAGACCTCAGTGTATAAACAAGGTACTGCTCCAGCCTGATTCCCTGCGAAGAGCTTGCCTTAACTGGAAGCTTAATGCAATAAAATTTGGATTTTCAAGACCATACAGACCATGCTATGGTTTTAGTAACCATAGTAACAATATTCAAAAGCACATAAAACCTGAAAGATTTAATTCTAGCCTTTGTTTGCAAATTAACTGAACTCATAATTCAGTTTGAACTAAACCTGTTTGCAGCCTGATTGAATGTAATGGTGTTCTGGTTGAGATGCAAGTTTCATGATAGGTGAACTTTGAACAGAAAGCTTTCTAGTGGGAGATACTAAAAAGCTAAAAAGGGGTATTTTTATGTGCAAATAAACTTTGGGCTATGAAAGTGAAAACAGAACAGGCAGAGTACATCCAGTTCATTTATTCAGTACCTTTATTGGCCACTGGATTATATGGCTTTTACCTTCTAGAATCATTCTAGCCCTGCAATAGTTATGGATTTCTGACAACAGATGGTTTTCCTGAGACCTGTGCCCCAAATATTCATTTTCCATTTACAGAGTGAGCCACTTTCATCAGACTGACAGCCTCATAGAAACTCTTTCCTTCTCTTTGGTTGAATTTTTATGTTTTTTATGTTTTGTTTCTGTGTTTGGGGTTTGCTTTTGGGTGGTTTTTAGTTTGGGGGTGTTTTGGTTTTTTGGGTTTTTGTGTGTGTGTGTTTTGTTTGTTTATTTGTGTTTTGGTTTTGTCTTAGTACAATGATGAAACAAGCATCATTGGACAGTTCTAAAAATATAGTACAAAGCTCTAGCTGAATTTGCAAAATTTTCCATAAATATACTTAGATACATGAGAAGGTAATCTGATCTTTGAGTTTAAAGCATGAGTCTGAAGAGACAAATATAAGATGTATGTCTCAAAGGAAGCAACTAGATAAAGCAGACACATATTCTTCTAATCCTACAAGAGACAATATGCATTCTTACCTGAGATCATGCTGACTGCCAATGACTTTAGCACATAACTCCTTGTGGCAGAAAAACAAGTTTGTCATTTCTCAGTATGCTGTTTCAAGGCTAATTTTTGATTTTTTTTTCCTTTCTGTCTTTCTTGAATGAAATTTAAGTTTTAAGTTTTCTCTGTATTTATAGCTATATCTGCATGTCTATATGTCAATATATCTGCATAGCTATAAAACATTTCTATATATTATTATATACATAATATATACTTTGTATGTATATATATAATACTGTGTATTAATTTTTAAAAGATCATTACTGTAATGGGAAAAAATAATTACAAAACAGCATTTAATAGATATTTAAGTGATAGAGCACAAAAATAGTGAAAAGTATTTGCAAAGGAAATGAAGAAAAAAGATTTTTCTACCAATTGAAAGTTTGGAATTAATCTTTAATATAGCATCTATGTTGTGAGATCTTTTTAGGTCCTCCTAAAATGGAGGTGTCCTCTAGCATGGAAACAGAAGAATTTACAAATACAGGCTACTTAGTATCAATTACAAAAAATCACTACGCCGCCCTTCTTGATAATTACCCAGGGAAGGAAATACAAGCAACAAGAAAGGGAAGTACATCTATCCCCATTCTATGCATATCTTTATTATTATTCACAAAAGTTTTTTAAAAAGAGGTGAGGAAAAAAAATAACCTACACAATACTAAGAATGAACTTTGTCAACTTCTCTGCCGTAACTGTCAAATTTATGTAAACCATAACCAGCAGTAGATTTTAACCCACTTGGCCAATGCAGGACCACCTACTTGACAGTTTTGGATTGTAGGCTTACAAAGGCAATGGGAGTTTCAGTCTATTTCCAGGATGGCTGGGTTCATAAGCCCACAAAAACATTGGTAGAAAGAGACCCCTGAAGGTCACCAGGTTGAACCTTTTTTCTGAAATGGGACAGATTGACCAGATGTCTTGCAGTGTGCTGGAGAGGTAAAGTGCAGTCCAGAAAAAGTACGAGTGATATCATTAGTATGTATCAATGTGTAAATTTTAGACATACATACTGTATAAAAATTGTCAGCATATTACTGGTAGGAATTGTGGGTTTACCATTGAAAACTTCCTGTTTGGTTTTACAATCTACTTTCATATTTTTAAAAATTTCTTATTTTACTCTTCTTTGGAATAAAAAAGCAAAACTAAACTTATTTACAATGGTCATTTGCTGTAACTGAAACATAAGTGAATTATTTCCACTGATGATTGCTACTGACAAACAAGAATTTGGAAGCAGCTTTTCAAAAGAACTTTAACATTTACCAACACTGAAAATCTGTCACTATTCCAAAGTTCCTAAATTAAGAGAATGAATTAAAAAACAATTTTAATGGAAAATTATTACATAAAATGTCATTCAAACAAACATGAAAAAGAATTAATGATATGTATCATTATCTTTGTGAACTGCACTCAACTTTAGCTCAAAGTTTGAGCTTTTATTCATGACCTATTGTTTTAAGTTGTATATCAGGAGAGCCTAAGACTCTCTATTCTTGTCCATTTTCTCCCTTTCATCATGTGCGTTTGTTTGCATAATATAGAAGAGCAGCAGGGCAGAGTAATTACTGCAATCAGTCTCTGAACACATTAATCTGCTCTAAACTGCAGGGAGTAAATGATGCAGAAAGAAATCCAGCAGAGAAATATTTCTTTTGTTTGTGGCAAATCTCACACCAGTTTTAAATCATGCAAGGGCAACTTGTAATTTATTTCATGGTTGCCTAGGCATCAGCAATTAAAATACCTGGTAAAAAATGTTTGATTTGAAGAGGCTTATAAGGTCTCTAGTTTATGTAAGCTAATGAACATGCTATTGTAAACAATAACAAATACCCTTCTTTGTTTACTCACATGGAGAATAATTCTTGTTAGTATGTATACTATTCCAATAGACTATAGCTAAAAGTTTCCAATAGCAAATAGGATTTTTTTTTCTTCTCTCCTTTCATTCCTTTAATTCTTGTTCTTATTTTGAGTCTTTCTATTATTTCTTCTAGGTACTCCCCATAAAAAATTTCATATCACCCAGAACAAAGCTAAATTCATTGGGGAAAAAAATATAACCAAAACCCACACACATAGAGATGAAATAACGAACCAGTGTCTGATCCAATTGTTGAAATTTCACTGAGTTTTCTGTGAAAAAGAATGCGTGGGGAGGTTTTTGTTTTTTGGTTTTTTTTTCTTCTCCTATTTTTTTTAAATTTATTTTCATTAAGCCTGCAAAAAAATAGACTGTAGAAGGAAGAAAAATGTTTTACATCAGAGTTTGATGTATAAAAATATAAAAATGTTCCATGAAATTTTTCATTTCATACCAAACACCTTTGCAATCTTCCTCTCATTTGATAACAATGAAACAGCAAAATTTTCTTCAATGTTTAACTTTCTATATTCTTAAAGTATCCTCCATGTCTTTAGGTTTTTCAGTGAAAATGTAGTCCCATTAGTGTAAGTGATTTTGTTTTCTTAATTTTTCTAGAAAAAGTACAACATATTGTCATTAGCTATTCAAGTAATAGCCCAACAGAGCATTTGGTACAGGATTTTGTTGAGTCAGCAGTGATATTCTCAGCATGGATTGAAAAAGGATATATTTTGTGCCTAACTTGGGAGAAAGCCACACTCCCTGGTTCCACCATTGAGGCAAATAACTAGGTTTCTAAAGAAGAAGTAGACCACTGAGTGAAAAAAATTGTAGAGTAATAGAAAACTTATATTAACATTGCTTTATTGACCTTTGAATATGTCCTATGTTTTCTAGCTATTTCTGAAATCTCACACTGAGTTAGTTACACATACAACTCATGTACAGATGTATATGACTTCTACTAAATTATTTATAATAAGTAGCTTAAAGAAGGTTGAGTGCTGTGTGTTCCCTCCAAATAAATCTGAAATTTCATGCTTACTTTATTTTAATTCTTGTTTTAGTAGCAGGGTTTTTTTTCTGAGTGTTAAGGATTTGTGTAAATTATTGTCATGTTAATAATTGTTTCAGAACAATCAAATTACTTCACCCTCCCTCCCAAGGTAAATTGAAACAAACAGAGTAGGCAACATGCTATTTGGCAGATGAAAAGCTTGACATGAGCTGGAAACATGCACTTGCAGCTCAGAAAGCCAACTATATCCTAAGCTGCATTAAAAAGGAGTGTGACCAGCAGGTTGAGGTAGTTAATTCTGCTGCTCCAATCCGTTTTGGTGAGACTCACCTGGAGTACTGCATTCAGCTTTGGAGGAGGAGATGAATGAGTCCAGAGAAGGGACACGGTGGTCAAAGGAGCACCTTTATTCTGAAGACAAGCAGAGTGTGTTTCGTTCAGCTTGGAGAAGAGAAGGCTGCAGGGAGACTTTATAGCAGCCTAGCACCTGAGGAGGGGTGACAAGAAAGCTGAGAGGGACTTTTTACAAAGGATAAGCATTAAAAGCTTTATAACAAAAAAGGGCACTTTAGATAAGATATTTGTCCTAGTTTCTGCCAGGAAAAATTTAATTTTTTTGCAGTAGAGGAGGGGGTGTGTCTGTGGGCATATCTAAGAGGTTGCTTCAAACCATGTTTTGTCTTTGCTGGGTTGGGGGGAAAAGGACTCTCTCTGGCTTCCAAGAAGGGTGTAGCTTTCCAGTGAAGCAAGCACGGCAGATGGAGCACTGGAGTGGGGCGCTGCTGGCTGGGGTCATCCCATAGTGTCAGGCTCAGTAAGCATTTTGTATGTAAATCAGTCTCACTTTACACACACTTGTTAATATTGTTACTGTTTGTTTTCTTATCTCATTGCTGTTTCCTGTAAATTGCTCTTTTCTCAATCTGTAATTTTCACCTTTTATGTCTCCAATTCTCAACTCCATCCCTGGAGCAGGAAGACACATGGAAGGAGAGACACACGGGAGAGTGTTAGTGAGGACATTGAACTGGGGAGAACCATTCCTAAACCATGACAGTTGCAATTGACACTGAGCTGTGGCACAGAGGGTTGAGATAAGAACAGATCTGCCCAGAGTGGGTTGGAAACAAATTTGATATACACATTTGTTGTTAGATACAGAGCCACTAGTTACAGTGTTGCTTGGTCTGTTCATGTGGGTGTGGCATTTAACCCCCTATATGTTTCCCTATATGCACTATGTGCTCTTCATGGTGCTCTTTTTCAGAGCTCTTTTCATGGAGAGGGAACAGGATTGTTTTGTTGATGTACTGGGGGATATAATTTTATGGCATGATAACATGAAGGGCAATTAGGGTCATCTGGAATGTGTATTCAGTGTTGCTCTCCCACCCTGGCCCTGAGTGCTACCTCTGGGAATTCAGTAATAATTTTACACATCCTGAGCAGGAAATAGGGGAGGATGATGATTTTCCTCAACCTTCCACCTCCTTTTCTTTTTTCAGGCCTGTTACAACAGCATTTGAGACTTCTGAATTCCCTTTAGTTTTTACGGAAGATGTGTTCTTGTCTCTAAGCCTGCCAAGTCTCCTCAGTGCAGTCTATATCATGCTTAGAATCAAAAAAGAGATTTCTGTGGAGGCTATTTGGAGATCTCCTTGAAGGGTGAATAGTCATGAGTGGCAAGGAATGTGAGAACACGGGCCAATTTTTGCCGGACTTCCTTCCCACAATGGTTTTTGAAGTTCACCCCAAACAACTGTGGGACTCCTACAGTGATAAAATATGTGAAGAAAAAATGCTGTAGCAGTTCCAGAGAGGTGTGAAGTTGAGCAATGTGCTGGGCCCTGGCTAATATTTATCAGACATTGATCCCTACTAGTCAGGACACTCAGAGGGAGAGAAAGAAAAGAAGAAGAAATCCTTTGAAGAGCAACTGAGGGAGTTGGGGTCGTTCAGCCTGGAGAAAAGGTAGCTCAGGGATGACCTTCTCACCCTTCAACTACCTGAAAGGTGGTTGTAGGCAGGTGGGGCTTGACCTCTTGTCCCAGGCAACCAGCAACTGGACAAGAGGACATAATCTCAAGCTGTGAAAGGGAAAGTTCAGGTTAGATATTGGGGACAAATTCTTTACAGAAAGGGTGATTAAAAATTGGAATGGACTGCTCAGCTACATGGTGGAATCACTGGCCCTGGAGGTGTTTATGAAGACTGGTTCTGGCACTCAGTGCTATGGTCCAGTTGACATGGCAGTGTTCAAAGGTTGAACTCTATGATCTCAGAGATCTGGAAATCCTAAACAAAACTGGAATCTTAATCAAACTGTATAATAATGTTTAAATGTTAGCCTGTACCAGTGTATGGCCTTAAGATCAGGAATGTTACATCATTTTATCCTGAATGTAGGAATAGGCTGTTGACTGAACAAAAATAATTGAATCTCAAGCACAAACATTCCAAGAGTGCATTGAACCATCTGTTTGCCATCTCTGAGGAGGTATTAAATAAGATTCTACATTTCCCACACAGAGCAGCTGCTGGCAACCACCAAACATACCACAGTGTTTTACATTTTTTGGATGGTTGGAGAAATAGCATCAAAAGCTCAAAATATACTTGCTAAAATATTTAGATGAACAAGTTGTGAAAACTGACCTTTTAAAATTTACCTGAGAGAAACCTAAATATTCTCAGTAGTTATATAAGGACATAGAATGTTTTTAAATAGCTATAGTTATTTTTCTTATAGAATTAAAATAAGAATAAAATAATTAAATTAATCTTTTTATATAAAATAATAATAAAATTAATACCATTGAATCATATTTTACTTGTATTACACATAGTTGTACTCCTGAGTTTTTGCAGATCTCTACTGTGTTGAAAAACAGTGTTTAGATATTTGACTGTGCAGAAATGTACAAAGTTTACAGTTGGGATCTATGACAGGACAAGTAGCATTCTGATGCCTATGTCTTCTTTTATGAAATATTTTCATCGGAAGCTGAATATGTCTTGTAGCAGTGGCTTGCTATTGGAAGCCACTTTTGGATTCTTTCAACTGGGAGGACAGATTGGATGGATTTCTCTCTTTGTTTTCCTGTCCTGGTTTCATTTGAGACAGAGTTAATTTTCTTCCTAGTAGCTGGTGCAATGCTGGATTTAGGATGAGAATAGTGTTGATTTTTTAGTTGTTGCTGAGTGAATGATGGTTACCTTAAGTCAAGGACTTTTAAATGTCTTGTGTTCTGCTAGTGCAGAGCTGCACAAGAAGCCAGGAAGGGCCCAAGCCAAGACAGCTGACCCAAACAGGCCAAAAGATATTCCATATCATGGAGTGCCACGTTCAGTATATTAACTGAGGGTGTTGGGAAGTGGCTGACTGCTGCTCAGAGACAGGCGGCGCATCAGGTGGTGAGCAATTACTATTATACTGTAATATAATAACAATAATTAATATTATTACTACTATTATTATTTATTGTTATTTTTTTTTAATTGATATGGTATTTATTTTAGTTATTAAACTCTTCTTATCTCATCCCATGAGTTTTACCCTTTTTTCCCCCTCCCAGCCCTGTGGCAGGGTGGTAAGTGAGCAAGCAGCTGTGTGGTATTTAGTTGCTGGTTGAGGTTAAACCACAATAACCTCCTGAATAAAAAGCAAGATGAACCTGTGTAAAGCTACAAAAAGCAATTACAACTCAATAGGAAATGTCAGAATCAATTAACAGTTGAAGAAAGTGAACAGAGCTTTGACTTATAAGAAGAAAAGGATCTCAGAGAAGTGGCCTTTACAATCTTTGAGAAAAAAAGAAGAATGAAAGCTGAGTTCTAAAGATTTTAAATGTGTATGTGCTGGCAACACAGTGACCTTTCCACTGGACTTAACTGGTGTAAGTTTTAAGGTGTTGCACTTACAGCTTTTCACTGTATAGGTATTCACATTGTGAAAAATGGGCATGTAATCTCTCACAGCCAAATTAAATATAGCTTGCAATAAAATGGCCACTGGAAACTGGACTAGCCAGGGAAGAATTACAATTTCCATCCTGTTTCACAAAAGAACAGACAGGAAAAAGTATTTCAGCTGCAAATCAAAGAACAAAGGTTTCTACTACCTTCTGCTTTCAGTCGTAAGAAACTGCCCACAACATTATATTCTTGAACTTCAGATACAGTGAATACACAGTTGTTCTGTTTTGGCTTTTCCCCATAAGTAAAAATGCACTAAAGCACAGTCTTCTGATTTTCTTACACCTTTTAGAAGAAAAAATTCTAATGTTTACAGTAACTATGATACGACATCATAAATGCAAAATAAAAGAACCAAATCAACAAAGTAGGGACATTTTCTGTTTAGAATCATGATTTCCTTGCATAGCTGGGAGAACACATGGAGTGTTTTAATCCATAGTTATGCTTAGTGAAACTAGCTTGTTGTGGCTGAAAGCAGCTATTTATCTATGCCCAATAGAACAGGAATCAGATTTAGAGAAAAAATCCCTAAAAGAAATATTTCACAGAGAGGGGAAAAAATGCTAAGCCCTTTAGATTAGGTTTCTTCAGTGTATTTCATTATTCCCACCATTTAAATATTTTGGGAGTAAAGATAGAAGACCAGGCAGTAGTATGTCTTTTTTTCCTTCTTTAACCAGTTAAAATGATACCAGAAAAAAAAAATTAAAAATCGCCCTAATAGGAATTTAGATATAATCTCTGACATTAAAAGCTGCTAATATAACAGCAGTTCTAAATACAAATTCCTGTTGAGATTTTTGCTCTTTTCTTGGATACAAAATCAAATGCCACAACAGCTTACTAATTAAGACCAGCTATTTACATCTACTGCTCTGTACTGCAGTGTTCATGCTTGTATTTGCTGCAGAGTTTGGTAGGAACCTTTACATTTTAAAGAGATTTATCTCTGCATTTATGACCCTAATTCAGGACTGAGGAGTGCTTGAAAAGAGTATTCAAATCAGAGGTATTGTCAAACTAATTGACATTTGTGATAACTGCCTCTGCAATGCTCAACTTTAGTTCCAAAAATTCACTGGTAATTCACCAGTTTTCTATGAAAAAAATGCTGCAGTGCTGTAGAACACCTTGATGTATTAGGTTTTCATTTCCATATGCATCTGTCTTTACAAATCAGGCTCATATTTCAGCTTTGCTGGATGCAAATCTGAGAGAGGATTTTAAAAAGGGGTGGGGTTAATGGATTAAATGAATATTGGCTTTATCCCCAAACTCCTTTCAGATCTGGATAAATGATAGAGTTATTCTGGTAGTCTGGGCACCAGGCTGCAGTGATCAGCAGAACAAAGATGGTTTGTCCCCCTGCTGTACAGGAGGAAAAGCCAGGCAGGCTGCTGCCAAAAAAAGTCATTCATGTGTGTGGACTGAAGGAAAAACAGCAACAGCAAATTTTGTTTTCCAGGGCTCCTCTTCTGGTAATCTCTTTTGTTATTTATACTACTGAGAAACTTGAAACAGCTCTGCAAGTCTTGAGTTCTCCCTGCTAAATCAGAACCTGAAAATGGTGTTGTGGGGATGGTCAAGACAAAAACATTGCTTTATTTCTGCTACAGGATTCATCACATTCTTCTGAAAGTCACAGGTCATTTTTATGACATTTTATGATTTATTTTACATTTACATGCTGCATCATTTTTAAATTAGCAACATTTTACTTCCTTGTGACCATTACAATAACCAGTCTCATGTAAATTCACTTAACAGTTGAAAATAAAGCAAAAGCCAATGTGCTAGTCCAACTCACTGAATTGCTTAAACTTCAACATAAAATTTATTCGATTTAGGGAACAGATCTTATTTTTGGCGAGTAATCACAAAGGCCCAGTGCCAGTTCATTATTTCTATCATTCAATCATAAAAACTGATATATGCTATTAATATGCTATTCACAGATACTGAATGCCAGAAATAATCCTGGTGTTAAATCAGACTTCTTGCATTATTCATGATGTTCCCTGTAATATTATTTTTGCTACTCAGAGAGAAACAAGCAGTATTGCTACTTTGGGAAATAACTCACATGAAACTCTTTCATGGCCATCTGAAGAAATTGAAATCTTTGATTTAATTAAAGGCCCATATCTATGTTATTGCAATGTTGAGGCTAAATTTCATGTCAAGAAATCAATTAAAATGGCCAAAAAAAGTACACCAAATCTTTCTATTTAAGATCTTCCCTTAAGGTTTCTGATCCTTAAAGCAAGGTTAATAAATCCATGCCATGAAGCAAATATATTTCGAAGAATATGTTTTTAAATGCCAGATTTTAAGCAATTAAAATGTCATCTGACTCCATCATAGTTGCTTGGTTAGTGTGATTAAGAATCTGCAGTTGACAAGAAAGAAGAGAGCAACAGGGCTGGAATGGAATCTAATATTTAACTCTTCAGTTTAAAAGATCTTATAACATCAGTGATTTCTACCTAAAATTGCCTTTTTGGTAGAATTCTACCAAAAATTTTTATACCCCCTGGCCAGCAAAATCACACTGTGCCTGTTGCTATGTCACATAACTTGACTTTTGTCTTCAAAAAAGACTGCATTTCTAAAACATAACTGGGAGAAATCATTAGCTTTCTCAATGGGACTGCTAATGTAGTATTTAGGACCTGTATTGTTACTATTAGCAACATTTTTAAGAACGGTATTTTTTATCATTACAGCTTTTTGGATTACCTCACTGTTAGATCCATCAAAATCAATTTATATATATCACTCTCTGTACATGTCTAAGAAGGCTGTGTTTTAGAATCTAATTATTTTTTATACAAAGCATCAACCAAGTTTCATATTGGAAAGTCTCATTATTTGTTTGTCTTTTCATCCAGAAAGACTGCATTCATTTTAATCAGGGAAAAAAGTTAATAACTGAAAGGCGTTGGTGCAGAAAAGTGAGAAAAGGGTTTCTTGAAAGGAGTTATCAAGCTCTGAAAAAGCTTCCTGTTTTATTTTTTCCCTCCCTCCTGTTTTTAAATCTTTGTAAGGATAAGGTTATTTGTGGTGTTATCAAATGCCTCCTGCCATACTGACTGCGATGTATTTCCTAACCTTTACTCTGGCTTTGACTGGGTGATCCCAGCCACCGTGTCAAGGGACATGGGTCTTCTGCAGAAAAATTAAATTCTGTCATACCCGGTTGTTTGGTTGCACATTGTGACAAACTAATCAAAAATTTTACGCATTTTTAACAGAAGTTATGAAAGAGTGAAATTCATAGAATCAAAGGAAATTTGAAATACAAAAAAAAACCCCCAGTGATATGTTGTTTTTTTTCTATTACAGCTTTTAACTTGTTCTAGCATATTCTTAACATAACCTTTACAGTCATAGGTTCTAATATATTTCTCTGTTTTCTTTTGTGACACTCAATGTGCAATGTCATCAGATAACAGCTTTTCTGGTTATTTGAAAAGGGGAGCAATAGGTCAATGTGAAAAAAAAAATAGGATGAAGATGGTCAGATGCTTATTGTGTAAGTTTTGTGTGATTGCAGCAGGATCATTTGACAGTGCCTCATCTAGCTGCAAATGAACCACACCAGATGTGCAAAGTTATCATCAGCATTGAAATAAAGTAAAAAGAAAAAGGTAAAATAGTATAATACCATAAGTATAATTGCATAAACACTCTTTAACTACATTTTTCACTGTAACTTAAATTTCATTATTTCTAACACTTCCAAAACCAGAAAGAGTCTAAACCAGAATATCACAAAATTTAGACTTGAATTAAAAATATTTAAAGAAAAAAAATAGGCAGCTGATAACTTCTGTTAAAAGATTCTCTACCTTTCTTTCAAAGGAAAGGCATCTCACAAAAGCTCTTTTAGTAACAGTAAATTTAGCAACAAAATATTCCTGAAGACCAATTTCCTTTCAGACAAAGTCAAGAGTTATCTGAAAATTAGTGAAAAGTCTTTATTTCTTTGTGATTTCTGTTTTGCAATATTTGTGGGTTTTTTTAGCAACAATTAATTTCAAAGGAGCAAATGTGAGTTACAACTGCTGCCAGTTGCTGTTCATGCCAAAAAATCACTTTATGCAATGCCTGATATGAGTGTGGCCATGCTTGCTGATACTACTGTTTGCCATAGCAAGGCACAAGTGCCTGCTGAAGCTGACCCAGCCACATTTTTACCCTTTGTTGACTTCAGTGTCTGTTTGGAGACAACTGTGTTGACAGTGTGCTCCAGCTATCTCATGCTTGCTAGTGCTTTCCAAAAAAATACTTCCACTTGCCTCTATACTCACCCAGCAGACAATTGGTAGTGGCCATGTCACTGCTATGCTGACTTCCGTAGACACATTTGCAAAAACTTATCAGGAAGAGGCATATTTCAAGACCATCTACATTTTCTGCAAGAAAATAAAGCTGAATACAGAATCCTTAACATTGACGAAAGAAATGCCTTTGTTTACTCTCAGACAAGTTTGAGCAGAAAGGCACACAACTGGAAGGTTATCAGGAAAAAGTAATACTGTGTGTGTGGAGTATAGGGAAGTTTCTTGACGGTTAGGGTTAGGGTTAGGGTCAGATGTTAATGAGATAATTGACAATTGAGGTCCAAGTTTCCAGGTATGTATTTGGACAACTCAGCAAATGTTTGGTACATATTGCATTAAAAACTTCAATAAGAGTCAGAAAAAGTGATTCATTTAGATGAGAGTTTTGAATGCCCTTCCTGCCAGTGTCAGCCCTCCTTTTACTCCCCTGACCTTAGAGATGACCAAGGCCTACACTTGGATTTGTCAATAAGGATCTGTCAGCCTTTGGGCTCTAGCGGGAGATATTTTAAGGCTGCTACCAACCACAGACTGCAGTGATTTTCTACAAAGATCCCATGTAATCTTTTGTAATGAAGAAAGATTTAAAATGTGTCTTATGTACATGATGCAGTAAGGAAAAAAACCCCTAAACAAACACCTGCATGCAGCTTCTTAAAATTCAAGTGGCCCCAGTGAAGCTGAGGACGCCCTGGAATATCTCCTGTCTGATGGCAGCATACTGCTGAAAAAGAAAACAATAAATCTGTGAATAGAAATGTGAAGCCAGGTCATGATTTTGCAAAACTCAGAAGATACAACACAAATCTTCATTTTGAAAGGCTGGAAGATGAGTTCTCTGAAATGAAGATATTTTTCCTTTTTTCCCAAATATGACCTTTTACAGGAAGATGCTGCAGGAGGTAAATTTCAACACTAAAATGTGTCATGACATCTTGGAGGAGTGCATGAAATCTTAAGGCTGCAGGAAATTCTGTAAATGGCTGCAAGCAAGTCAGCAGAATACACAGGGGCAACAGGCACCTCTATTAGGACGTGCAGTTCACCCACTACCATCACTGAGCACTTTTTTCAACTAAACATTGAATTCCCAGCTACTTGCACCAACAGGAAAAAACAGCAGGAAATATCTGAAATAAAAACACATATGTGAAGTCAAGATAGCAACAACATGACATGAATAAAGGTAGACATCAGCTCTGTTAGAGAGCTGAATACAGTGGTCTTTGCGGACATGGGATTGCTCCTTCCAGGCCCATGGGAGCAAGAGTTGCTCATTGCTCAAGACAAGGGGTTTTCTCGCCCTCCAGGTAAGAAGGAGGATGCTGAAATTCTCTCTCCCTAGGTCCCAGGCTGAATGCATATCGCCACTCTAAACATACACTCACTAACTACAGACAAAGCTGGATGCACAAACCAACACAGCAATTCCTTACAAAGGGCTGGAGACCAACAACCATGGAAAATGCCTGGGGCAGGAACTGATGGCTCCACAGCTGGGCTGAAACAGGTCCTGCCCAGGATGGGAGGGAGCCCTTGTGGGGGCTTAGCAGGGGCAGTCAGGACTTGTGGTGCTCTCAGGCCAAAGTGAAAAAACATATTCCTCTCAAGTCTTACATAAGAGCTTGAAGGGTATTTGTCTATTTACCAGAAAGTCATATAATATCAGGAATAATTACTCCTCTCAGCTAAATAAAGCAACCAAAAACAATCAAAATAAGACCTATTACAGTAAGTCGTCTCTTAAAATGTACATGCTTAACGTACATTATAAATGTACATTTCTTAAAATGTACATGCTTAGATCACAAATTAGTGATCTAAAGTTTTATGCTTAAGAGACATTGTTCAAATAATACCCATATGAAGAGAACATCGATTTTACAGCACACAGTGTAAGAAAATGAGTATTCTTGAGTCTGCTACAAAAGCTGTGACTCTAATAGCACTCATTTAACATTAAATTTTACATTAGATTCACTCTTGGGCTAATAGAGACATTTTCAGTATTAATGAAACTAATCCAACACTACAGACTTCTGCCTACTCATTACAGTAATTTATTCATAAAATGTTCAGTTGTTCCTGGGAGGTTCTGATGGAGAGCTGTACTCAGGACAGACATTTCTAGGAGCATTTCTAAACTAGTTTCTGTCTTATCTCTGGCTTTATCCCTTGGTGTCTCTGTTAAGGTTTTCAAGAAGTCAAAATCTGAAAATATAACCCTAGTCAAATATTTTCCAAAATGAATCAATGATAGGTGGGAATAAAGATTTTTAACTTTTCACATTGGTGTGTTTTCAGATCAGCATTTCTCTGGCTGTCATACATTTTGTGAGACAGGCAGAGGGGAAATTATGTAGAACAACAAAAACAAAACAAACAAAACCAAAACAAAACAGAAAAAAAAACAACACCAAAAAAAACAAAAAACAACAACAACAACAACAAAAAAAAACCCTGAAATTAAAATAAGCAGTAAAGACAGTGTTTATTAGTAATTTGAAAATATTTTTAAACTGTTTACACTTTCTGTCTGGAAATACCAGAGAGAAGATAATTTGAGCAGCTATTTTCAAATAATCACTTACAGGAAAAGAATATTTAGAATCTGGTGCAAAGTTAACATAAGGTAACCATGACTAGCAAGACAATAAGTATGACCATGAAAACAAAACAGAAAAGTGGCATTGCCATAACTTAGATCATCTGACAGAAATGTTTCCAGGTCAGCTGCTTCTGTGTCTCCCATTCCCATGGCTAACTGATCACATGGCCATTATCTCCCAACATCTCACCTGAAAAGTTACCATGGCTGCTCAGAGATGTGCATCTACCAGGGATGACAGCAAGTATTACTCAGATTTTCCAGGAGACTTATTCTGGCACCCTGCTGTCCAGGAATCGTGCAAATGTTATTCTTTTTCTTTGTAAACTATTGCTTGGGTTACATTGAGAACTGAGCTACATACCTATGTGCTCTCTGGCTGCACTCTCAAAGTGCTTAAACATTTGGAATGACAAGGCTAGGGGTCACTATACATAAAAATAATTTTTGGTTCCTCAGAAAAGTGTGAGTCACCTTCTAATGTAAGCATCATGGTTGTTTGAAACAGCATTAAACCATATCTCCCTCTTTTTATATCTTATATTATCTCTTTTACTTCTATTTTAGTCTTGATAACTTCTATAACAGATTCCTGTTCCTCTACTTAACAATACATTGGAATTGCCATTATGGAATGCCATTCAGCCAACTTTTCCATTATGCTGCTTCTTGGACACCAAGCAACAATTTGATCTATTCAGTTCCTTCTTTACACTGAAAGAACACGAAGTAAAATAAATAAATAAATAAATAAATATGTCAGTTCTAGATTCTTCATGAGCTCAAATTCTCATGAAATAATTTAAATTTACACCTAAAACTCAACAATAAAATTTTGAGCTTTTTGAAACATGTAGTAAACCTCTTTTGAATCTGTCAATATTAACCTTGAATTATTAGAATCCATTCAAAAATTATATTACTGAAATGAATCTTATTTTGTAATAAGATGCAGTAATTTTAAATATACCACAAATTAAACTTCAGGAGGGGAAAAAAAAAATAGTATTTTCCTAAACAGATATTCAGAGGAGCTAACTTGGCATTCCTAGATGCAGAACTAATAGCCTTTCTCTTAGAAAAAAACTTCTACAATTAAGGAATTAATCAGCAATATATTAGTCTTGATTAAAGCAAGTCACTTCTAAACTCAGTGAAGTCTTTCAGACTATTCTAAATTCATCCTGTCATTATGTTGGGTTTTTTCCTTCAAGGAGTATATCAGATTAGTAGATATTAAATAACTCTTTGCTGTTACTCCTTTCATTTCCTACCAGCATCAGGGCTTCTTCACATCCAGTATATTTTTTCCTCCTGATAATTTAAGAGGAATTCCGACTGTACAGAAGATTTAAAATTGCCTATTAGTCTGATCAACATCCTTGACATTTAAATATATATGTAAATTTATTTTGCTTCACCTGCTGCTATTTGTGTACTTGCTACAAAATTAACTCTGTGTCAGATGTCTAACCTGAAGAAGTCTGCTATCAATGTTTCAGCTGAGTGTGTAAATTAAGGGGAATAGACAATAGCTTACCAGGTAATTTTTGCTGGTGGTGATTTTGTCTCTGACACATCTAAGTTGAACTTGGAAAAAATACTTTCTTTCCATTCTATTTAAATTTCTAAAATTTACTTTCTCAGATGAGCATGAGCAGGTGATAAAATTGCATTACCTTACTGTAAAATAGTTGTTCTTTTTGTTGTTATTATTATTATTAAAGACTCCAGTCTTGTCATTGCTTCACTGTCTGCTGAAAAGTACTTTGAGACTATGCAGAAGAAAGTAAAAACTTGATGGATTACAGTATTAGGTCAGTAATCAAGATAGATGATCAGCTTCTGAGAAAGTGTGAAAGAAGAGACCTTTGATAANAAAAAAAAAAAAAAAAAAAGAAAAAGGGACAAAACACTGCATGCCCTGTCCATAAAAACATGAAAAATGGGATAGAGGAGGAAATTGATGCTTAAATTCCAGAGCATAGCTTAAAAATCCTAACAGCATTCAAAGAGAAATAAAGGATTAAATTATATGAAGAAACTTGGAGGAAATTGATGCTTAAATTCCAGAGCATAGCTTAAAAATCCTAACAGCATTCAAAGAGAAATAAAGGATTAAATTATATGAAGAAACTTGGAGGAAATTGATGCTTAAATTCCAGAGCATAGCTTAAAAATCCTAACAGCATTCAAAGAGAAATAAAGGATTAAATTATATGAAGAAACTTTTGGGTTTTTAACCGCGACTGTATAGCATTATTGAATTTCACCACTTCAGAAGAGAAGCATCAGGAATCAGCAAAAGAGAAATGCAAAGTAAACTCCAGGGAGTATAGCTGTTGTGAATCCTTTGAGATCCTTTTATCTATGGAATAATTTAGAGAATCTCTTCAGAAGGCTTGTCTTCTGGTTTTTGTTTTTCTAAATGCTGCTGTGTTTGGGAGTTAATAACTGTATTGGATTTGCATGGCTAAGATTTGATAGCAGGGGTTGCTTTTGTGAGAAGCTGTCAGAAGCTTCCTCCATGTCTGGCAGAGCCAATGCTCGGCAGCTCCAAAGACTACAAGTACCTCTCCCTGTGGAAGAGTGACAAATGTTGCAGCAGTTCACAGGGAGCTGTTGCTGGTGAGATGGACTAACACTGGAGAAGTCCATGGAGAATTGTCTCTCATGGGACGGACTCCATGATGCAGCAAGGGAACAATTCCTTTAACTGAGCAGCAGGAAAAATAACGTGATGAGCTGACCATTCCCTACCTCCTGGTGCCTCTGGGGAAGGAGATAGAGCTTGAGAAGGAGAGAGGGGCAAGGTGAACGTGTTTTAAGAGCTTTCTTTCCTTCTCATTATCCTGCTCTGATTTTGCTAGTAATAAATTCATTTAATAGCTCTAATTCTAGGCTGTTTTGTCCGTGACAATATCTGGTGAGTGATCTCTCCCTGTCCTTATCTTACCTTGTGAACCCTTTGTTATATTTTTTCTCCCCTGCCCAGCTGTGGAGGGGAATGATAGAATGTCTTTGGTGGGTGCCTGGCATCCAGCCAGCATCAGCCCACTGCAATAACTTTATTCAGCACTGTGGGGCTGCCGTGTCATCATTTATTCCAAATAGTAGGCCCCTGTTTTATTTATGGACTTCTACAACCGACCTTTTGCATTCTGAAAAGAGTCCATTGTTAAACAGTGCACGACTCATTGAAGATCTGCAGTCAATATTTGCCCAAATGCTATAAAAGATATGCATAATTTTCAGTCTTTTATGGATGTGAATTATTTTACTGTATTCATATATAAATACTCAAAATAGCAAAGGTGTATCCTCGACAATTATATTTAGAATATGTTCTTGGATGCCTGCCACTGCTGCCAATTTTAAGAAAATGTGTACATTGATTAGTTCCCGTGATAATATCATCTATAAATTGATTTAAACAGCGATGAGTGACAGACTGCCTTTTTCTTAAATTGGCTCCAATGGTTATGTGAATGGATCCCGTCGCTAGAAAGGCAAGGTAGATGTTATTTTTTAACTAAAACAAGCAAAGCCTCACTTCTCTGTTCAGCACTTGCTAAATTCCCTAGAAGTTTTCAGCAGAGCTAAAATAAGGGTTATCAAATCTGTATTTTTTAAAAAAATTATTAATCTATAATGACTTTCTAAATTCCTGTGTCTTTTCAGAAGAAAAATTAAATTATCTTTTTGGTGCTTTTTAATTCAGAGTATCATATATGTTTTTATTTTTTTTAAAAAAAAGAGAATGATAAAAATTTCTTACTTTTAAAACAAAAATTTATAAACATAAATTATTTTAGACTAATAAACAGACTATTTAATTTTTATAGTATTCAATCATTAATGTTAAGCATTTACACCTGCATTTTCCCCCTAAAAAATGGTAGTTCCAGAAACATTTTAGCATTTCTAAAGGACAAGGGACTATTCCCATCTTTCTCTATATATTTTACTTCCGGTAAATATTGCATTACTGACGGCATGTTTAACCTCCTGTTATATGAGGTAGTTCAGTCACTACTTCAGGCTGCATCAAATAACACTGTTGTTCTCCCATCCATATTAAATGTATCACACATATATCCCATGAAATATTGAAATGAATATAGGTTTTTAAAGTTTTCATTGAAGTCAGATTTTTTTGAAATTTCTTAAAGCCAAGGACACAGCAACTAGCTGTGTCGTAAAGATATGTTTCTAATGGCTGCTACATAAATTACAGTATCTGTCTTTAAAAAACCTCTTGAAAGTATCTGTCTTTAAAAAACTTCTACAGTGTAGAAGTATGTAAATCCAAACTGATGAAAAGGGTAGAACAGAAACTCCAACTATTTTTTAAAAATTAGTATTTTCAGTAATAGTTTTCTGCTAGAACATTAACTCAAACCTATTTAACCTGATTTCCAGGCAGTAGTGGAGAATTAGGTGATATAAAAGAAATTGAGCATTTGTCTAAAAGTTGAGGATGAAAGAAAAGTCATGGGTGAAGGACAGGGACAGTAGGTGCCTTCTCATGAGAATTCAGCTCAGCCATCCCTGCTATTCCTGTGACACTATACAGGTATCGCCTCAAATCTTGGTTTTAAACAAGAACCGAAATAAATTACTGGTTTCCTCAAATGCAGATAATCCACACAACCATTTGTGTGTAACAGTTAAACCTCAGATACTTAGAACACACTGTATTCTTCAGGCAGGCAACCAGGTCTGGCCTCTGATTCTCTGATTTGGAAAAACTGAGATCTCTTTCTTTCCTGAGAATATTCGTTGTATTCACATTGAAATCCATTTTTTTAACCCCAAATGAATAATTATAATAATTATCGTCATTAAAATTGCAAGTGTGTCGGGTTTTTTCGCCATATATTCTTTTAAAGTGGACCAGAAAATGCTGATATGGAAAACCAGCTTAAAACAGAAAAGTAATTTTTCTGGCAGAGACGTTTGCAGTCTAACACATTTAACTACAAAACCAATCCTCCATTTAGCTGCTTGGCATGTGTGTATTTCTCATGTATGCATTCAGACTGTCTTTAGCCATGAACATTTGCAGGTGCTGAAAGTCGGCCATAACGATTACTTTTGTTTACAGAACTGTCAGTGAATGCAGTTACCTTGACAGCTAAGACCCTTTCAGTATCTAGACCTTCACAGTACATGGAGGATGCTATTGTACCCTTAGAGTGAAGAATATTTTTCACCTTCTACTTAGAAATTTTATATTTTAAATATGCTATTCTCTGAGAGACAGAACTTTTTCCCTTCCCATTGTCTAGCACATCCTCTGCAGTGGCCTGAGGTGGAAAAGTGCCTGAAACTGGGCTATTCAGTCTGTTACTGTGCATGTTTCTCATAGGAGTAATTGGAATAAAGAGGCCTCTTACACATTCTCACAAACACAACCTTTATAATTATTTTTCCATAGCACTCACCAGTTCTTCTTGCACTTCAAAACAAGTAAGGACATAAATATAAAATGGCTCTAATAGTAATAACATTGCCTGCAGCTGCCAGGAACAGTTTGTACCAAGGAAACTCTGGGCATATGTTGATGTGATAGCCATTGGCAGTGCTTGGTTGCATATGCTGCACTGTCAAAACACCTTTTTAACTATCTCAGAGGGATTATGCTATTTTCCTCTTCATTTTGAGATAAAATACAGAAAACAAATTAGTTTCTGGAAAGTTTCTTATCGAGGAAATTATTATGTATTATGCTTTTTTTTCCCTCCTGAGTTTAAGTATCATATTCCCATGTCCATGACATCTGACTTACCTTCTTTCAGGGTAATATCATTATGTCATAACTGTGTAATAATTTTTCCATAACTGTGGATTGATAGTCTGCAAAGTAATTATGATTGGGTATTCCAGAAATTTAAGTACTGTTCATTCCTGGGAGGTGAACAGAAGAACATGTTGATGCTTTCTTTCATATGATAATTTGTGTGTGTATGTACATGTACAAGCATGAACTCATTGAATATCTTTAACTGTCACCCTTCCAATACTAGTGAAATGGAAAAAACCTCGATTTCCCCAGAAAGACATTTCCCATTCATCCTTGAGGCAAAACAAAAAGAGCAAATCAAAACATAAAATGCAGAGCCAGTCTTGAAAATACTTTCCTTTTCCAAAACTCTTGGAAAAAGGATGAGTTTAGCAACCTACCCAAATGAAAAAGGAATGGGTCCAAATCCATTAGAGTCAGAGAGATTCTTTCCATTAACTAAAATAGGTTTGAGATGAGACTCACAGCACATGTCTTTTAGTGATTTGTACTAAAAATGTGAGAGGAATGACAACACATTAAAATTACATCCTGAAAGCATACTTTTGTGCTATACTAAAAATAGATGCTAGATCATCTTTAAAAAGAGCTCATCAAGGTTGTTGAATAACCAGAGTAATAGCTGTCCAGATGCCATAATGAGATTTATGTAAAATATTGCGTGGGCAGAAATTATAATTGCTTTTTTCGTTGTTGTTGTTATTATTGTTGTGGACATGGAAGAGAAAATTTCATTTTTCAATTTCTAGCCTTGTGAAGTTCAGTTGAGAGGCAGAGATTACAGTTTAACTCCAGCTTATCCCTACCTATAAGGCAAATGTAGATATAAAAATATATATACATATCTAGTAGCAAAATTTCCAAGTCTTAGCCTAAAATCAGATGATACAAAATATTTCTGTGATATTTACCATGAAATTTGAAGTTTATGAGCATGAAATATTTTTTATTTTTGAACTGAGGGGAGGGAGGAAGAACATAAGTTAAGCCATTTCTTGTAAACAAGCTTAGATAAGCAATAGAGAAATTTGAATGCAAAGCAATAGATTTACATACAGATAGATTAAAAGGTCTAAATCACTGCTTACAAAGAAATTGAGATGCAAAGAAATTGCACCTCAAAAGTTTTAAATCTGTTTACTTTTTTAATGTGTACTTTCTTTTTCTTCATTTCTGGAGTTAAAATATTGTCTAGTGTAATATCACCTCTGCAGCACAGGAAGCCTACCAGGAAAAAGAATTTCTGGTAGGAATCCATAGATTAATCAGAATAAAAGGTCAGAAGGTGAAAACTTTTCGAGGCAGAGAATACAGAGAGTGAAACAGAGAAAAAGAAAATGAGATGACAGAAAGAGGAAAAAAAAGGATGGGAGGACAGGAAAGCAGAATGAAGAGAAGGAGGGAGGGAGGGACAGGAAAACTTTTCTGAAGGCCTTCTCTGAATGGGATTAGTTTTAAAAAAGCATCCATCAGTGTCTTTTTCTTAGTGGTGGAAAGTGTTCTGACACAATTCCAACATTTGCAGTGAGTAGACCATTGGGTCATGGGGATAGGGTATAGGGTGAAGGGAGGAAAAGAGATTATGACAGATCATTGAAGGGTTTTGTGGCCATTAGATTTAAGAATTTAGATTAATTGTACTATTCAGAAGTGCTAAAGCCACAATGTCATTATAATCACTGTCAGAAAATCTGTTGTTGAAAACTTCATTACCATAAACATATATAACTACAAAGTTATATAAGCTGCAAAAACACAATTTTAAAAAGTCAAACTTAAAAAAAACCCCAGTGACATTTAATGTCAGTATTTCTGTTAATATTTTGGTAACTGTATTGTAGCAATCCTCCACAGTCAAAATTATGTTGAATTCCACTCAAGGAAGTAGAATATTAGATTCCTCACTTCCGTTTCTCCACTGTGTGTTTTATTCTATTCATAATGTTACTGTATCTGGGTACAGGAGAGCTTTATCTAAAGTCCAAATGATATATATAGGACATAGAGAAAACCAACATTATTCTAAGAAATTTAAATGTAATCTACGGAAGTATTTGCAAATTAGATGAAGTTCCTCAGAAGGACTGTTCAAAATTGAAGTGTTAGACCTCTATTTTCTCTGGACAGTACCTCAAAATAATTTCTGTCAACCCTTATTATGCAGTGTACATTTGCTACTGACAAATATGTATGCTCAGGACAAATGGAGAAAAGATGATTCTAGCAAAAAATCTTGATTTATGGAGCAAAAGGCTATATGCAAAATTTATTAAAGTATGTTTAGTTCACTTTTATCTTAATTTAATGAAGAAGTAGATTCCAGGACACAGGGAAGCTTGCAGTTCTCATAAATGTGCTTCAAAAATTAACCAGTAGGGAACCCCTAAATTGAATCCAATAAAAAGCATTTGAAATTACATTTTCAGAGTGCTCAGCAACAAATTCTTTCTAATTGTTTATATTGACCTTGCTTTTCCAACTAAAAAAAGTCCTCTTTTAATGTTTAATGTTTCCCTGAATACAAAAGACTTAATTAGGCTTCATTTGCACAATCAGGAATCATGAAGAGATTATAATTTGCATCACAGAACTGTGGAGTATCATTAAGGTCACATTTGGTATGGTCGTTATAAGAAATTGTATTGAATAAATATCTGCAGCCTAAGGTCAAACATTATAATGAAAATATAAATCCTTATCTGAAAGCATAATTGTGGTTTTCTTTCACTGGATGTTACTCTCCACTGCAAAAAGGCTGCAAAGACCTAGGTCCATGCATATGTGATTGATATTTTAATCTGTTACTATACAATCATTTTGAGGAAATGTTCATGGTTTACTAAATTTCTAAAAGTCTTCTCAATCAGTCACTTTTGGTGGGTTCTAGGGTTAAGGAAAAGAAAATAATTTATTGTAAATAAAAGCTAACATGAAACTCATTTCTCCTTTTGTAGCTGTCACTATTCCTGTTTTACTTGGTTTACCACTGTCAGAAAAAATCTCTTGAACAGCATGAAAACATTTTTGATAAACACTATACATAAAAATGTTCTCTTTCTAATTATACTACATACACTTAAAAGAGTCATATTAATTATTTGTTAATTGGAAAGAGAGTTTATAGGCAAGCAATTTTTTTTACTGTATTTCTTTCTTCATCAGCTTTTTAACTTCTGTAGGAGACAGAGAAGGGCAAAATATATGGTACTGTCAAATACTTTTTCAAACACAAATACTGTACCAACAAAGATAACTAAAAAGTGACTTGGTCTGAAAAAGTGCTCACCTTTTTTCATCTTCAGAACTGAATAGCAGAAGATGTTTCCATGGTAGACAGAATGAAATATCAGTGTAGGAATCATGAAAGAGTACTAAAAAAAGTGCTGACTCAAGAAGGCAGCTACAACAAGGTATCTTAGCTCTTCATACCCTCATGTTTACTTTGAACTAAAAAAAAAAAAATTAAAAATTAAAATCTTAATTTCCTGTGGATAAAGTCTCTCTCTGGCAATCCACAGTGTAAATAGAAATAATAGAAATCTCTGTTCATACTTTCTGGATCTGTACCCAGAACAGTCAATTTTTTCACTACTGGCAACTTGCACTTAGCAAGAGAGAAGAGAAAGAGATTGTAATGAGATTTTTTTGAGGAGTTAGTCTCCAGAATCTTTTGCCCTTTACCTGTCAGTCCTAAGAATTGGAAGTTACAGGAAAGCAAAATTGCTTGAGTAATGAGGCCTGGTTTTCCATCACTAGTGCAAGCATTTGAGCTCCACTTGGAAAATACCTGAATATATATATTCAGCTAGCTCTGGGTTTTGACCAGCAAAACACTGCCTATTCAATATGTGAGGATGCATTCAGCAGAAGCTGAAAAATAAATGACAAATCTTGGTTGCAGTTGCACCATGCTGATTTAATGTGAAGTGTGATAGCTTTGGATATGTTGTTTTCAATAATATGAATCCAATTCCATGGAAAAACATTGTATTTTTTCATAGCAAAATAGCAGATGCAGCTGTATTGGGTTAGCTTGAATGGATATGTGTTGTCTGGAAATATGCATTGGATGGGTGAGTAATTCTGACTGAGAAATCTGGAGTTAAGAAATAAATGTATTGATGTAAATGAAAATGTATTGATTCAGGAAAAAGTTACTGGCTTCTATAAATATATGTTTGGAAAGAAAAGCTATTTTTATACAAAAATAGAATCCTATTATTTGGATACTGTGATTAATTTAAGAAGCAACTGACAATATATCCAATTCAGCAAAATGGCCTTGATTTCATTGTCTATTGCATGTATTTTCCTGAAATTGTACTGTGTTAAAAAATCAAACAAACACAAATACAATTCAAGTGTTTCCAGTCTCAAAGGCTTTGTAACAAACACATGTAGTTGAACCCTGTCAGTCTTTACTAAATTATAAGGATTTATTTTAGATTCTTTAATTTTTGGTTGTCTTTATTTACATTTCTGAGGCATCAATTTCAGTAATGGATGAGCTGTCTATTATTAACAGCTCTGATTTCTTATTATTGCCTATAATTCACAGCTATTTGTTGTGAATAAAACCATTTTTAAATACTTATTCTTCTAAACTTTTGTTCAGAGAAGACTTTAATTCTAACTTTTTTTTTTTTTTTTCATAAGGAATGGAGTAGTTTTCTTGTGTATTGTCCTTTTTCATACTTCGCTAGGAATGGAATAAATTTCATCTACCTTGGAAATTAGCAGAATTCATATAGAAGGATTGCTGCCTTCTGTTTCAAACTTATTTCTAATCTTTTTATAAGAAATGGACTTCTATTTGCCTGTTTCCTAGTGGGAGCTTCATCTTTTACTATTGAATTACCTACTAGGAAAATATGATAATTGTAACAAATAATATACCAGTCTTTACTAAGCCAATGATATTTGGGCTTCCATGAGTTTTCTATGAGTTCTAATGCATAAAAAAACCCTAAAATTATACTGAAGATATTTTATGTCAAGCATAAGTTTTCATAAAAATAGTTATATTTGTTATATTTAAAAAGATGTGATAACTTTTTAATTTGTTTTTCAAATTTTGTCACATTTAGTATCTGTTTCACGCCCCATTGCAAAACCAGTCCTTACATTCTCCAATTTCCTAGATTGATAGCTTGTAAGTCCAAAAACATGCTTCTTCATATCTTACCTCATGATTCCTCTGTACCCAGTTGTTGGCATCTTATTTCATCCCCATATCTCCTTTCTTTCCTTTCTGCTGTTTCTTTGCCTTTCTGCACAAACATTTCATGACCACTGTTAAAACCAGAGAGGCAGCCCTCTCCTCTTCCTTGCATTGAATTGACTCAGTTCTTGGACTAGAGTCCTGACTAAAATAGATTGGAGCACTCAGTTACACTATATTTCAGTTCTCTATGCTTAGACATTCTCGCCAGTAAGTAAATCTTTCAAATCTAATAGAGTGTAGCATGAATAAAGTGATCTTTGGTAATGGATTTTATATAATTAAGTTATAGAAAAGGTGGATTTTATATATTTAATTAAGGAATAACAGAAGCAGTTTACAAGCATCCAAAACACTGCACAACAGGCTGCAAAGCTGAATAGTAGACCCGGAAAGTAACATTAGTAGTATTTACTTAGATCATGTCCTAGTGGAACTAGGACAATCATAGGTTATTCCTATTTCTGGAAGATGAAAGAGTCTTCCATTTACTGACTACTGACTGGTGTTCAAGGTCAGAAATACAAACTGAGCTTGAAAAATAATTTAAAAATCAAAATTTGAATTTGAATATTTCAGAAGATATTTGTATAATTAAAATGTATTGTATTATGGAATTTTGAAGAATGTTAAGTTAGAAACTACACTACATTCCTATTGCAGATCTGCTTGGACTCTCCTCAAGCACAAATCTCAAGAATGGACTAGAGTGGAAATCACAGAGTTGAAAACTGGTGCAAGTAGAGTGGTCAGAACTATAATTCCCTACACTGGTTTCTGTATTTCAGAGTACAGGGAAGGAGGGGAAGGGAAGCAGTATTTTGATAGCATGATAACTTTGTTGAGGTTTTTTTTTCTGCACATAAAAAAACCCAAAAGGATAAAAAAGGGAACACAAAATAATAGCACATGAATATGAAATAAAATTCACCTGAGAAATGCCATCTGAACATCTATCTATTAAAAGTACAAATGACATTCTGGTTTTTTTTTTTTGATAACTCAATTTAAAACCAGTGTTTATGAACACATAGAGGAAAACAAATTATTGAAGACCAGGGACCACTTACGTTTATGTGTGTAACTAAATATAATTGAAATAAAGATGAAAGTTATATTAAAATAATTATAGCAATGATGAAAAAATGTTATGAAATACATAATTACAAGCTCACTGGTACACTGGCCATTGACTAGCTGGTCAGAACATCAGCTAGTATAGATTGTTTGTTCAGTTAGCTGTAAAGATTTAAACAAGAAAAAATGTGATATTGGCAAGAGAGTGAGAGGTGGAGATGGGAAATTATTTTCCCTCACCATCAAACAGAGCTATAGTATAAATAGTTTCAAACAGTTCAGAAACCTTTGAAATAACTGTGTTGTTCTTCTTTTAAGAAAGCAAGAAAATGCCTTGGTTATGTTACTCAGTTCAGATGACAGAACTAAGTTCTGATTTTGATAAGAGACTTCAAAGTAAGTCTGCAGAGGTTCCTTTTGTTCCCTTTCTCCTAAAGACTACTTATATGAAGTAGAGCAGTTCTGATGGGAACGACGGTGATTTCATTACTTCCTCCTCAAAAAAGAAATAGGTCTCACCACAAGCAAGATGGGTAAATTCAGGAATCACTTCTGACTGAGGCAGGTATTCCATTCTGGATTTGACCTGAATTTATTTAGCACAGGGGCACTGGTTCTGAAACTGAGATCATTTCACCAATTAAAATTATGTTCAATCTAGTATGTTCCCATAAAAATATGTATTTTGGGGAAGCTATAATTTTCTATTACTATGTATGTAACAAAATAGTTTCCAAAAATTATTATGGAAACAATAAAAATCCTGTAAAAATATCCTCTGGCTAATTAATACTAAATCAATTTTGTGAGTGTGCTTTTAATTATTGTCCATTCTACCTGGTCACATGTTTTTTCCCTTATTAGAATTTTATTTCTGTGGGTTTTTAAAAACACAATAGCATGGAGTTTAAATTTTTTGGTATGTGTTTCAGAGGACTTACCACGTGGAGGGTACAGTGTTTGGAAAACTGAACAGGTTTTACTCCAACAACATGAGAGAAGTTTTGAAGAAAGAAAACTCAGCTCAAACTCTGCTCTTTGAATCATAATGTGCTGCATATGGATTTAAATCTCTGATCTTAAGTTTTGCATCTGAAAAGTTTTGTCATGATTCACAAAGAAAGCTGAAAAAAAACCCCAAACCCTCAGCAAAATAAGAACAACTCCTTGCAAGGACCTATAGATTTTGTTTGATTTTAAAAGGGAGATGCATATTCCATGCAAGGAAAAAATGTGGACCACATATGTAAATAGAACATACTGTTATTTTATTTGTGTTCTAAAAGCACAGTCTTCGACAAATTCATTCTGTATTATTCAAGACATAACAGGACACATTATATCATGGGCTGTTCATAAGTTTTAAGAAGATGTTTTTTGGGGAGGTTGAGCTTTTGGGGTTTTTTTTTGTGTTACATAGAATAAAATATCAATAAGGACATATGTTTTACTGGAATAACAGGATTTTTAGGTTCACAGAGAAAATCCCCTCTTACAGTTTTGGAGAACATGCAAGACAGTTATTTTTAAAAGAGAGAGATGAGGGTCTATATGGGTACAAAAGGGTAATAATAGTAATAATTAATGGATGCAAATAAAATAAGAGCAACAGAAACACAAAGGGAGCAGTGATAAAACAGCAGCTGAGTATTAAAGTAATAAGTCACAGCACTCCAGTTTCCTGAGCTCTGGAGAGAAACATGAAGTCTCATAATTGACCCTCGTGTCGCACCTGATGAAGATTCAATATTGCACGCCTGGGAGAAATAAGCCAGTGGCAGTGGTATTGAACATCCTCCCAGGACCCTAAATGATATTCAAAAGAGCAGGTGACTGAGCCTGTTCTGAGGGTCTATTAGCATGGAATTTTTTGTCATTATATAGGCATTATTTGCATTAATAATTTTGAGATTGTGTTTTATTAAGAAGTCTTGCCCATTCTGAGGCAGAAATAATGTGTGTCACATTTTCTTCACTGTAATAAACAAGTGGTCCAGCAACTAGTGAGCAACCTGTGAAATGGAACTAAGGAAATATTTCCTTTGGGGGAAACTTTTCATTTGTTTTGTGTGAATTTTACAACTCTAAAGGGTAACTGTAAATGAATCAGCAAATCTAAAGAGATTAAAATTCACTTTTCTAAATCTGTATTTCAGGAAATGAGTGGCTTGTGGTAAGAGGAAGTATGATAAAATACAGAAGTGGTGCAGTTTTTTGATGAAAAGACCAGACTTCTGATAAAAAGACCATGTCTCCCAGTATTTGCCTGTATTCCTAAGTGACACTGCTTTGATTGCATCAGTTCTTGCTCTTTCCACAGTGCACATTGCTGGTAAAACACACTCCTACGCACAAAGGGCTTATACTAAGCTGAACTGCAATATCTTCATGCAGTTAAAACTACATCCCCATAAGAATGCAGTACTGTAGAAAACTTGTCCTAAAGTAATATAATTCAGGTTTCCAAAGCAGTTTCTACATCACAGCCATAACAACAACAACAAAAACAAAAAACAAATGCAAATGTCTGTAGAAAATAGCACAGATTAAATAATTAAAAAAATTATAT
>VWZU01004879.1:397535-482018 GCA_013397095.1 Sterrhoptilus dennistouni | reverse complement strand
AAAAAAAAAAAAAAAAAAAGACCACACTGAGAATAAGCACAATCCATGGTTTTCCTAAAAGCAGGGTGATAGTTCACCATCTGCTTTATATTATTTTAATAGCCAAGCTTCATTCCATTGTATTTTGGATTGGGTAGGTAATGATCTGTACTTTTACTTCTTCATTTTTTTCTTTCCACATTTCTTCCTCCCTAGGTGCACTACTCCCAGTTACAAAATGGAAAACTAAATGATAGATGAGAGATAGAGATTCCCATAGATGCATATATATATATACATATATATATATAAACTCATCATTTTCTATAATTTAATCTACTGTTCAGTCTGTTCAGTGAGCAGGCTGAAATGCTCATAATGCAGCTGCCCTGGAAGCTTGGTCCTGCTGCATTCTTTGCCTGGAAGACACCTGTTCAGCAATTATATGGCCAGCAGTACATTAGCAGCATTGCCTGCTGGAGTGCAGGTGTTTGAATCTATAGGGAGAAGGTCATTATACTACCATTTCTCTCCATCTGGCCCTAAGAAAGCTAAGTGTATATGAGACACTGAGATTGCTCACTTCAGAGGATATCTCTCTGTCCATTTATCATCAAACAGTACATGCTGCACTGCCTGAATTTCTAAGATGCTAGCCATTATTAATTTCTGCATATATATCTTATTAGAAGTACTGCTCCAAGTGGATTTGCTCCTTAGTCCACATATAAACTAACAAAATATCTCAAAATTCCTGTGTGTGGACTCTCTTTGTTTCCTAATTTTACTGTAACTTAGAGAAAAATTGTTCTCTGCAGCAAGATGGTTTGACCCAGATTTTTACACTGCCTGCTGATGTCAGACCACCAGCAGCAAGCTTGCTAGCAAATATTTCATAGTAGAGACACTGACAGTGACCTACCAAATGTGAAAGAGTAGAAGTATTTCTACATACCTTTCTTTGTTGAATTCACTTGTGATCACGTATCAATCAAAAGGGTAAAACCAGAGGAGGTGGGTTTTATCTTTACCAAACCACATTAGTGCAACATTTATAGAAATCCATTGAAAGATAAACATTAAGAAGAAAGGAAACTTTTCCAGTTTTTCACAGCTTTCTCACTTGAAATATGCTGGCAGTTTGCCGCTGGCTAATCCAGCAATGACTAGGAAAGCATTTTATTACGCTAACAAGTACCTCTCACTGTTTCTATGCAAATCCAGATATGCAGCTAAGTAGACAGGTAGAGCTATGCCCTGTATTAAATGGATAAAATTTACCATGAGAAGTTGCATGACTCAAGTTTAAAAATAAGTAATGATATTTAATGAAATATCTTGGCTGAATATAGGATTATTATACTGACCATTTAGATAGAAATAAATTGGAGCAACTTGTAAATATATAGAGGGTTTATATTAGGAATTGATGTGTTTATGGATATTGCTGTATGGTGTATTTGGCTACAGAAGATAGAAACAAACCACATGATCCAGAACATCCTCCACAGTCCTATCTTCTTACCTAGTCAATAAAGAAAGGGGAACCTTTTCACTGAGATGCTTCTCTCAAAGGGAAATATTTGGCCTGCAAGTTACAGTTTTCTGTTCTCACTGGCTTCAAAGACTCAAAGAATAGTTGACCTCTGGATGTCACCCAGCCAAACCTAATGCTCAAACATCCAATGAAGAGCAGAATACCTGGGCCCATTTTCAGACAGCTTTTAAAACTTCTGAAGAGGGAGACTGCAGGCTCTAAGCAATCTCCAGTGTCACAGTAAGTGTTTCCTTATGTTCAAACAGAACCTCAATATTTCCTCTTCAGCTTATTACCTCTCAAGAGTAGCCAAGGAGTCTAGTAATGAAAAATAAGTAACAGAAATTAAACAGGGGAACCTTTGTGCAGACTGCTCATCCTTCATAAAACTTCTAGTAAAACATTTCTCCTTCTTCCTTTTTATACACCTATGAAAGTGATTCTATAAGTATATGTATAAAATTAGAACTTATTTTCTTGGATATCATTATTAAAATAAAAATTTAACTATGGAAAATAAGACCCTTCTTCTCAGAAGAGGGGAAATGATGATGTAAGTGCTGACCTCTTCTCCTTGGGATTCAATGACAGGACACATAGGAATGGCTCAAAGATGCACAAGGGGAGGCTTAGACTGGAAATTAGGAGTCATTTTTTTACTAAGAGAGTGGTCAAAACCTGGATCAGACTTCCTAGAGGGTGGCTGATGCTCCAAGCCTGTCTGTGTTTAAGAGACATTTGAGCAATGCCCCTCAGAACATGTTTAAACTTTTGATCAGCTGGGGATCAGGCAGTTGGACTAGGCCCCATTGCAGGCCCCATCCAACTGAAATATTCCTTTGTATTCTATTATTTTCAATTATTTTCTATTGAAAAGCTTTAGCTTTTCTTTTTTCTTTTAAAATTATTTTTTCTTGTTTATTTACTTTATATTTCTGTTTCTGGGGTTTTCTTTGTTATTGTACTTTGGATTTTGTTGTTTTTTGATTTTGTTGAGTTTTTTTAATCCTGGTTTGGTTTTGGTTGGGGTTTTTTTGTTTGGTTATGGGTTGTTTTGGGGTTTTTTTCTTTTTCTCTTTTTTTTTAATTTTGTCATTTAGTGCTGCTTTAGCCATAGAAAGGTATTAAGTTGCTCTGCAGAACTGTTCTGTTTTTTCAAAATCTGTTGTGCTAAACAAAATATAAGATCATCGTCACTAGATGCAACAGTGGATTATTGTCCCCTTTATTTTCTGAGTAGGTAATTGCCTCATTTTTTTTTTTTTTAAGTAAGCTCAATAATTCCAGATAATTTTGGTTTTCAACAGTTTTCTGATATGTTTTTGAGACATACTTAAGATATTCTCATGATGTCTAGTTTATGTAAAATATGCAACTTGTGACATTGGCTTTGTTTTTATATTTAAAAAAATTATTTTAAGAAATTCAGAATAATAATATATGTTAACAGGTTTGCAAAAATTTGCAGAAGACAAATGCTTAATTCCAGGGGGAACCACATTACAACAAACTGGCAGTTTTGAAAAATGGATGAGAAACGCAGAAGGAAGGAAGACAGAAGTTCAATGATCTATCTGCCCATTTCTCTCAACAAAATAAGACGTTCAGCGCGATCCTAAAGAACAAATACTAAAAATGTAAGGGAACTAAATAATGAATTGAAAAGTTGTCCTTTTATTGTGCTGCAGACAAGCCTTATCTTGATGCACTTTTCCCTATCTGTGTATTAGCTTTGTGCTGATCTGCCTGTACTGCTGGAAACTCTGGCTACATCTTGGCAAGATGCAGGTAGACATGAGACAGGGTATGACTCAGGCAAAGAAAAGAGAAATGCAATGAAGAAGTAAGAGGATGGTGAATCAAAATAGAAGAGATCTAACGTGATGGGAATTATTGTCAGATCAGACTGGTATTTGATCAGCATGATATAGTGCAGTCAATACAAAAACCACTTTGGGAAGCAGTGAAACAGTGAAAAAAAATTCCTTTACACAGCAAAGCAACCTGGTGTCAAATGGCATAGGTTTAGATTTTACAGGGGTTTAGCACTATAAAAGACATGTTAGTGAAGGTCAACAAAATTGCCACTTCTTCTAGTGCTCATCTTTTTTCTCTTGTTTTGTGATTGAATTTAAAAAACATAAATCAGAGAATCTTTAACTAAACCATTTGCCTGATGGATGAGTTTCAATTATTGAAAGCTTGGATTAGGCTTTCATAATACTTAGCTGTCAGCATTTTGACACATGAACTGATTAAATTTACACTGCCTAGCTATTTCAATATTTTCAATTTCATAGTATGCAATTGATTAAAAACTTCATATTACATAACAGGAAACTAAATAATTTATTAATAATATTTTAAAATATTTAAAGTAATTACTTAAACAATTTTTAATTTCAGTATCTTTTTTTGTGTTGCTCTTTTATGACAATCTAAATATTGAAGTATCGAAAGTATCTAAAATTTAAAGTTTCAATTCTCAAAAAAGTCAAACATATTAAACTCATTTCTGTTTAAAACTCGCAGCTGCACTTCAGACTGTTAACATGAAAGTGCTGAAGTGTTATTATAAAGATATGTAGGAGATTATAATTTAATGTAGCAATGACTTCTCCTATTTTGCAAATTACAAATTCTTATGTAAATCCATCATATCTTTCCTATTTGTAAGTGTAGTAATTGCAGAAAATATCAGTGAAAATAAAATATATGTGAACTTTGAAATTGCTGGAATAAGGTAAAAATAAACTTTTCAAAAGAAGGAGAAGACTAGTTTTCTCTAAAAGACAATTACTTTTTAGAACATTTTTAAAGTATCAATGAAGAGTATCTAAAGTAGAATCAATTGACATATCTTGCTTAGGTTTTGAACATGTTTCATACAGGATGCAACTAATAGAGACAAAGGGTAAGAAGAAAAGCATGTAAATAGATTAAAAACACTGAAAAAAACATTAATAAAGAATCAATTTGGATAGTGTAAAAGCAAATAAGCACTTTTTTTTGTGTTTCAAGAAAACTGCTGCTTTAGAGTTTTTTCTTTAATTAAGTCTTTTCTAGAGATAGGTCATGAATCAATTTTGACCAAGTAAATCCCTTCAACCAGAACTTTCAGGTCTAGGCAGGGGAAAATATTCCATTGCAGAATTTGATAAAGCAGTAGTTTTATGGGTATATTACATATTTTATGTGTGTCTAGTAAGTTCTAATGTTCAGGCAAAATGCTACAGGAATGAAAAAATCATCTGTGTGCTATGCCTCAATTTTCCTTTTATAACTTTTATGTCGAATTGTAGTGGATGAACTCTGTGTAGATGGAATCTCCGTATAAAGAGACTTCCAATTTTAGTATATTTTTATGAAGTTACAGATTCTGCTTGTTCAGATGGAAGAAATAATTCAGGCATGAGAAAGCTCAGAGCTGAATTTACACTTCAGTTCCTACTCCAGCCTCATTTACTTGCCTGAACAACCGGGGCACACAGATAGAAGGGCAGGAGGGTGGCAGAGTTGGAATGGGGTGAGGAAGAACCAAGGGGAACTGGATTTGTGTCTTATCAGGGAGACCTTTAGAGGGCTTAAAACACAGAAAGGAGTATCTTTTGCTCATCTTTAACAAAATTAGAGGGTCTATGCTTATTTTAACAAATAATGTAAAGACATGATTGCTCTTAGTATATTAAAATGTGTCCTGCGATACATCAGTATTTGTAATACCTTCACTTCTAAGAATATAAAACCCCACAAGTTCCTTAGCCTTTATATGTAAACCCAGATATGCCTATTTCTTTCAATACCTTCCATTTCTACTAGGTTCAGTAAACAATTTTGTAAATGAAACATAAGATTGGAAAAGTGATCAATTTACAATTGATAAAGGAATTAAGAGAATCTGTTTGTGTCAGGAATAGCGGAGTGCAGCTCCACCAGAGAACGTCTTCTTCAGAATCTCTAATACTTCTTTATCTTTCTGCTTCATCTCTCAGCTCTGCCACTAGGCTGAGCGCTTCATTGACCTCATTGCTCCTCATACAGCTGTTTTCTCTGCTGCCCTCTGCCACTACACAGGTAAGGAATCACAGAAAAATTATACTTGCAAATTACATTGAAAAAAAAGATTCCTATTCATCTGAAAATTTACTGGGGCATTTTTATCCTACTATTCTAGTCTCCTCAGTCCTTCATGGTCATTTGTCACAGGAAATGGCATAGTCTTGTATATCTACTACAGCCACAACATTAAAGTTATCTAATGCTTTCTAATACAAAGAAATATGAAGCGACTTCATAGTTTTTTCTTCTCAATGAATATTGACATGAAATATGGCACCAAGATTTCAAACTGGAAATTTTTAAGGGATAAATGACTTCTATTTAATTTAAAGTTTCCATTTAAGTTCTGTGGAATTGCAAACTGTCAGACACACTAATTTTGTGCCTATAGTTTTTGCAAGTTTGGTGGTAAGATATAACTCTGGGCACTCAGGCTGTTCCCATGACATCTCAAATCAACCTTTTGGATGGGACAAACTCTGGACCAAAATACATCTCCTCATAAAGAGCAGAAGAGTTGTGACCTATGGATATAGCTCTGGCCCAAGTTCCTTGAACATTTCCAGGCAGCCATGGCTTTCTCAGTGCATGCACTTTAAATCAATAATTTCTAATCCCAGCATTTACAGCTGTAATGGGACATCCGTGATATCATTGCCATGTTCTGAATTTTGTGGTCATCTTTCCATCAGTTAATAGAAAGCTCTGTGTAAATGTTAATATTTAAAGTTCTTTTGGATTGAAAGAGAGTTGCCCACAAGAGGTATCAGCCAACTTTGACTCTTTCCATGGACAAGAATTTCAAAAACTCAAATTCCATCTGCAAAAATCAGGGATCAAAAAAGAATTCCAATGAAGAAAATTATCCACCAGCTCAGTGCTGGTGTTTGATTTGGTGTAAGATCTTTCTTACATGTAAGAAAGATTTCCTATACTCTCACCTTTTCCAGGTTTGGCTGTACAAAGATGCTTCTCAGGTTCAAAATAATAATGTTTTAGTGTGCAATCCAGGCTTTTCTAAGGTCAGATCTACTGGGAACAAACAATAAAAAAACAGCTTACAAGTTCAGAGAATAAGCTCATGAAGTAAAGCTTTTAGCATAAATACTAAATATATGACATACTTTTAATACAACCTTAGAAGAGTTTTCAACCAAATAAGTATATGAGGCTAGAGTTACCTAATTTTTTATCATGCTATGAGAAGCAGAATATTGTTAGTGCTTTGTCCATGTATACTACTAGACAAGTAAAACTACATGATCATTTGATCTAGTCACATGCTCCCCCTCTCATCTAATACATAGCATGAAGTGTATGAAATGAGTTATTTTTATAATAAATGAAACTTCCACTTACTGAAGAGGTGCATCATACAGCTTTCACTGGAAACTGTGAAGTGTGATGCCAAAGTAAAGAAATGGACAGGAGAAAATGAATGGGTACTAACTGGAGTACTAAATGGAGTAAATATTGTTCTCTTACCCATATTTATTCTGACATTTGCTAGAAGGTTCCTTTTTAGTGTAAGTCATTTAAATACAGATAACTGCAGAAGACAATCAGCTAGATTTTGCTTTCAAAACCACTGTTTAGAAGTAAGTAAAAAATAGAGTATGTCTCACAAGAGACTTCAAGACTTTCGTTTTTTATGCAGATTAGGAATGAAACTTTAGTATACCAATTTCTTTCACCCAAAGATATGTTGAAGATGATTTGAGCTGAAGCAAAATGTGTGGCTTTCTCTTTTTTTGTTTTTTTCTGAATATGTTGAGTCTGAAAAGACTTATACACAGGTTGCTGGAAGAGAAAACTTTCAGGAACTTTCAAAATAATAGGTGAAGCCTGGGGCAGTTGTCATATCCAACTATTTGGCAAAAGAGCAAATGAAGTCTAAAAAATAGGTTAAAATGAGTAAAATTATGTGCACAGTATCTTGATTTTGTCTACTAAATTACTTAATTTAAAAAAAAAGATAAATGAAGGGGGAATGGGGAGTGGTTGTTTGAAAAGAAATATATTTATCAGCTCACTTGGGATCATGGGAGAGATTGAAAAGCAAATTATTCTGTTTTCTGCTGCAGTTGTCTGATTTGAAAAATAAAGGAATAACCTCTTCTCATGTATTCATGTTGCAAAGGTAAAAATCTGATGTCCTTTTCAGACAAATAAGGCGCTTTTTTAATGGAATCCTTTTTTTTGTTGTTGTTGTTACACAGTGCAGTGTCTGGATACTATGATTTATAATACTATGATTTATAATGACATACTTTTAAATACTTACTAATACATTTGATCATGAAGGTATGTATTTTTAAATATAATTTCTCGTAAATCTTTTCAAATCTTCTTTATTTTCCCAATTTCTGTCCATTCTACAAGTTTCATTAAATTACTCTCCTTCATGTTGAATTTTGTGTGCATGCAAAAATATTTTGCCTGTGGAGTTATATATACCAGCTAATACTGAGAATTAAAGTTATTGTGTATTATGCATAGCTTTGATTTTACAAGCATACATGTCTTCTATTAAAGTATTACAATATGTGAGTGCACTATTCTATTACACCACAGCAGACACTTTGTTAATGTGTTGCATTTATTTAAGTAGAAATCTTTTCTGTTAATGTTTAATAACATATGATTTATTAGTGAAATTTGAGAATGATTAAACAAAAGACTTAAACCTTAGCCTTTTGCCTTTTTTACATGAAAAATTCACAAAATTCAATTAGACTTTATTTCTGAAGAATATTGCACAGAAGTTTTGATGCCTGTACTAATCCATTCTTCTTTCTGTCTTTTTTTTTTTTTTTCTTCAGGTTTAAATTATGTAAATTATAGATATCCATCTAATTGTAGATATCTGTCTAATCATGTGGTCTTCTGTGGTGGAGTAACTGCATAAGCAAATAGCCACAGCTGTGATCTACCTGGATATATGTAAGGGTTTCAATATAGTCACCCCACAACATTCTTGCTGCTAAATTTAGGAGATAGGGGTTTGATGGATGAACTGTTAGATGGACAAGGAAATGGCTGGATGGCCACATCCAAAGAATTATAGCCAACAATTTGGTGTCAAAGTGAAAACCAGCAATGCATGCTTACGCAAGGTAAGGTCTGTACTAGGACCAAGACGACTGATTATTTTCATGAATGGCATAGACAGTAGAACTGAGCTCACTCTCAGAAAGTTTGCATATTTCACCATGCTGAGTGGTGCAGATTTGTTAGAGGGAATGGATGCCATTCAGAGGGAACTTGAAAAGCTTAAAGGGTGCAGCCAAGTGCAAGGTTTTGAGCCTTATTTGGGTGCAACTCCCATTACTGAGACAGACTAAGGAATGGATGAATTTAGAGTGGCCCAGCAGAGGACAACTTGGGGATATTTGTGGCTGAAAAGTTAGACAGGAGTTGTCAGTCTGTGTTCACAGTTCAGAAAGCAAATTGCATCCTGGGCTTCATCAAAGGAAGGATGACCAGCAAGTCCAAGAAAGAGATTCCCCCGCTCTGCTCTGCTCTGCTGTCATGACATCCCACCTGGACTATTGCATCCAGGGCATAAAAGACATGGATCTTTTAACACAGGTCCTGAGAAGGGCTGTGAAAATAGTCAGAGGACTGAAACATTTGTCCTATGAAAAAAGGCTGAGAGAGTTGGGATTGCTCAGTCTGGAAGAAGAAAGTCCTGAGAAGACCCTCTTTCAGCTTTTCAATACTCAGAGGGGCTTATAAAACAGGATAGGACCAGTTTACTAGGGCCTATAGTAACAGGGCAAGGGGCAATTGTTTTAACTTGAAATTGGTTAGGTTTAGACTGGAAAAAAGGAAGACATTTTCATGATGAGGAAGTGACACTCAGGCGTAGGTTGAAGGTGTGGATGCCATCCTTGCAATTGTTCAAGATCAGGATGGACGGGGCTTTGAGGAACACAATGTTGTGAAAGGCATTCTGGTCCATGGTGGGGTCTTGGACTAGCTAGTATTTGAGGGTTCCTTCACACTCAACTCTATGATTCTGTATCCTCCTAACTATTTCACAGTGACTGGTAGAAGAACAAAGAAAGGTTGAAATTAAACCAAACATTTGTCTCTTTCTCTGCAGTTGTTATTTTTGCTGTTATGAAACTCCACACTGGGCCTTGATGGTCACTTTTCTTTCTACATCGTTCTGTAAAAAATAATTCTTTAATTTATTAATGAATGAAAAACTAAATTTTTCATTTCAGGAAGGAAAAAATACCTCAATAACATTTATTAATATATGTTTTGCTAGTCTAGGTGCTGAAATCCCAAACCTTAACTCCTTCAAAAAAGACTTTTTTTCCCTTTCTTTGTTGAATCTGTGATAGAATTATGAAGTGATATTTATCAGGAGCCAGTAGCATAGATACATCTGTTTTTTCACCTGTTCTGAGGGTGTGCTATTACTTCATAATTTCTTTTATAATTACTCAGAAAATCTGCCTGATTATTTTAAATACTACTGAATTTATTGAATACTTGAAATTGCTTGTGTCCTTAGTGAATAAGGACATTTAACCGATGATCATGAATTAAGCTCAAAGTCATTAAGTACCTCAACCTCCAAACAGCATCTCTGACCAGCACATACCTTAAATATCAACTATAATAATAAATACATTTATTTGAAATCAAACCCAGGGGAATTTACATAAAATTTTCAAGACTATCATTCTGTTCAGACATAATTTGTATCTATTTGGAATCTGGATTGGTTTATTTTGGATGTCTTTTCCAACCCAAATTATTTCTACTAACCCAAAGATTCTATGATTCTATTCAGGAAGAAATTCAAGACAGTACATTTAATGGCTACTTTAGACTTTAAATTTGTATGGGCAAGAAATTTGCCTTACCTGAGTGTTATAAGCTTTCATATACTCAGTAAAGATGAAACTCCATCAAAACTATGTGTGTTTCAGAGCTGCTTATGCACTGGAGCATATAGACTTTCCCTCCTCAGTCATCTGTAAAAATTTCTCAGAGCAAGGCTGTTAAAATGAACAGGTGAATCTTTTACCTGTGCAAATGAATCTCAGACTCCAGGAAATTAAAAAGAAAAAAAAAGAAAAGAAAACCCACACCACAATAACTGTTAAAGGTATGAAATCTGTCTTTTACAAATAAATTACACCCATATTCGGAAATTGAGAGTTCTACACAGAAAGGTAAGATAAAATCTCTGCTGGGAATTTGTGTTGGAGATTTGTCTTTGAGAAAAGAAGAGGGAAAGATAAGTCTGTACAAAAGCAATCTAAAAAATGCATGGTGCATGAATCATCAATAGGTTTTTTTTGGGGTTTTTGTGTGTTTGTTTGTTTGTTTGTTGTTTTGTTTTTAGCTAATTACGAACCAATTATATTGAAAAATAAGATGGTGTATTAGTACCTAAATAAATGCCTGGGAAAAAAAAAAATCTCATTTTAAATAATATTTCTCACAAACTATGTCCAAAGTGTCCATGTGTTAGTGTATATACGCAAGTTTTTCGTTCCACTCTGTCTGGATGTGTCATTGATGGATTTCTATTAACACTTTTTTTTTTCATTTTCTTTCCATGACCCCTGAGCCCTTTCTTCTCCTACACAGTGCAAAAGGGAATCAAGGAATCAAGGGAATGATGCACCGTTTTTTTAAAGAGAAACTTCCTTCAACCTTTGTGGTAAGAAAGACATAGAAATTTCTCAGAGATGTAACTTCTGGCTTTTTTTAATATTTGGCTTTTAAAAAAAGGCATTTCAAGAAAGATTTTCTAATTATATGTTTCTAGGAAAACTCTCAGATGACACATATTGCTTTAAGGTCATCAAAACGTTGTCTTTTCCTTTAGCAAACAAAGGTAAGATAAAAAAAAAAGATGTATTTGATCAAAAAGCTAAAATACAGGTAGTGCATATCCTTGAAAATTTTCCAGAGAGGCATAGCTTGTAGATTGCTGAGGATTCTATGACTGGGCTTGGCATCTGGTAACTCCACGCTGATCTGAGATGCTATATGGAACTGAATTGAGCAGAAAAAGAAACTGTAACTTTGCTGAAAGTAGCTAGTGGTATTACTAAAGTGAAGCATTTTCTGAAAAGTTGGGGCAAAGAGACAATAATTACCTTGCCAGTTTCCTAAGTTGTCTGTTCCAAGTTGAGGAACAGCTTCCATTGGAAAGTAACTTGAGTGTAACAAAGGTAAGATAAAAAAAAAACAAAACAAAACAAAACAAAAAACCCCAGGAATATAGGCTTATTGATAAATTATTCTCTATGTGTATAGACATATATTTACATAGAGCATAGTCATTCTTAGGCTACAGCTACTATAGCAAGCCTGAATGAGAACTCACCTGCTGCATCACAAGATATGGTTCTTATAAATCCGGGAGATAATTGACAATACCAGGTCTGATAGCAAAAATCTCTGGTGAAGTCAGAGATCAGAACTTGGAGCAGGTCATGCTACCCACAATGAAAATATAGAAAACAGACTGAAGACTATTAAAGAGCACACATTTCATGTGGGAATTCTATGCTCCATTGAACATCTGAATAAATACAGTTACAAAAGTTTCCTTTAAAAAAAAATGATAAATTAATTAAAATAAATATAAATATTTACAGAATTGATTTTGAAACTCAATGAATAGTTCTCTATGTAAATACCGAGATTTTATATTTCTTTATGAAAATGTCTTGAGTTGTGATGTTGAACTACTCAGAATTTATCTTTATACAAAGCACCACTCATAGATAGGATTATCCTACAATGAAAGTTCACACTCTAGTTTTCTTCAAGTGTCCATGTTTTTATTCTAGACCTCTCACCACACTGATGCAGCTGAACACACAGAAATACGGAGAAATCTGTAATTATATAATGTTATTACCCACATGCGGTATTTTATTATATTACAATTCAACCTTTTTAATTATATCATGAAATAAATATCATTCTACTATGTAATTAAACAAATTACCAAAATCTGCCCACTCACTAAATAAATGAGGCAGTATAATTGAACATAAATAGCTCCTGGTATCAACTTAATCTGTTAAGATAGCAGAAATGTTCTTTTCATTTCTCTCACTAAGTAGAGAGCTCTGGGAAGTCAGAAAAGGCTTCAGAGCTTTTTTCTTTTTTTTTTTTTTTTTTTTTTTNTTTTTTTTTTTTTTTTACTGATACCATGTTTTTCAATTATCTGAACAGGGAAAAGATCATACATGTTGGCATCCATTAAAAACATCAAATAAATTCTTAGAAAATCCTGATAAGGTACAAGTTGTTTTCAATAAAATTTAACCCCAAATTAATTTATATATGTTTTGAGTTTAAAAGTGTCATTTGGGTTGAAACAAATTTATCAAAAAAATTCATGTTTCTTGAAAAAGAAACATAAAGTCATCTTGAAGAACCTCTTAACTGAAAATTTTTGTTGAAGAATGCACCTACAAAATGAGAATTTTGCTGTATTTCTGGACAAAAATAAGGTTTGCAAGAGCGGCAGAGATCACACTAAAGGTACCATTCTTCTGGGAAGAAATTCAAAGGAAAATTGAATGAAAAACTTTTCATGACTCTTAGACTCAAGTGTAAAGACTTAGAATCTGACCTCCCTAACATTATGATCACTTCTTACACACAAATAATATAGAAAAAAGATTTTTCCCAACTCTAATCTCACATATTTCATTGGAAGTTTGGTGTAATTTCTCTTATTTCTGTTACAAAGTGATATTGATCAGAGTCAGGCATAGGGAGAGAGCTCTAGAAAAACCTCTGGCACACATGGAAAAAAAAAAGTGATTTTTAAAATTTTATATGTGATCTTACTCAGTTGTTTTTGTTTCTGTCTTCATTTGTGTCCTCATACAATGATGGTGATATCTCACTGTAAACACAGCTGCCCTAATGCAACGCAGTGAGAAAGAGTCTTAGATGCATGAGGTTTAATTTTTCATTTACTTCTACTTCTCTGAATTTAAATAGTGCTTAAAATACTGGTGTAATTCGAAACAGTGAACTTTTCCATAACTACATATGGCTGAGATTTCTCCAAACATTGAAATAACATTTCTGTGCAGACTGTCAATATTTCATTAATTTTCCAGGTTTACCATAGTAATCTGACATGTTTGTATCATTAAGAATTTTTACTGTTACATTTCAAGTTTCTACCAAAATAGAAGAGTTCTGGACAGGGTCTCAGAAAATGTGATGGAACATGTTATAATAAAACAAAAAGGTTGTCTGAGACAGGAGGACTTGGGTGGTTTTGCTCTGGCATGGGGCAGAGTCTCTCATCCTTTCCTAATAAATTCCTACTAGGACACTTAAAGGAATCCTGAGTGTCTTTTTATCTGTTCTCCTGTAGAATGAATGGCAAGGTCATAGTCTTGTTGTGTGCTTACTGGCTTTGCTTAGTGTAAAATGATAATGATTTGCAGAAAAGAAAGAGAAAGGGAAAAGGAAAGAGAAAATGAAAAGACAAGGGAAAAGGCTACTTGAAATATGCTACAGTCTTCATGCAAGTATATATATATACATATATCATTTTGGGGATGATCAAAATGGATTTTATTTAAACTTCCACTTGCCATCGTTATTTAGTCTACTGTTTATAACTGCTAATCTGTGCAAGATACTGAATTGCAGAGGCCAGAAGCTGCTGTTCTAGACATTATTTTTGTTTCTCCCTAAAGTCCATTGTGCTGGTAGAGAGAAAAATAAGGTCAGAGATTCACCCAGATCAGGTCTGTTTAGTAGTTTAATATTGTGTGACATAATTATGGTCCTCTCATCTGCAGATAAGGTTGTAAGTGACAAAATTTGATTAATCATTTTGAAAGCTTTGCATAAAGATATTTATTTGTTGCAGACAAAATTTTTGTAAGGTACATACAGTGATGGATGCAAAGAAGCTAAATTTCAGTTAGGAAGTCAAGAGGGAAAGTGACAAGAGCTGGTTTTCACATTATGTATCAAATGTCATTTTCTCACTAAGAACTGCTATATTGTCTATTTGCTTAGTAATAAATGAATTTCTTCTTTTGTAATATTAAACTCATAGAGGAACACCCAGACATTTTAAATACACAAGATTTGTCCTCTTTTACTGTGTATTACAGGTTCTCACTAGACATTGTTACCTATTTTCAACACCTTAGCATAGCAGCAGCCCTGCCACAATACTTCTACAAGCCAATAGAAGACTTTGCTCTGTGAAACCTGTCACTTTTGGCAGTTGTACTCTTTCTTCTGTCATATTTTTCTTCCTCAACTATCTGCTTGATGCCAAAGGAAAAAATGCCCCATCATTCAGTATGAGAAAGACACGGACATAATGAAGTGAATTCAATGAAGAGACACAAAGATGAATAAAGGACTGGACCATCTGATGTGTGAGGAGAGGCTGAGAGAGTTGGGAGATTTCAACTCGGAAGAGTGAAAACTCAGGGGCATATTATTCATGCGCATAAACACTTGATGGGCAAAGTAAAGATTTCACATAGGCTAGAGATACCTGCCATAGCTGCCCCTGCTCTGAACAGGAGATTGGACAAAATGTTCTCCAGATGAGTCTTCCAGCCTCAAACCTTTCGGTGATTGTTTACATAAATTAATAACAAAAAAAGTTTATTGACATTACATATGATCACAATAAAAGACCTAGCAATTTTAAAACTAGTATAGAGGAAAATTTATGCTCATACTTCCAAAAAAGACTTTTTTTTCTAAAGTGCTAAAGTACTTATGTTAAAATTTTATAGACATAGGGGATTTTGTTAGAAAACATAAATTGATCTTAATTTTGAAATATACCCCTTCAGGACTGCACCAGCTAAGTGCATAGTCCCAAATTTTAGGAAATTTAGGTATTTATTATAAGGAAATAGAGGCTGAGTGTTTCTCCCTCTTTGGAAAAATACCAACAAGGATTCTGAAAAAGAGAAAGAGTATAAAATATGCACTCTTATACAATTTCTTCTAATATATATCTTGAAGAATATCTTTTTAACAAACATGGAGTGGACATCTTCCCTTGTCTGTGTCTAGGGCACTCCCCCATACACCTACTCTTACTAACATAAAAATATTTTTCCATAGGAAATTGTTACCTTGTGATTTTCAAACAAACAGACAAAATCTGTCTCTGCTTCTCTTAAACCCTTTGATTTTACCCTTTCAAGTTCCTTCCTTCAAGGGTTATTGCTGTCTTAATTCAGTGAAAATACCCCTCCTCCATGAACAATGATTCCTGCTGTTCCAGCTTCCATTTATCTGTGAACAATACTCTTTCTCAAACTTTTCAATGTGTAAAAGGACTGTGCAAGTCCAAACATTACTCTCAGCCAAGATCTCTAGAGTCTGAAATGACGAGACCCCAAGTAGCTAAGAAGCAGAGATAATGTGCTTTCTCATGTTTGTGTATTAATTGGCAAGGCTAAATAGCTGTCAGTTCTCACACAGAGCAATAGGTAATAAGGTAACTGCTAGCCTTAGTAATGACTGAATCCTTGAATCCAGCTAGAAAAATCTGTCAATACAGTAATGTCTTGCATAGCATAGTTGCCAAAAGTGTTTTCTTCCTGACATGAAGTTTAATTAGTAATTTGTAAGTGATTAATGATATATAAAATTTTGTCCCTTCAAACAACAAATGAAATTTCTGATGCAGCCTGTCTGTGGCCCTAATTTGATGGGACAATGTGGAACATTTCTAATCCTCTTCAATAGCCGTTTCCTCTTTGCCTTTCAATTTGAAATTACATTATGAAAAGGTTCTTGTACTATGAGGAGGGGAGATTTCAGTTTAAAACCACCTTGATGAGGCTTCTATATTGTCATCAAATTTGATTTAATCTCTAAAATAAATGCCTTTAGAAAATGTTCTTACAAAGAAAAGTATTTAAAATCTATCTCACCCAGGCTAATGTCATACTGAGTAATTAGATTACACTTCTATGCAACTATACCAATATTCTCTTTTAGAAACCTCCAAGATTCACAAAAATATTAACATTTCAAAGACTTACTTGACTTTCTAAAGTTCTCCAGAAAAGTTATGATGTTACTATCTTTGTCTTGGAACTTCTTAGGTGCATCTTTGTCCACGTTTATAACTTAGTGTTTATTAAAGAGAAGAAAATCACCTTTTAACATTTGTAATAATTGATGATGTTAATATATGAGAGAACCCAACCACAATAAAAGCTGAGATAATTGCTTTTAAAAAAAAGAAAAAACAACACTTAAAATTAGGGTATAAATAGGATAAGTTTGCTTTGATACAGTGGTTAACATAGAACATACAATTTAGAGATTAAGACTGAATAAAAGTCAGAGACAAGGCCAGTGAGCGCTGTAGTATGTTACTGAGTGAGCTTAAGATAGAGGTCCCATATTGTCACCCACAAAATACACAAACTTTACAAACAACAACAACCAAAAGAAAAAAAGTCTTCAATAAGGATGAGAAAATGCGATCTTGCTCATAATGCATTATCCGTTGGTATTTGCTTCTAGTGAGTTGTGAAAATAAGTAAACCATTGACATACCATATTGTTTAATATAGTTTGCTAACATGAAATAAAATTTTGTTGTGCAGCCAAGAAAACATGCCCTAGCAAACCTTTCTAGCAGCCAAAATGGCTCTCAATAATGTTTGAGTAGAGCAGGTCTGAGGAGAAATAAAACAACTGCCTAAGTAAGCAGGTGATTCTGCTTACAGGAAAAGAACACTGGCACATTTCATGTATTACTGCAAGCCAAGTATTTTTCAGGGAAGGGTTGTGTTTTACTCTTAGTCATAATGCCTCCTCTGCACAAAAAGCAGGTTAATTTATCTTCTGTATTGTAGTCTTCTATAAATTTTAAAGGTCATAAAATGATAGCTTTAGGTTAAATTTTGTGTGATAAATGTTGCATTACTATCTGAGAAGTAGCCTGAGCTCAAAAAAGTTGTATACTCTACTATTGGGGTTTTTTTTTCACATTCTAGTCATGGTTCCTCAAATTCCAACAAAATTTAACAATTATAATTCCTATAGAATAGATATAAGTCCTAATGAGATTTTTTATTTTAAGGAGTGAAAATGTGCATATTTTTAATAATAATTTCATACTCCACATAATCCTCAAAGCACTATAAAATCACATTTTATGTTCCAACACATGTAGTTTATCTTAATCATACATTTTGCATGTATGTATTATTTTTTCTGTGTATTAATTTTCATATTTATATCCTTACAATATAAGATTAGTTATATTATTTGAAGCATTTTAAATATGTCTAACACTTACTTCTCCTTTCCTGCTTACTTTTACTTTTTGTTTGAATTGTATATTGTGCTCCTAAAAAGGTTTGCACAGTGTTAAGTGAAGGAGTAAGCCCTATATCAGCTTAAGCAGCTTAAGTTAAATGTGATTTTTCTGTTGGAAATGTCTGTGAGGTGTGGATATCCAAGCTTTTCAGATGAAAATGTTCTTGTAAAGAATACTTTGAATCACATCTCTGCACAGCATTCTGAATACCATTCAGCAAACCCACCAAAATCCAAAGTTTCATTTTCCTTGGTAGTGGAATCTCTTCCCTACAGTGTCAATTTTCCAGTTATTTAATCACTGGCCTCCCTGTGGCATCAGATGCAACTGACCAATGCAAAATAGTTGGTGTTCATTTAAAGGTTGTATATTTCCACTTACCCTGCAATCAAGATGCTATTCCAACTGTTTTTAAAGTGGAAATACCTATGCAAAATAGACAAAGAAAATCACAGGGTTCAGAGAGACTGAAAAGATTGAAAATCAATAAACCTCCTATAAATTGGCAGAAGAAAATTAATATACCATACATAACTCAGATAACATTTTTTGCTTTAGTACTTACAATTTCTTCTTATTTTATGGCAATGCCCTACACAAGGGTGTATAACACCTCCAGCCATCATGAATTTGTCAAAAACAAACTGTGTCAAACCAGTCTTATATCCTCCCATGACACAGGACCAGCCTTGTGGCAAGAGAAAAAATAGATGTCATGTCTTGACTCCACTGCATTTTTTGATGCTGTCTTGTATGACATTCTCTTAATGAAGTTCAGAAAACATCATCTGGTGGAAAGTGGTTGTAACATGTAAAAATGTTTCCAAAAAGATAACATCACCACTGTTTCACTGGAACAAAAAATCGATGACTAAACTGAGGACCTGTACTGGCAGCCAGAGAGTATCATCAGGGTTGACCTGATAATGCAGGTAATAGATTATCTATTAAATTTTCAGGTGTACAAAACTGGAAAGATTGCCAGGGTATTGAAGGAATAAGAATTTAGAGGACTCCCAAGGAACTAGGAAAAAGGTTGGAAAAACAAGATGCAGTTTATAAGATATGCCAAAGAATAAATGTAGGAAAGTATTGAATCTCAATTTAAAAATATATATTAAGTGAGTAATGTAAGCGCATGGTAGACCTATGAATCAAAATCTGATTAATATATGCACAGCATCAGATATTATTTTCTTAATTAGGGAAAAAAAAGGAAGAAAAGAGAAAGGTAAATAGCCTACCTATCCTAACCATTTCAGCTGAGTAAAGTGATCAGCCTCATTAGGTAGGTGAACTGGATTCCATAAGGATAACCTAAAAGCCCATTAAAAATTACACTGACACTTTGTCCATGCGCCTCTACATGCTGTATGATGTAATATTGATAGGACAATAAATAAGTGTTAGGCTTGTATATTACTGAAAAACAACAGAGAAACTCTTCACCTGTCTATTTTGAAATTATCTAACACCTGTTTTCAAAAGATTTTGTCTTAAAACAAAATAGAAAAGATAAATTGTATTAGTTATACTTCTTTCATCAGGCTTCAATGTAAATCTGTACATTGAGGTAAAACCAGGTCTAAAAAGCAAGCTGGGTCACTAGACCAGTCACTATCTCCATGGTTTTAAGTTAATCATGGTTACTGATCTTCTGCAATTTGTTGTTGTTGTTTTTTGTCTGTGTTTGGTTTTGTTTGTTTGTTTGTTTTATTTGGTTAGTTTTTTAAATTCATTTCAGGCTATCTTAAGTCATCATGGATAAGCCTTCAGAGTAAAGGCACTCTTTACTCTGTGCCCTCTTCGGTACCATTTTCTGGACAGTGCCGTGTTCTCCTGCTTCCCCAGGGGTTTCACCTCCTGCCTCCCCACAAACTGTACCTGCAACAGCTATGGTGAGATACAGCCACAGGGTATCAAAAGCAGCATAGGTACGATATAACATCAATTACTCTATAAAATGCATATAAACATGCATAAAAATTCTGACACCTGACCTTGTGAAAAGAAAATGGTCTTAGCCCCAACTTATAAGAATAGATTCAAGCTGCTTAAATAAAGGCTTCAGGGACCTTCGGAAGGACACATACGAACACAGAGTGCAGTGCTGTTAAACAAAATGAGATAAAACAAATTTGATTGCAGCCAAATATGGATAAAGTTCTACACAGCATTCATTCCCCAGGTTGAAGATTTTGCATCTACAGGTTAAGAGGAAAGGAGATTGAATAAAAAGACCAAGGAAAAGGGAGAGTTCATGCAGGGAAAAGGAAGTTATCTTCTGGTTTTAATCTCTCTATGAAAATACATTCTGCGAAAAGGACTATATTGTTATATTTCAAGCTCTTTAGACATCACTATCAAAAGTTAGTTAAATTAAGCAATATGAAAGTAAAAAGTCCTGATAAGAACATCTACAGACCTAGCTTCAAAATTTGATTTATATGTATGTAAATGAATAATTACTTCATCTGTGAAAAATTCAAAATAAAAATAGCTTCTTTCTTTTGTAGCTAATATAATTTAAGTAATTGACTTCCTCTGCACGCACAATGGCAGACTAGCTGTGGAGCATCAATTAAATGGATTTATGAATAGAAAAAAGGATTCTGTTATGCTGTCTTCATCTTAAAAAAAATCCAAAATACAAAACAATAATTCTCAGAGGTAGGAGGAAGACAAAAATAAAACAGTAGGAAATTAAAATCTTAACGTGCTTGTCATTGATAACATCCAGTGTCAGCCTTTCTAAATCTCATCTTAGTAGGCCTGAGACATAAATACTCTAGGTCTTGCTAAAGCAAAATAAAAAATACCATTATCAGTGATGTACTTGTGCATTTTTCTAACATACTGTGGTTTATATGTTTTCTGGAGTCCTCACCCAAGACAGCATTTCTTCAAGGGGATGCAAAATTACTGAGTCATAAACTCAAAAAAATTAAACCCTTGACATTACTCAAAAAGTGCAGAAATGAGACTAATTTATCAAAACACTTCAAGATAGCTATGTGAAAACTAATATAATCTTTTATATACTTGGTTAATGCACTCATGGACATGTGCATGAAATATCAATTCTCTGATTAAAAACCTACCCCCTATGATTTAGCATTGTCAACTTGGTATAGAAACTTGCTGTCACAGAAAGCTTTATCCAAGGAATACAAAAGGACCAGATGAAATAGCCTTAGTCAAATAAAATAAAACTGGTTAAATAATGGTTTTCTGAATTGTTTACAGTCTGCTAAAGGAACATATCCCTCTTTAATCTACTAAAGCTTTGTGTGAGATATAAGGAGAGATGTTTGTGAGTATTGCAGATTCTGGGGTTGTGTTTTATTTATGCATTTATTTGACTTTCTAAAAGAGAAGGACCAAATGTTTGGTCCTTCCTTGTACTATGGGCTTGCAGCTCAGACAGCTGATTTTATCCTACATCAAAAGAGGTGTGGGCAGCAAGCCAAGGAGGTGATGGTCTCACTCTACTCCACTCTTGTTAGGCCCCAGCTGAAGTACTGTGCTCACCTCTGGGGCCCCCAAAGTCAGAAGGACGGGGACCTGCTGGAGTGAGTGCAGAGGAGGGCCATGAAGATGATCCGAGGGCTGGAACATTTCTTCTGTGAAGTCAGGCTGAGAGAGCCAGGGTTATTGAGGACAGGAGAAAAGAAGGCTCTAGGATGAACTTACAGCACCTTCCAGTACCTAAAGAGATCTACAAGAAAGCTGGAGAGGGATGGTTTACAAGGACTTCTCTCTCTTCTAACATTTGATCTCTCTAGGAATTGGAAGATTGCTTATTTGTTCTGTGTGCTCTGAAATGACTGCACTGCTGCAAAACTTAGCGTTGCTCTCCAGCTTCATGTTTAGAAATCACGAGGATCCCTTAATCCTCAAGATAAAGAAAAAATAATCTATTGCTTTTAGGAACTCAAACTCATAATTTCTTTTGTTTTATTGTCTTCAATATAGTGGAATAGATACATATATGTTAGCTGATGATTAAAACATAACCTGTTGACTAGTTTGGAAAAGTTTGGAAAAATGTCACTTGCTGTTTCTTCCACAACGAGGACCAGTTTAAATTTGAATAATTTAATAATTTATCTAAAAGTGGTAATTAATCTAATAAAACTAAATTCGGGAGAAATTTGACAGAAAAAAAGGAGAAAAATTGAAAAATAAAAATTTAAAAATAAAAATTAACACTGGAAGTAACCACCACTTTTGAATTTATTTTATCTCAGCAGGATTGAAGTATTTTGTATGTTAACATTTTTGAAACATCTTCCCACGTATTGGAGTGGGAAGAAAGGAAGTATCAGCTTTTCTAATTTATCGTTGATTAACCTCAGATACCAGCTCAATTGAAAATATGATAATGTGAAACAATTATTTGTCACTCTGGGCTCAAAAATCCTTTTCTGTAACCAGGCACATACCATGAATTTCCTGAATTTCAATAAAACATTAGAAGAATGGGTCAGCACAGTAGTCTCTTCCAAACCTTAAGTTCTCTTTATTTGAATCACTCTTTCATGAAAGTTTATTTCTCCTCTCTGTTTCTTGGAGTATGACATCACTGATTTACATATCTTTCCTTATCCTGACTTTCACTGTTCTCATATCTCCACGTAGCCCATCAGTTCTTGGCAGCTATGTTATGATGTTCATGATACCACAGTATCATCAGCACTAAACATAGAATTCAATCGAGCAGCAAATTCACAGTCTGGATCAAGGCTAAGCAGATTAGGTGCCTGCTCCATAATAACAATATGAAGGGCTGCCACAGAATAACAAATGCACCAAATGCAATTCCTGCCAGTGAATTTTCATTTAGATTCTGTGGTTCTCAAACAGTAAAAGCTGACTAAACAGCACATCTCTATTTATATTTTGTAATGGGAATTTTAGGAAAGCTTCCAATGTGTACTATATGGGCTAAAGTACATTTTGGCTTTGTCTTCATAATCTAGGGTCAAACTGTGCAATGAAACCAGGATTCAGTATTAGTTTAAAAGTGAATTCTGGGGAGACAACTGAAGGATGTAAAATGTTTTCTGAGAAGCTTTGATACATAAATTTGGCATCATTACAATCAAGGTATACAGTACCTGCTGGGTTTGTGGTAAAGGCATGATGGGGACAAGGGCTGGGAGAAAATTGTTGACATTAGGAAGGGAAACAATCCTGTAACCAAAATTGGGGGTGGGGCTTGCATGCCAGGAAAATAACAGTTTTGTGAGGCAAAATCTGCCATGGACGTCCTAGAATCATTTACCATCTGTGAAGCTATGGCAGCTCCTCACTCGCTGCAGGGTGGGGCCAATGCTTTTGAATTTGTGCGGCTGTTGTACAAGAATGAGGTGGTGTTGTGCAGCCAGGCATGGTTTGGGTGTTTGCTATAACACTGATGTATTGCAGCTTTTACAATAGGTAGCATTTGTGGTGATTCAAATCTCTGAAGCAGGGTTGTCACTCACTGTCTGGCTGGTGATGGCAGCAGTCTCCATTTTGTGTTGACGTGAAAGAGTCACTGACTGAGTGACGAGACTTGCTGAACTGCTGCTCTGGTGAGTTCTTTTAACCAGTTGGCCCATATCAAATGTGACTACTCCAGCCTATGCATGATCTGTTTATGTTAACTAGCTTAAACTACTTGCAAACCACATCCCAAATATTTCATACCCTAAGTAATGTATCTTAAATACTCCCAACAGACTATCCTATGTGTCCATTCCTGACTATTTACATATATTTAATCTGTGCTCAGTTTACTCAGTCCTGCAGCAGTAACAACTTTCAGAAGTCCCTAGAACAGACAGATTCTTCCTCCAGCATTGAAAGAACATCTATTAATGAGTCTATTCAGAGCAGGGACTGCCTGTAGGGAAACTTCAGGGCTGGCTGAAAGTCCCACCTTGAGAACTCTTATAAAAGTCAAACACTTTTCTGCGGAGACAGTTAGTACTTCAGTAAGACACATATCTCGAGTAACTTTATTGTGTTAAAGAAGTTTTTTGACCACCTAAGGCAAATCTGACTAAATGTGTTAGGTATGCAAACAAGGACACCCTTGATCCTTTGCTACCCTATGATTGCAATCATGTGGAAAACTTGAATTCTGTGATGATATTAGAAATACAACTTAAAATGTGTAGAGATTTTGTTTAAAAGGACATGAGAAATGAGAGAACAGGCTGTCAGGGAAGTCTCTCTTTGCCCATAGCCTGCTCCATGCAGTATTTCCCGTGCACATTGCCCCCTACTCCTTCTGACTCCATCAACCAGTCATAGTCCTCTAAGTTATCTCACTTTATCTGATCAATGCTCTAACCCAGCTGAGCTTGGATGGTTGTCTCATCTAAAACTCCTTGTTATTTATTGTCTAAAAGTCTAGGAGGACATGACTAAGAATAATGTTGTGTTCCTCTACTGTGAACCACACTGGTGCTGGTGCCTAAGGCACTGTTTGTAAATTTGTCAGGATATCAGATCTATTTTGTGAACTGTGCAAACATTCCTTCAGCTGGCTACCAAGATTTTAAGTTGATTATTGCAGAGTCATAGTTTTCTATAACCTATAGGAGAGCTAGTTGAGACTAGCTAAATATATGTCTAAAAATATGGTCATTTTCCTGAAGATAATTTATTGTCAAATTAGATGTCAATTAATCAAATCAATAGACTCACTACAACTAGTTTGAAATCACCAAATTTTGGTCCCATTTAATGGTACAGCTTGAACTTATGCAAATCTCTGAAGCTGGCTTTTAAATTGCTTCAAGGGATCCGACTTCAAGTTAGCTGACTTTAAAATATCTGATCTTGGGGAATAGAATACCATTCCTTGTTAAATACAAATCTTATACATATTTGTTGATATAATTTGATTTAAGCTATCATGTGTCTCATGAATATCTACTTTTGATCCTAATTAGACTCCCTTTTAACTCACTAGAGAGAAATATTACCCTAGAGAATTCAGAGGTTCACATCCACTGAGAGATAAAATGAACTAATTTTAAAGTGTCATTTTACGTCCTTGGCTAAAAAATGAAGTTATAAATTAGCTCTGAGGTAAACACAAACAATATAGATATGTAAAAGTGACCCAAATGTCCCACCTTTGCTGGCGAGAAAATACGTAGACCGAAAAAAGTTTACCTCCAGGACCCAATTAATGCGGAAAAGGTGGGTATTCCTGTATTTTTGTTTGAAAAGATGCAAATACTTGAAAGTTGCTATTCAGCAGCACTTAGAAGAAAAAAAGCAAAACAAACCCTAGAAAAATTAATTTTTCAAAATGAAATTACTTTTTAAGCAGTTTTCATACCTAAAGGGCCTACTTTTATTAACTTTATGATATAATACGCTCACAGAAATATTATTCTCTGTAAAAAATTCTCTGTAATTAAGAAGACATTTCATTCTGTGATGTTTACAGTGAAAATAATAATAAAAACAAAACCACAAATCCCAACAGATATTGTGAGGATATATAAATCATTGTGTCTTAAGTAATCAGGATAATAATTTTAAAGTGTGATAAACTAATTTTGTAAGCAATAAATAAAAGGCTACATATTAGTGAGAATTATTCTTATACCAGATCTTATTTTGCAACCTTGGACCATTTTACCCAAAGGGTTATTTAAAGGAAAAAAGAGATAAATAATTTCATAATGTAAAAAATAACACTATTTTTCCCCTGGCCCTACTGAATAAATCAGCTTAATTAAAAAATCTGTCATCTACTCTTCTGACAGAAAAAAAAAAAAAAAAATTATCCTACTAGGTGAAAATTGGGAAAAACAGATGTAAAAAGGTGGAAAATAGGACCAATTCATCATCATGAAACTTGGTATTTAATTCATAAGAAAGGGGAAAAACTGTTATACATATAAGTTTTGTGGACAACCTTAGGCACAGTACTCAAAAATTGTTTCAATTTTTAAATTCTCGAAAGTGTTATGAGCCTACAGATTTTTCTGTTTATCCTTGTGTAGGTGTATTTTCAGATAATTCCAGAGAATTATCTAGAAACTGATGTGGTAATAAGAACAGTAATTTCTTCATTTTCCCCTCTGACCATTTTGTATGAGCCAGGTACAGAATGCATAAAAGCTTGAAAGGAATAGCATAGCCAGAAAAGTACGACTGAGAGCAAGAAGCCAGAAGGTTGGAGAGTGATGTGATAAGAAAGGTGTAGGGTGTAGGTGTGTGGGTGGCTCTGCTGTTCTTCAGTGTCCATTTGGGGCCTTAGATGCTTCAGTCTCCTACTTGGAAGTATTTAGTCACCAACACAGAGATTCGCAACAACCACAATGTTGAGCACTAGGTCAGAAAAACAGCCAAGAGAAAATTCCGAAGAGGATTGTGCCTGAGAATCTTTCTATTCTATATATTCACTCTCTGCACTTAGTTCTTCAGAGGTATCACAAGGTACCTATTTGTTAAAGTAGAAAAAGACCTGGAACGACTCTATCCAGATCTTTTGTGTTGTTGTATTTGGTTTTACTTTCCTTGAAAGCTGAGCCAGCTGAAGCTGGAGATGCTGGAACTGCCTTTTGAATGGCAGTTCACTGGCAGAAAACTTTTGGAGAAGGGGTAAATTAAAGATCATTCTCCTCCATGTACTGAGGAATTTTAATACACTTCTCCTGCCTGCTGAAGAAGTCTCCTAGTGATCAGTTTTCAAACTATAAAAAGAAGATTCAGCCCTGGACAATTTAGGACAAAAAAAAGAGAGAGAGAAAATGTAGGAACAAAACAACCAAAAAAACCCCTACAAACAAACAGAACTGCGACGAACTAAAAATTAACGAAATCCATGAAAGCTCTATAATCTATTCAGACAGACATTCCTGGAGATATTTTATTATCTGAGTTTCCGCTGGACATAACATCCAGAACAGGTAAGAGCAAATAATTTATAATAGGAAGTGGAGTTTAAAATTTTGTGGTTAAATAACTGTAAGTACTGATGTTGCACTATTTGAGTGGTTTTGATTTATTACTCCAAAGGTTCTAACTCACCCACTGACTCACCCCCTGTCTTACAACTACAACTTGTGAATCTTGATTCCATTTCAGAAAACATTTAGGAACATCATTCTTTACTGGATCTGCCTCAAAGGCCAGCAAACTTTGCTATACTCATTTTTTTTGCTCTTTCCTTTCCATTTTTTTCCAATTATTTTTTTCTTTTTTTTTTTTTTTTGTCACTGTATGGGTAAAACAATAAATACTTAGTAAAGAAATAAAACTAAGAACACAGATTATAGTTTTAACTTTGTAGTAGTGAATTTGAATAAATTTATCAATATTTTGAATCTCATTTCTGCACTTTTTAAAAAAAAGGCATGTAAATTTTGCTCAAAGACTGTTTTCAGGATTTCATAAAACAAATTTATGCTCCATTGCCAGAAATAAATACTTAATTAAAGTTTACCGTGGTGATACATTAGGTGGTATATTTACCAATCAGTTTTATTGGAGAAACAAGAAATTTTCTCCTCACAAAAAAAAAAAAAAAAAAAAAGGTCATTTTTCATGAAACTGAAGAAAAAAAAAAGGTCATATTTACTGAGACTGAAGTACAAAATAAGGACAACTAAAGATCGCTGTGAACAATTTATTTTTTTCAAAATCAGTGGTAAGACTAAAGTAGAAGAAAGTGGAAATTTGGCTGACCACCTTCAAAAAATGAAAATTTTCTGAACTGTTTTTGAAAATTTATCCTCTACTATACACAATAGTCTTAGTCTCTCGATTCTGCCTCCTCAGTCTATCATACCTTTCCTTTTAGCTTTCCTCTGCTGTTTTGTTCAGAATTTTTTGCTACATTTCTGAGAGAAAGAGACAGTATTATGAAAAGGAAAGAGATTCTATTCCTTGGAAGCATGTAACTTATGATAATGATTTCAAACACATTTTTTTAAACTATTGCATTAAAAATTGAATTAACAGGAGTAGGAGTATTAGGAAAATTGTTTGAAATAGAAAAGGCAGGTATAGCAAAATAATAATTTGATACAAAATACTACCAATTCAGATTCAGAAAAATTTGAACCTTAGCTTTACTTTTTCTATTAGTTTTGTATGAATTGCCTCTAAAACATACAATGGAAAATATTGACACTAAGCATTTCCAGTATCCAATATATCCTTGAAACATTACTGAATTTGGAGACAATATTTCAGCTTATTCTGAGAACATACAAATTTCACTCTTTTGAGGAGCAGTTCAGATTCACAAAATAGAACTTTATATCTTGTTTAGCTTGGACAAGAATTAGATCAATGAAAAGCTCTTGAGAGAAGTTTAAGGGAAGGTGTTTCCCGGGTGTTGTTAATATAGTCTGTTAACTCAGCTTAACATTGTTGAGCTAAAACAAGACTGAACCCTATGGCAGGTGGGAAGCTTTTGAAACCAACAGCAGAGCAGGTGCTCCTTCCTTCCTTCCTTCCTTCCTTCCTTCCTTCCTTCCTTCCTTCCTTCCTTCCTTCCTTCCTTCCTGTCATGGTTTGAAAGCAAAACGAGTGAGAGGCTCCAAGTCAGAAATACAATTTAAGAAGAAGAAAGGTAAAAAGGTAAAATAAATCAATGCAATAATATGAAAGACCACTGACAGAGTCAGAATACAACCTGAGCAGGATGGTGGAAGCAGTCCAGATGAGGTGCTCTTCCTGAAGCAGTGATCCTGTAGAAAGGTCTCGTAGCTCTGGTCCTCTGGGAACCCAGTAGGTAAGGGCTGCTTGTACTGTCCCAAATCCCAGATTATATCCAGGTGGGAATGCTTGGCTCCTCCCCCTGGGCGGAGCATCTCACAATGGGATCATGAGTCGTGAAGTGGGTCCTTGATGGCCCATTAAACAGAGATAACCCCTGGAGGGAGTTACCTGTGAGTCATGGGCAAGGCGTTGATGGGCCATTAGCAGAAGGCAGCCCAAAGGAAGGGGGCCTGGGAAAACACTGCCCCACCTAGTTCCAACAGCTCATGAAGATGGTGATAGAATAAATACTTTGTATACGTCCTATGCTACAACCCAGGACAATTCCCATGAAGACAAGTGGCAAAACTGTTATCTACCAGCTGCCCAAAAGGCTCTGAGAAGCAGATAACTTGAATATGCCTGGTCACAGGATCACTACTGATGTATTTCACAAATGTAAGAGAAATAATTAATAAATACAAAATGAAACTGAGTATAAGATGAGAGGGTGGTGAAGGGATGCAGGTTCGCAGCATAGCTGTGGCAGACCTCTAGATAGATCTTGTGATATTGAAATGAGAGAAAATGTATTGCCTCCTTCTTAGGCAGTTAGGGTAGTTAGGGCAGGATAGATTCTATTTAATATTAGCATAAAACCTAGATGTAAAATAAAGCACTTAGGAAAATAACCCATATGAATAAAATGCCTAAATCATTGACTGAGATGGAAGAGGATACCTGTCTCTACAACCTCCAACAATATTTTTCTCTTCTAGCCTGGGCACTTGCCTCAGTGGAGATAAAAATAAAAGTCCAATTTAGTACCCAAATTGAGTAGTCCAATTCCTTTCTTGAGACTGTTATTTTTAATAAATAAAGGTTTTTAATGATATAGCTACTAAAAAACCATAACTCATTTAATTCTCCATAGCAGTAGAGGAAGTCCTTTTCTATGAAAATACAGCATTGATGTAATTCTGCATTACACTGATCCAGGCCGATGTTCTCAAATTTATAAACCATGATGGGATGTAAGGATTTACAAACATTACAAAAGTAAGAAAGTTGGAAGGTAGCCTCCCATTAAAAAGGCTATATGAGGAGTAAAGCAAAATAGGAAGCATCAAAAATCAACAGTAATTTTTCCCAACTCGTTCATAGCATTGTGTTTCTGAAAACGGAAATACTAGGTAGCATTGTTCACCTTCAAATTCTCTTCTGTGGAAACTAAAATAGGCTGTCATCAAGCCATATGCTTCCAGCAGAGGTGGGGGTAAACTGCAGCTGTAGTCTTCAACTTCTCTAGTTTTATGTTTAAAAAAATCAAAGAGTTTTTTTCCACCTTATTTTCTTCTATGCACATTGCTAAAGGTTGTTTATGGTACATGTACTTTTTTGCAAAGGTGGCAGAAATCAGAAATTTTATTAAAGAAAAAAAAAACACTTGAATTTTTTTCCATTATAATTCAGCATAAGTTTAAATAGAAACATTTACTGACCAAAAAGTGAAAAACAATTTCTTTTTCTAAATATAAGCAGTGAACGCTTTCTTTAAAGTTGTGAATAGCTACATAAAATGAAAAAAACTACCCTAGATAACAGTGTTAATTAAAATTTTAATTGTATCTGTATGAATTACCAAGGGCAGAAGAAAAATCATATACAGAACATTGCTTGATGGTTTGGGTTTGTGGGGTTTTTTGGTTTGTTTTGTTTTTTTGTTTTTTTTTTTAATGACACCCTCCCCCCTCTTGCTTCTGTTCTTTTTCAACTGTTTCGGGAAGCTCATTTAGCTAAACTTGAGAGTGCAAGAGCATCCCCTGCAGGAACATCGCAGCCCACACTGATTTTCTCTTTTCCATGGTGTTTTTTCTTCTGTTAATTTGTATTCATCTTGCATGGTGCACAGTAATTGTGTCTAGAGAATTAGAGAGGGATGGCTATTGCAGTGGTAATAGAATTACTATCAGTGTTCTAAGCTGGTAAAAGGATTGTGAGTTTCAGTCAGAGGATTTAAAAACACATGCTGAAATGTATATCAGGATCTCTTTTCTGCAGCACCACTTTTGTATTTTTCTTTTGGGTTATAAGTGGGATCGTTTAAAGTCAGCAAATGTTGCTAAAAAAGATGGTACTAAAATTGTCTGAAAAAGCACCTTTAGGTTTGTACATGATAATATATGAATGTGCAGTCACTCTGAAATGATCAAACTTAAGTGTCCTTGAATTCAATGGGAACTGATTCACTGGCTACAGCAGTAGTTAGTCGTTGTTATTTTATACCACTTTTTTTTTTCTTTCAATTCTTGTTCTTTCTGATTTTATCTTCCCTGCTTTTTAAAAAAAATAAAAGGGAAAAGAGAAAATTTGTCAACCATAAATGTCAACACATTATAGATATGGCCAAAACTTCTGGTCTGTGGGTTGCTTTAGAGAGTGAATATGTAAAAATTAATATATGGGCAGCAATTTCCAAATCTTGCTACAAGTTCTATGGATTTTACAATATTCTGAAAGTAACAGCTTAATGATTCCATATATAGTATTAAAAGTTTAGTAATTTATTTTTATTATAAATCCAACCATAAAAAACAGACAAATTATGTATTTTGACCTCTTGAGGTGTTTATATTCTACCTATAAAAACTAAACTGTAAATCTGGCTTCAGCATTAGATGGCAGAAAGGAATTTGAACTATCTCAATTTATTTTTGCAGAAAGATCCATCCTTTCAGTTTAACTGAAACTACATATCCTCTGAAATTTGTGCTCATACAAACATGAATAAAATTAATTTGTAAAATTATTTCATGTTGGTTTAATAAGGAGAAACTGATGGTTTAACTGGTTATTTTTCTCTCCTTTCCCTGAATAGTTTAGAAAGCGAAGATCCCATACAGAAAAGAATTACATAGCAATGTCTGAAAATTATCTGGGACTTGAAATGGAATCAAATTAAATCTACAAGTTTTTTTTAAAGGAAAAGTAGAATAAGGACCGCAGTATGCCCTGCAGCTCTTGTTCTTTGTTCTGTTAATCTGGCTTTTCCTCAATCCTCATTTTAAAAGCTGGAAGACAACCATTTGTATCATTTCTTATAGAAGCATATATATTTTCTTTCCCTCACAGATAGCTGGTAGTAGTCAGGGGCAAGTCTTTCTCTTGTCGTTTTTGGGTTCACTCCCTGTACAGAGATTGAAAACCCTAGTGACAGAACAGCTGTTTGAAAACCCAGATTCCAATAATACACAACAAAATGTGTACTACTCTCCTGATGAAAAGATTTTCTGTTTTGTTTTGTTTTGTTTGTTTTGTTTTGTTTAAAAGAAACTGTTAGTTTTCAGACTAATAGACCAGTCATTCACAATTTTTTCCCATCACTAAGATAAAGCAAAATGTTAGCAGGTCTTTAGGAAATTGAAAAGTTGAGAACAGTCCCTCAATCCTGCTCTATTTTGCTTTAAATGGCTTTTTGTAAACATTGCCCAACTATTTACAGATAAAATTTTCTTTAAAATTTGTCTTTGCATTTCCTCACTAATCAGCTGAGATTTTGCACAGAATTGTGATATAAACAGTAGTTTGGAATTAAGATGAGTAGCTCAGTCACCAATTGTGATCTCCCGGCAGTAGTCTATCCCATTATTGGGCCAAAGAATTTCATTCTTTTGCACTCAGAATTATGTGATATTGTCACAATGGGGCTTTTTTCTACCATATATTCTCCTACAGATTGTTTTGGAACTTCAGCCTCTTTGGCAAAGCACATCTAATTACCAGATGAAATTTCTTCTCTGACAGTCTGTAGCCATTTGCTAATGAGTATTTGCTGTTCTTTGGACTGTATCATTCAATTTTCTCTATTGTCTTTTTTCCCCTGATTATCTAAGAGAGAAGAAAATAAAGCTACTCACAAGCTTATTCTGTAAGACTTGTCTTGATGTCTGGTCATTTTAACATGTCTTCATTATATCTTTCCAAGCTGTATTTGTGTTTTTGGGTTTGCTTGTTTGTTTGTTTGTTTGCTTTGGTTTGATTTTTCTTTTAATAAATAGTCAAAACTCCACACAAAACCACACAGAATTATCTCCCCTCCAGGGAGGGTTTTTCATTCCTCCCTTACTGTATATCCTTCCTTCATGTGTCCAAATATTGTCAGCCATCTTTTATAGTCACATATCATTTGTTTCTATTTGCTAGCCTCTTCCAGTAGAAAAATTGCCAACCAACATTACCTGATCTATGTGCTGCAAGGATTTTAAGATGTCTGACAGTAGTATACTTACTTGCTGAATTTCTTTAAATATTAATTTACCTATAACTATCTCAGAGGTTTTTACGTTCAAAAGTTAAGGTGGAATTTCCTAGCTTTCAATGCACTTTCAGGCTTCATACTGTATTCAATATTTACATATTTTCCTTTTTTCAGTTTTATATTGATATAAATTCTAAAATATGACTATGTTTTGTGCTAAATTAGTAGCAGAAGACTCTGGATGTTTAAATGGAGGTGACTAGGGCTGTCTGAATGCCTTAGCATATCTGAAAGACATAGTCTATGTAAGAACCTTTCTGGCCTGGGAGCTGGAGGTCAGTTGGATTTCTTCAACATGCACACACCAGAAACAATGTTGATACTTAGGAAATGGCATCTACCTTCAAATTTTCTTCCTAAATGATCAGATTGTTTTAATGATTTAGTGCTGTTTTAGCATCTTCTTAGTATCCTTCTTGGGCTTAGGCTGCTATTGCAGAAAGATGCATGTTTCCAATAGGATTGTTGTCCTACACACCTCCCTGGATGTCTTAAATAGCTAATCAAGTTGGAAATGCCACTAGGTTTCTGTGTTCAAATAATGAATACTACCAAGACCACCATAGGTTTTCAGCTTTGTATTGTGGATTCAGGAGTCTTCAGGTAAACCAGTTATTTTAAATTCTTAAAAATACGTATAAATCAGAGAGTCAGTAGGTCAGTTAAGACCTATATGTAGCTAATAGGCTTGAGATCTATTCACATCAATAAAAAGACTGCCTACATAATTCTGTAAACTTTCTTCACTTTTTGATTGGAATAGTAAAGCATTTGCCTAGAATTTCATGTGCAGTGTCACTTCAAATGTTGCTAGACTACCACACAGATCTAGGGTGTATGAAACAAAGCAGACACAAGACCCATGTTCCAGTAGCAGCACCTGAAAGCCATGCGGATTAATCCAGGACATCGCGCACTTCTGTGAAGGAAATCATTCCACGGCTCTGCACATTAGAACTATGGATGTTAATATACCTAACTCGTTTCTTTATTTTGACCCTTAAATTTAACTCTCAATAGTCCAGGGGAAAATTCCTTTCAAAATATTCTAAGTGTTAGCTATTTACAGATGTAACTATTACTTTTTTTTTTTTTTTTAACTTTCTCTTTAATTGTTAGAAAACCTCAAGGCAAGCATTCAAACCTTAAAGTTGTGACCTTGATCTTAACTTGTCAGGTTGGGGTTGTATCCCCAAATGTAATAAATTTTCTGGAAGGGACTTTTACAGCTCTGCTTCTTTCTCCTCAAGACTGGAAAAAAAAAGTCCCTACAAAAAAGAACAAAAAGACCATGTAATTCATTGTCTTGGCTTTGACAGTGACTGACAGCAGATGACTGATAAAGATAAGAAAGAGCATCAGTTTCTTCCTCAGTCTGCCCTCAGTACACTTCGGTGTTTGCAAACCATAGACTTTTTGAGCACAGAGTGAGATATTTTTATTCTGCAGACGACACTGCTACATTTTTTCTTCTGTAGATATGATTTTGTTTTTACCTGGAAACGATTAACATCTAAAAAACAAGTCTTTTTACAACTCTTAGCAGTGACTGCTGCAATGCTTTATGTGGCAGGCATTTACTTCAGGGAGATGGTATCTGGCTATAACTGAAATTGGACAAGTTGGTAAAGTGGCAGTTTATAGCCTTTTTCTAAGCAATTTTTAGCAAGAAGGCCAAGGGGTGGTGCCATTTTGGACAGCCTCAGAGAAAGAGCTGTACAGCTGTCGTTTAGAAAGGTAGATTCTGGCTTGAGAGACAGGTAGTCCCAGCCATACGACAGATACAAGTTGCTGTTTCTGCAGCTCCTATGGATTACAGAGCCCTGTAGCACATTAGAAATCCTGGGGTGTAATGCACCTATTTCTAGTAGTGAATTGATGAGATCAGATACCTGTCACCCATTCAGACAATTTTGTCAGTTTCAGGACTCAAACAAGCAGTTCTGTTCTGCTGAAGAAGAGAAGAAACTGTTCCATGGTGAAAAATATGTCAAGACTTTTTCTTCCTGACAGCGGTTTTCATTGCCTTTTCTTCTTCTTGCTTAAAAAATGCAGATGTTTAGAGTCTTTACAAATAGTTTCAGGGAGCAAGGATTAGTGCAGGCTGGAGGAAGGGTACTGAAACACAATTAGATTCCTATATTTCAATTATTTTATTTTATAAATATCACCACCACACAAAAGTAAACACCACTATTAAAGAATTCTAATTTTTTTAATTTTTTAATTTTTATTTTAAGCTTTCACTTTAATTTTGGGAAGCAAGTAAAGACAAGCAAATAACCCAAAAAAACCCCTAATGCTCATGGACCCCCCAAATAACCACAGAATTCCCCCCCAACTTATTACAGAAATAGAGATCCAATAAAGTATTTTAATTTTTGTCAATGATGTGTTTTTAATATCAATTAAGTCCATATTTTCCTAGAGGAGTTTCAAAAATATTTCTAATTTCATCATTTTTCAAAGAAAAAATAATATTTTCTTGACCCTTCAGGGAGAATTAGAAGACTTTTAGCAGTCTTTGTGTCAGTATAATTCAGGATAACACTGTCTTAAATTCTGAGTTAGAGGATTAGCCTGGTGCAGCACCAACTGTTTTCTGTCAATCAGCTGTTAAAGTTACTGGCTAAATGCAATGTGTAACTGACTCATAGGCTGAAATGCTGATTCCTCTCTAATTCTGATGGCAACCAGATTAACTGGGAAATCACTTGGCTCCAGTGGATTTCTGTTAAATCTTAAACTACGGAAAGACAATGTCTCCTGTAATAAGAATAATATCTAGTAGCAGACTGAACCAGTTTTGAATTTAATTACAAGGCAGTCTAAAGTATTTATTTCTATCATTTTATAAACAAAAAATCTAGCATATTTTAAAATAAATTATCAACTCTTTTTTTAATCTCTCAGTAAAATCATAGTAGCTACTGACTAGGCATCTGAGTGCACTAAAAAAATACTAATTTTAAATGTTGCCTATTAGAGGTCACTTTTCAAACTCCAGGACACTAATACTTTGGGAAAATTAGAAAATTCAGATAGGCTATCTGGTTCAAATAAAGCAATAGCTTTGATATATATAAAATTCATGAAACTATACCCAAATAAGAATGCAAATAAAAAATGTGTATAAACACATATATGTATGAGAAGTAAGGCTCTGGAATATATATTTCTTCCAGTTCCTCAACGTGCTATAAACAGTTCTCACTGTGTGTAGCCTATCAAGCACAGAGAGCTACTCTTACAGGACTATGTCAGATATTTGATAGCTTTTTCCCTCTTGGTGGTCTCCTGCAGCTTCCCCCCTACCCTTACTCATTTTTTTGCTAAGACCATAAATTCTTCAGGTTGTAGCAATAAGGTAAATCAAGTGTCTAAGCTTCCTTCTGCTCTGGTCAGACACATCTCTGCTCTGTTGCTGTGTCAGAGATACTGAGAGTAGCTCCAAGCAAACTGACATATTTATACATGATACAGAAATGCAGAAAATTGCTCACTGAAATCCTTGGGAAAAAGGAGACTCTTGCATTAGCACACAATTGCACCACACGTGATCAGTCTTATAAAATAATTTGTACAGTTGTACAAGTAGACATCATAGAGTTACTTTGCATCCAGTTTCTTGATCTGGTTTGTTCATATTTCCCAACTGCTCCATATGGTAAAACTAGAATTAACATCATGCTTATTTTGACATAGTTCATTATGCAAGGTCTTAATTCATATCATCTAGACTTTAAATGTATAGATATAAATTAGGTTCTGAGCATATTGGAGGTAAATCTGACATTTTTATTAAAGGGTGGTTGATAGAATAAGTCACCTGGTACCAAAAAAGGTATTAAAATTAAAGCATCAGTGCCACAGAGTTTTTTTGTAATCTTACTCTTTAGTAAATTTAAAGATTAGTTTCATAAAGACTCATATTTAAATAATATTTTTGGAAAGTAATCACAACATAAATTGAAATATATTAATCTTAGTAAAATTTATGTCTTTGGTAATTTAGTTTTTTAAGTTCTTGCCAGTATGAGAGTGATGGACAGTACATCTATTTGTAATAGTCTAGTATGAGCAAAAAATTTAATTGCAGGAAATGCAATTAATAGTAGTGCAAAGTAACTGTCTATAAAGTAGCTGAAAATGGCAAAATATTTTAAAATAAAATAGGCTTTATTGATATGTGTTAGACACACAAGGACTGAATCATCTAGGGTATATTGATAGATGGATAATCAATTACCAGATTTTTTTATATTTAGATCTTGATGTTTCCAGGTTAAGGTGTGTATTATAATTGTCACTGATTCATGTATTATTTACTTTAGTAACCAGTTTAAAGTCACTGAGAGTATTTCATGTGAGTTTGAATACAGTAAATTGCTACAGGCAAATGTATCTTTTGTGCCTCTAATATATGTATGTGTCATACCAAGTTTTGAGGTAGAGTTACAAGCATGTTACTATGTTACCTCTTCATAGACTACTGGGTAAATTGATTTTTTTTCTTGAAATATTTTTACTCTGCAGTCATCATATAATAATAATATTATCAGCTTAACAGCCTTGGATTTATTAGTCTGCAATAAACACCTTATACTATTAGGGAAGGTACAATATAAGATGTCTAGAAAATGTTGCCCTCACACAGATGCTCTTTTCCAACTCCTATGTCTACTTTAATTGCTTCTTTTTAACTATTTAACTTTCCTTTGACATGTTGAAGCACTATGTAGACAACTGTTTGAACTTCTTGAAAATTGTCTCCCTTATTTTCAAGTATATGTCAAGATGATTTTATGCTGCTGAAATGTAACTGTCCTGTTTACTCTTCAAACAGTAGCCACTGTATTGAAATCAAAAAGGTAAATAAAAACATTTTGCTTTCTGAAAAAGACCATATCACAGTAAATCTCTTTACCTACAACGAAATTAGGAATCTGTAGATTATTAAGGAACCATTCAAATTGGGTGCAGTAAGAATGTAGGAGATCTTAAGAAACTGGTTTTCCAAAGCTTGAGAATGACAGGTTGAATTTCTGAGGCTCAAAAAAAGTATAGTAGTTCAAAACTAAATTGCCTATGAATCCAACAAGTAGCTGTCTCTAAAAGCAGACATGTTTCTGGGCAGTGGCTCAAGTCTTTTGATTCTGTGTTATCAAACATATTTTCTTCTTATATATTAGTTAAGACCTTTCCTGCTAGAATTTGAAATTTTATGCTTTGGATAATGCAACAGAAACCTTTAAAAAAAAAGATTATTTTTAATAAATATTTTTTTTTGAAAATAAAATGTAGATAAGTCATATTAATAAAGAAAAACATACATAGAAATTACATAGACTTTGAAAAGTTAATTTTTTCCTAATAACCCTTGACTATTATATTAACTAAATACAATAGTAGACAATATTATCATAGATCCTGCTTCCCAAAATAATGTACATATCTGCAATTAAATAGCAGGAACAATGATACACTTCAGTGCACTGGATATAAAACTTTGCATAGCAACAGGTGGAATCACTTAGACGTGTTATAACAACACTCTGATAATACTGAAACAAAATGGGAGTAAGAAAGAACAAACTTTTCTGTACAGCTATTTTTGCCAGGAGAAGAGGTATTTTGGTTCATCTTAACAGCAATTTACAACACAGGCATGCCCTAAATTGGTCATCTAGACCAGGTTTATAGCAAATGAAAAGAAATTGCCACTTTCAGGCTTTGATTTATCTTACCCTCATATTCAGGCCTAGAATGGGTCATATAAATTGAACATGAGATACTCTTTTTTCCTTGTATTGATCACCCTCTCAGTTAGAAAACATTCTCAGGTATAAGTTTATTTCATACATGTCTGAAGTTATCTTTAAGGCAGATTTTTTTCATCATGTATACTTTTTCTAATTATTCCCTCCTCCCCGCTCCCTCCCCCTCAAAAATAAAAAAGGGGAAAAACCACAAAAAACCTGGGGGTTTGTGCCTATTTTTGTAGTGATGGTAAACAAATTTCTTGACAGGCTATGGGAAGAGCATTTTTGTAACACACTCACATCCAGTTTACATATATTCACATAATAATGAATAAGGGACTCAAAGTACATTCTTGCAATTAAAATATATTTTGCCAATGTCGTATTAACTACAACGTTTTAAATACATATATAGTTCCTATGAAGAGCAATCAAATGCAGTTCAACAAAAGATTTAATTTCATTATGCTTCTTTGTAATTTAGAAATTGCTGGAACACATATCGTGCTTTTGTTAATGTAGTAGAAAAGTACTGACTCCTCCTTCCCTCTCAGTACATCCAATTGTCCCAATTGTACAAGCCACATAGTGTCAAGTTATTTCTTATTAGCCTGATTTAGAACTGAGATTCAAGTACCTGTGTGTGACATGCAACCCATGTAAACTGCTAAAAATTAAAGGACAAGTCAGAGCTGTTCTACTTTGTATAATTAACAATTGGAGCCACAGCTTCAATCTGTCTCATATTTTCCAAGCAAGTGTCTTAATCACTGGTGTATAGAGGCAATCACTCATTTGTTCTGGCCCAGTGAATATTTATTTATTTAAAGTGGAACAGCTCCAACAAGAAAGGCAGAGAATGATGTAGTGTGTTTTAGTAGCTGGGCAATTACATAACAGAATTTATGTTAGTCAATAAATCCCGGCAACAGGGAATCACAAGATAAAACTACTACAAAAAGTCTCAGTCATACATTTAGACAGTTGGCAGTTCTGAGAAATAGCACTGTAGCTGAAACATAATTCTCTTTAAAAACATACTCTACCAGAAATGAAAAGATAGTTCTGTTCACAGTGGCATTTTAGACACAGAAATTCTGTACTGCCTCTTTCCATGATCTCTAACCCACCAAGAGAAGACATAGGATGGGACTTGGACAGTAGTAACAATGTAGTGCCTAATCCTGAAGGGAAAAAAAGGCAATCGAACAAAAGAATTTAATCTTATATTCTTTTTTTTTTTTTTTTTTCTTGTCTATTACATCCCTAGCTCTTGAGGGCATAAGACTATCTTTTTCCCCTTTCATAACAATAAACTTGTTATGTTTATTGATCAATATTTTTTTGGATGGTTTCAATACTAAGGCATCATAAATAATGTTTTTGCCAATCTACATTAAAAAATAGACTGTTATGAAACTTTACAATATTTGTAAGAATCATAGCCATGTCCATTTAAATTGTTGACATTTATTTTATTTAAGATCTAAAAATAGTTAATAATAGAAAAATTGTAGAGAAAAAAAGAATTTTGATTCATAAACATGAGTATCTCAAAAAAAGAGGGGTTTTCTTGCTTATTCAAGTTGCCTTTTCTGCAACCAAAATCATTCTTCTGTGTAAGAGAAAGGGAATAAAGTAATCCACTATATACCCTTTGTTTGACATTCAAGTTCAATGTTTTTGAAAAAATATTGTAGATTTTTTACAGCGAGAGTGGAGTTTTCTAAAAAAAAAAAGCACAACCAAAAAAACATAGTAGACTTTTCCACAGTTTAGTATTTTATAGTTATATAAAAGTATAAAGCAAAAATGAGAAGCACGCAATAATTTCAGGTAAGTCAATGGAAACATGAATTGTCATGAAATCTGTGAACAAAACATATTTTTATTCCCTATGTCTATGCTTATTGTTTATTTCACTTGACTTTCAAAACTTTGAACTTTCAGTTTTTTGGATTTGGGTTTCTTTTAGTGCAAATTTAATATTAATTATATCTATTTAGGATAGATACTTCCTTCTACCATGGAGAATATCTGATATATATTCAGAGATGTCAGAAATAAAAAGTACTTAGGCTCTGGAAATCAATCCATATTGTATGATTTTCATTAATGTCTCAGTTAAACACAAAGAAATATGCAAAGAAACTTAACCTACCATGGAGAGAGCTATACAAAGAGATGAGAGAAAAATGTATTACTTTCAGTGCAGGCATGCTGGTTCTTGTAAGCTACTGCAGCATCTGATGATGTCAGAACGTGAGAAAGATTTCAGATTTTTGAGACTGAATTATGTTTTGGAGAATAAAGAAAATTATATGCACTACATGCTTTGCTGAAGCTGTATTACTGACATTTTAAAGAAAAGGTATTTGATAAACACAGGTTTATTTCCTGGTTTTTTGTATAAACAAGCTTTTCCAGTGACATAGAAGCACATGGGTAATGAAGGGGGTTCAAGACCACAAGATGATCCAGCCATTTGTTACTTAGGAGTGTAATTTGATGGTTATGAATAAAGCATTTAGAGATATGTCAGGTTGTGACCACACCTGTGAGCTGGAGTCAGTTAACTGAACAATAATATAGCATCAAAGGAATGATAGTGTGGGCAGTACAAGGCAGTATTAAGGCTAGAATAGTTCTACAATTTTGTCTTCTAATCCCTCACTAACAGTTAAGTAGAATGTGTATTTATGGGTATATTAGTATGTTGAATGACATCACCAATGGTTTGTTTCTCCTTCTCAGTGTCAAAGATCCAATTTTCTTGCTGCGTACACTGACAATGGCCCAACATCTGCTCTTAACTTTCCATCGAACTTTGGCAATTGAGGGCACTGACCTAGTCTGAGTGCTCTGATGCACTTTACATTCCTATAAGCAAGCTTTCAAGGAGCTTGATCATTTTGGACTGCAAATCAATCCAAAAGGAGGATGGAAGCTGTTGGAGACTGGAGTATTGCAGGTAGGAGTCATTTAACTGAGGTGATTTTCAGAAAAGTTGCTGTCATTCAGGCAACAGCATTTGAGGAGCTACTAACACTCACAGGTCATTAATCCAGCACACAGGTTCACCTACTAGAGCCTCTCTACACTGCTCCTGGTAATATTTCAGTAGCTAGCTGGATGCTAGCATTGCTCTGAAAGATTTGCATTCTCCTAACATGTTAATTTATCACACAGTGAGCCTTTCTTTCAGTCAGCTGTCTAAAGAGAATCTTGCTAGTAGGGGGAAGTTGTGACATTCATGTGCTCATGATGAAGGAAAGAATAGTCACCAAAATATATACAAATTTAAAGCATTAAACTGACAGGTTTTAGGATTGCCTTTAATCAAGTTACGGGCGGCTAAACTTGGTTACACACTTTGCAACTTCAAGCAATTTTATGAGAGTTATAATTTAAAAGTAGCTTATAGAGACAAAGGAGATCAATAGTCAGTGTCATCAGGTGAATCAGACCTCTAGAGTTCTGTGTACTCTGGTGCAGGTTGAAGGAAGGTAGGCAAGGACAGTCCTGACCAACGCGTATTATGTTATTCCCAGACATGTGATGAATGTCTGGTACTTAGATACCACCCTGGATTAAGCCACAACACTGTGCCACATTATATTTGTGGGGAAAAAAAGTAGCCCTATCTTTCTGCATCTTTCTCTGCTTCTGTGAAAATTTGAAAGATGGAAGGGAAAGAAAAGACATATTAGTAAAATACATAACTTTTAATCCTGGATTTGAGTAGACAGTACACTTGCCTTTAAAAGGTAGTGTAGTATTCCTCCAGTCTGTTTCACATCTGACTTTTCATGAATGTCCTCGGCCTGGTTCTAGAGCATGTATTAAATATCCCTATTAATATGGCATTTGACTATGTACGTTACCTTTACACAAAACCTCCTCTTCACATGGTGTATGACTGTATACGGCAAACACCACATCTTAAATATTCCTAATTCCTGAAGCTTTTCTTACTGATGAAAAGCTGAAGTAAAGAAAACATTGTTTATTTCATCCTTCTCCCTGTCATATTCCAGCTGGTCTCCTTCTCCCTTCAGCAGCTGGCTCTCATCTCCTCTGGTTTTTCTTTTGCTGCTGCAGTAGCTGTAGAAGCCCATCTTGTTGACCTTCACATCCCTCAGCAGGTTTAAGTCCAGATGGGCTTTGGCTTCCCTAACCCCATCCTTATATGGTCAGACAATGTCTTTATACTTCTCTAGGGCCATACGTCCCTGCTTGCATATTCTGCATGCTTCCGTTTTTGTTTCAGTTTAATCAGGAGTTCCTTGCTCACCCATGCAATCCTTCTGCCACTTTTCTTTGACTTGCTCTACATTGGGTTGGACCGTTCTTGAGCGGGCAAGAAATGATCCTCGAAAATCAATCATCTCTCCAGGATACTTCTGCACTCTCAGCTTATTGATATTGTGACTAGCGTCTGCCATAGACAGGCATACTAGCTCAGCACAACGGTCACATATCAGCTATTTTGGGTTACAAGTCTAAAAAAAATACAAGCAATCATCAACACTTGCTCTGAGAAGTCTATCATCCAGCTTCCACCACCATAAATTACACATTTCTTTTTCTAGGAGAAATGATTATGAAGTTGCTTTTATTTTTGTTTGCCTCTTTTGTTCCTTGGTTCCTATTACTAATTACATTGCTTCTTAAAGTGTGTTCTGTCTTTCAGCTTCCAGAAATACCATAATGAAAAATACTTTGTGGAGTTATATTCCCAAACTGAGAGGATAGAGCATCCTCCACTAAGAAAGAACAAAAGGAAACTTTCAAATTATATTTTGTGCCTCTTGATGTGACCTTGAGATCATGATATCTATGAGCAGCAACCACTATGTTAATGCTGTGGAACACATATTTCTGACAAGATGACTTGTAAAAATGCACTATATATATTGTATCCATCCTTGCACTGTACAAGGTTAAAGATTTAACCCATTTTTTCAGTATTACACATAGTTTTATCTTAATTTAAAGCACTCATACTTCAGCTTCAAAACAGTTTATTTCAAGCACACTTGTCCTTGTTTTTACCCTTTTAATTTTTTCCTCTTTTACCAAGGCAAAACAAAAGCTGAAATACTAATGTGAATAGTATCTCATCTCAACTTACTTTCATTTACATTAAATTTCATGTATCAGTTTGGAAGGCATTTAAAATCAAGAAATTATAGACTAACTGAAATTTCGAGGGAAGAACATTAGTTCAGGACATGTTGACTACTTATTGCTAAAAATCAGAATAAAATTTATAGGAAGTTAGTGAAAGTTGTCTGAAGAGTCTATGGTCAAATACTACCTCCCATTTTACTACCTCTTGCTTTTTGGCCCCCCTCAAACAGTATGCTTCCAGTACCTTTTTCATTTTCATTCCCAGTTTCAACTAACTCTTTCTTCTTTTTTTAAAATCCATGTCTTTCTTCTCTCCTGTTTCATTTCACTCACTCTTTTTTATTAATGTGTTGCCATATAAGCTATGCAAAAGAATAATTTTTCTCAGCATTCAAAATGTACTTTCCAATTAGACTGCATATTACTTGGCATCTAAATTTAATATGAGATAAATTAGTTAAGGATTTTGAACTACAGGAATAAAATAGTACTGAAATATATTTAATATGAATGTTCATGAAAACCCTGAAGAAACATTTTAATCAGCTAGCTTTGGTCATGCATGGCCAATTAAAATACTTCAAATTAACCATCTTCAGTCCTTTAAAGTGAGATGAAAACTTGGTCTTCTGAATTTTTACACATGGAATAATAATATTAGGATCAGTGGCCTGTAGAAAGAGACAGAAACCAGAGGACATCTACCACTGATTTTAGATAATGAATCTACTGTCACCAGTAGTGAGATTTAAACAATTTGATGCTAGAATGTTGAACTAGTAAGAACAAAATAAACCTTTAATTTTACTGTCTTGGGAAAAAACAGCAGTTCAAACTACTTTTGGTGTCTAAGCTTAAGATTAATGTAACAATTTTTTTAAAGAGAGTTTATTCATTTAAAGAGAGAAGGAGAGGAAAGAGAGACCTAATATAGATTTAGATTTATCCTGAGCCGTCTCTACCTGGTTGGATTTACTCTTTACTGTTCACAGTGCTTAATATCAAAGTTCAGACTATATTTTTTCCATTCCTTTTCCGAGCAATTTAGAGGAAAAGGAAAAAATAAAAAGCCTTTTAATGTTTAACAGACTCCAGGCATACAGTCATTGATGAGACACAGGAATTTCTAAAGAGCTTTTCAGCCCACCAGGATCTGAGTTGTTCCCTAAAGCCATTTATCTCTTGCCAATGCTACAAACTGAACTTTGAAAAACAGATTTCTAATTTAGTCTTGTGCCTACTTCAGGTGGGATTAAGCAAGGCCATTATGTTTCTTTTAATTTCCTTTGTTTTGTTCTATGTTTATAAGGTCTTTCATTTACACAGACCTAAGCAGTGAACTACAGTGTTAGTAGTATATGAAGAGGAAAAGAAAGGTGGCACTCCTGGGCATTTGCCTCAGACGAACACAAAAAAAAAAAAAAAAAAAAAAAAAAAAAAAAAAAAAAGAAGATAAGACTTTTATTTAAACCAACTCATGTCATTAATGTGGCAAAGAGCAGGTCTGTTAAATCAACAAAGCTGGGAATGCCTGCTCAGGCCCGTCCCAGTGCTCATGAATCTCAATCCCATTTACTGCTGCTGATGTTGCACCAAACACTGAATCTGGTGTTATCATGGTTTGGTATTTCAGCTTCAGCCTTTGTTGGTAATGTTCACGAATATTCACAGAACTTGGTCTGAAGGTATGCCTAGTATTGATGGCATTTCTTTGTATTGGACTACTTACTTCATTAAGATTATCTCTCTGTATTTATTTTCTCTTTTTCATCACCATATCATGTCAATGGAGAAATTGTTCACCAGTAAGGTGAAAGAATTAAGTGACTAAGTATGCACACTAAAATAAATAACTTTGGAAAGATACCGATTGCACCAAAGCATGCTGGGATACATTAAATCATATATAAAATTGCTCTCATGCAAATTACATTATCGTTTAAATAAAGTTTTCTATCTGAAAGCGTCCTGATTGATTTGCACTGCATGTTTAGGACAAGGTTGAGCAAGGCTACAAGGAAGCCTATTTAATCTATCTCTTTTGTTGATAGAATGAGACAGCTGCTTTTGCTTAGATGAAGTCTTAAGTTTAAAAGGCTGAAAAATTTTAATTATACCCTACTATTAAACAACAAAAAAAATTCGCTTTTTTGTATAAAACTTACTTCACTAGAAGTTTTCTGCAACCTTATGAATAATATCTTAAAAAATGTCAATGATTAATTACATGAGAGTTTGGCAAAATCATTAAAAGCAGAGCTTGTAGCAAAAGCTTATTGAAGGCTTATGCCCAGTAAAATTACCATATTGTCAATCAGGTCTGTGAAACTACAGAAACTTCATTATTTATCAGAAAAGTTTCTCTCTGCAACTGCAATATTTTGGTAGAGACATACATAACCAGAATAAATTAGCGGTTTTAACCAATATTCTTAATCTATAGAAAACAGAACAACAAAAATGTGATACTCTTTTGATAACTCTGCAAAATTATAGAAGAGCCAACTTTATTGAAACTTCACGGTTTCACTATAAAAGATAAATTAGCTGACATATGGCAGGTTTTTAATATCCTGAGTGACAGAATCACACATTTATGATTATAAGAACACATAATAATTGTTTTTTTAAACTAAAGTTACCAAAAATATTCAAGGAAACATCTGTAAAAATAAAGTAATAAATGTTTAAAGTCAGAGAGATAATTTTGAAACTGTAGTAGTAGTAATGAAGTTATCTCTGAAACAAACTAGAGAGATGAATAAAGGCTGAATTTTCAGGCTGAGAAAGTTGCAGCTGTTCAGCCTGGAGAAGAAAAGGTTGCATGGAAACCTCATAGCATCTTCCGGTATCTGAGGGAGGCCTACAGAGAATCCAGAGAGGGACCCTTAGTCAGGAACTGTAGTGAGAAGACAAAGAGTAATGGTGCAAACTAATAGTGAGGAAACTCAAGTTAGACATTAGGAAGAAAGTATTTACTGTGAGGGTGATGACACAATGGAACAGATTGCCCAGGGAGGTTGTGGGTTCCCCAGCCCTGGAAGTTTTCAAGGCCAGGTTGGATAAGGCCTTGAGCAACCTGGTCTAGTAGTAGACTGTCCCTGCCCATGGCAGTGGGGGTTGGGACTAGATGAATTTTAAGGTCCCTTCAAAATCCCTTAACGTTCTATTATTCTATGATTTTTTGAGGGATTATTAAGATTTACAATTTATTTTTTCTTTTTTCCTTTTATTTTTTTAACTAACTACCTCTTTCCATGGAAATGGTAGAGAGAACACAAATACATATTGCTGAGACAGAACAGATAAAACGTGTCAAATTATCATCAAATAAGAGTGAATGTAGGTCCCCTTGCGGTAGAAGTGAGATTTTTTTTTTTTCCAAAATTACAAGTGTGCAAGATTGAAACACTAGGAAATGGAATGTGGCTTTTAAAAGGTGTCATAGGAAAAACCAGAAGAGGGAACTACACTCGATGAATCAGAACACTTGCAGTATACCCCAGTGGAGAGGTTATGTCAGATGAAACAGACGGTGAACTTTCAGAGTTTTGTCTGAGTTAAAAGCTATATTAAAAAACTGTGCAAAGAAAATAATTATTTCTTTTCTTTAAGTTTTTAAACCTTTCTATATTGTTCAGTAAAAATTACAATATTCTCTACTTAATTGCAACCAAAAATTCACACAGGCAAAAAGAAAAAAAAATAATTCTGCATTTCATAATAAAAGGCACTGAATTAATTAAATTCTCATCCTGTTGTGCCTTATATGTTGCTCTCCCATAGAATCATGGAGTGGCTTTTCTGGAAGGTATCTCCAGACATCACCAGTTCAACAAGCCTGCTCAGACCAATGTCAGCTACAGCAGATTGCGCAAGATCATGCCAAGTTGGAGTTTAACTATCTCCAGGGATGTAGATTCCACAAAAAACTTGGCCTGATTTGACCACTGTCACAGTAATAGAGATGTTTTTTCTTTTGTTTAATTAGAATTTCCTGTATTTCAGTTGTGCCCATTACCTCTTTTCCTGTCACTGAGAGCATCACTGAGTCACTCTTCTTGCCTCATGGACACATGTTCAACTTTAGCACTCACCAGGGGACCCCTGACTGGCTTTGCACAGTTCCTTTCCACCCAGTCAGCCCCCAGAGAGTCAAAAGGGGCTCATGGGGCTGCTTCTCCCATCATCGACACACTTGCAAAGGCTGTGTTTAGAGCCATCATCCAGTAGGTAACTAGTAAAGGTGTTAAACAGTATTGGCTAAAGTACCAACCTCTTCTAGCCTCCTACTAGACTTTGTGCTGCTTCAATCCTTTAAGCCTAGCAGCTCAGCCAGTTTCTAGTCCTACTCCCCATGAGTCATCATTTTTACTTTGAGATTGTTTTGTCAGCCAGCATCAAAAGCCCTGTTAAAGTCAAGATAAAAACATCCACTGCTTTCCTCTCATCCTATCCTTCTAGGTAGTTATCTCCTCCTGGAAACTTCAGATTTTTCAGGTGTATTCAAGAAGAAAATTAAAAAAAAAGAAGTCACAGTAATCTTGTTGTCCTCCATGTGTTTGTGAACAAGCATGATGGTTTGCTTGATAACCTTTCCAGGGTGTCAAGAGGACAGACCAGGCTGTGCTTGGTGGTGCCAAACAATAGTGCAAGAGGCACCAGACAGAAATTGATTCATAGGAAGTTTTTGAACCTGAGGAGGAACTTCTCTATTGCACAGGTGACTGATCTCTGGAACAAGTTGCCCAGAGAGATTGTGGAGTCTCCCTCACTGGAGATATTCAGTGCCTGGACACAATCCTGTGTCCTGTACTCTAGGATTCCCCTGCTTGAGCAGGGAGGTTGGACCAAGTGACCCACTGTGGTCCCTTCCCACCTGACCCATTCTGTGATTCTGCGATTCTGTGCATTACACGATGTTATAATGAACCAAAGCAGAAAAGCTGGTATTTCTTGCAGTTTTTATCTGAATGATTTTCGATTTCTATTTATTACTTTTAGGACTATGAATATCTTGTCATAAATTACCCTTTGAACATTTGACAGCAATTATCTTTTTTATGTGCTAAAATATTAAATATCCATGGGCCTTCTTCAATTAATAAATTAGCTGTGGTGAAACTACATATTTGCTTTCTGATCTCTACAGTTTTCTTACAATGGATAGAACTAATGGGGCCAGATAAAGAGTGGCTTTTGCCTACTACATGGATGAGGCTGTTTAAATGGCAACATGTATTGGATCTGGAGAGTGTTGTGCATTTAAGAATCAAAATTTGAGGTTTTCACGCACTTGATTCTCACACACCCAGTGGTTCTCCTTTCACCTGCTCACCCACCTATAACATTATGTTCTGCAGGTCTTGAATTCTCTTTTTATGAGACCCAGACCAGGGGTACTGGGAAGAAAATTACTGGGAAAAAAGGTAATGACATAGAGCTGCTTGAAGCTGTCAGCCTTGGCCATTACAGGCCAGGGTCTTCTCCGGTCATTTTTTTCCATGTTACTCCCCAGTGTACAAGAACTTTCTCTACTTTCATGATCTTCCCTCCAGACATGATATTTGCTGCCTTCTTTCTGGGTCCCCATCCTACTGAGACCATATTTTTTCAGTGCCATCTCTTTATAGATCTGAAAGTCCCAGATTTTCCTAATTTAAATAGTCCCTATGTGATCAGACTCATGGAAATGCTTGAAAAATCCTCCATATAAACTAATTAGTGAATATGATTCAGAAAAAGATAAAGGATACACAAAATTCCTTATGAAAGAGAAATATAAGTATTTTGCAGGGCCAAGTTAAGCTAGGTATGAAGTGTTCCTAACCAGAAATATTGACACAGAAAAGAAACTAAAAGGGAGAACTAAGCATGTAAATCTTCTTTGTGGACATAGGCTGGAGCTTTTAGGGAATCTCTAAATTAGAAAAGGATGAGGACCCTTGTGAAAAGAACTGGGTTAATAATGTAAAATGTAGAAAGGCAAGATCCGCATCTGCATGAAATGCTTCAGCCATTTAATATATTATTATACCCATTTAATATAATAAACCATAGTATAGACTAGTCTTACAGTATTATGCTTATCTCTTTTTCATGACATAAAGCCACAATGATGTTCATCTTGCTAGAAATGTCATTCTTAAATAAGTCAATCTCCAGACAAAGAGTAAGCCAGCCTAACAAAGATTAAACAAAGAAGCAAACAAACAAATTAAAACTTATTTAGAAATATGTAAGATACATAAATGTAAATGAAAGTAAAAATTAAAATGCAACAGACTTGCAAATAAGTCATATATTTGGAAGGAAAACAATAAGTAGCAAATGAACAAAATAAAACAAAGTCTGGGAAAGATAAGCGTATCAAAGATGCAGCAGAGGAGGAATGTAATAAAATTATGTCCTATTCTTTATGAGATTTTTACTTACTTATCAATACATGGAAATCCAAAAGGTCTTTGTGAGGAAATGTTTTAATAGCTGATAAGTAGTAAATATCCACTACTATTGTTTCACTGTTTTATAAGGCTGAAAAATATTTCCAGCAAAAGTATTAAACTGTCAGGTTGTTTTATTTACAACTGCTCCCCATTTATATTTGGCTTAGGACCAATCCTCTTAAAGACAATTTTTCTCTCTCCCTGTTACTTCCAAAGATCTGATGAACAGAGCCATATCATGCTCAGCCTCAGGAGGCAATTACAACTCAGATCCCAGGTTCTGCTGCTCTGCTATCTTCTTGCTCCAGCAGCAGGGTATTAACCCTGGCCTGCAGTAGAATTCAATGCCACTGCTGCTCATGACCAGCTCTGTAACTGAACCTCTGCCTCCATTTGTTTACTAAGAAAACACAATCAAAAATGATTGCAACACTGACAGCTCTGAAAATGGCCGGGCAGCTGTGGGTTTTGTGCAAATGGACTAATCTATTTACATGTGGTCATATCTGGAATGCTATGCTGTATAACTGAAACTGGGGAGGGCCTTCTTTGGAGGTTTTTTCAAAATACTATGTAGAAGGTTAGATACATATATATTTTTGTAGTTATTCAAATTCATAGGAATACAGAAAGTTAATTTTTAAAGGGCATTATATTCTCTGGATATTATTTATTTTTTTATTTATTTAATAATTAATTTAATGCTAAAAATTAATTTAATGCTATTTATTTAAAATTATTACACTCACCTGTTCAGTCTCCTGATGTATTTTCCCCACATAGTCGTGGCAGAACAATATCTTTTTTTTCACTTTCTTCAAAATGGAGCTTTTTTACTTTAAGGTTTTCAGTGGTTAATGCCCAGTTAATAAATTTGTGGAGATTTCTACCCTTCTCTGTAAATGACATCAGTAGACTTTTTATTGTCTTTTCAGAAAACAAATCATATCTTCAGCCAGTGCTCATCAGTTCTGAAACAGGATGTGCTCTGTGTCTGCAGATTGGAGCTGTAATTCATATTTAGTTCAACAAATGTCAGCAAACATTTTTTATTAGCACATATAGCATAGACTGTTAAGAATACAAACTGTTATTCAGCAGGTCAGAAGCAGTCAGGTTTTTGGCTTGAGAAGGCAGCAAAAATTTAACATTTAATCTAGGACAATGGCACGCTTTTACGGATAAACAAAAAAAACCCCAAACAAACAAACCTAAACAAAAACCCACTAAAATTATTACAAATTTATTATTCTATTTGAAAAAAAATTAAGATAAAGTGCCTACATATTTTACTTTTTTATAACAGAAATTATATTGCAAATTACCAAGGACCACTTCTTCAAAAAGATACATAAGGCAAAAAAGCATGAATTGAAGAAAAACACAAAATCTGAAATAGGATTAAGATATTTTTAAAAAACTTCTTCATTTTCTGTTTACCTGATGTAACTCCCTTCCTGGATTTATCACAATGAGACCCAGCATGAGACAACCAATCCTGAAGGTAGACAGTGCATCAGAGCACAATAATTAAAGATAAATCATATCTCACAACAAAAGTCTCAGTCTTCCCAAGGTGCTATTATATATAGTACCTTTGTGATTATTTTTCCCCACTAGTTCCAACAGCTGAACACAACAAAATATCATTATGGTTTATAAAGAAGTATTTCATTTATTTTTCTTATTCCTAAATAAAGAAGAAAATACATGGTCCAGTCAATCCAGTAGCTGAAACATGAAGGTCCTGAAAGACAATGAAGGCCGTACCGAAATTTAGTCACTCATGCTGGTGTACGGAAGGACACAAGCATGAGTAGTGTCATGTCAGCACATCCTGAAGTGTAGAGATTTAACTGACCTAGAAGGTGCACATATTCCTGGAAAGTTTTGCAACCCACTCTGTGGTCTCTGCAACTGTGTCTACACAGCAAGCACTGGTTGTATTAATGTCTGTTACAGTCATGAAGGAGCAAATGCAATCTATTGGTACAGTTAGAGAATTTAGCTCTAAAACCATGAACTTCTTTCCTGAAAAGGCAAAGATGGGTCTTCTAAACAGACTTCGTTTTAAAATTTTACTTCCTCCATATTCTATGTAAAGTAGGGAAAAAATTTTCTTCACAGATTTCAAATTGTGAAACTCAGATTAAAAATATGATACAAAATTAGATTCAAGCAATCTGGTTTTATTTTTTTGTAATATTCTTGTCATCATTTTTATTTTAGAGTCTAAAGCAAAACTTGTTTACAAGAATTATACAATAGTCAATCAGTCTACATATGTGTTCTTCATGATTAAAAGTCATAAAAGTATTTATATAGAACGATCATAAATGGGAAGGGAAGGGAAGGGAAGGCAAGGCAAGGCAAGGCAAGGCAAGGCAAGGCAAGGGAAAGGAAGGGAAATATTAATTGTTCAGTTAAGAAATGAAAAGCAGTTGTCAGAATTCTCAAATTTCCTGAAATATTTGCAACCAGCTATTTTATTACCCTTGGGATTTCATCAAGCTGCTAACATTTCATTTATGAAAAATATTTTCTTATGATAATGATTTAATTCTCTCATTCTTTGCTGATCTATCTATACTGATTATAAATTACTTGATACAAGTATGAATTCTTCCTGTGAGTGCAGCTCCTCACACCTAGAGATCCCTTAGGAACCTTGAAATTATATGCTTTTATGTAAGGAGAGTTGGTGTACTTAATAAGGAACTTTGGAAAAATTTACTTCTTTTTTTTTTCTTGTCCTTAAAAAGAAGGGTTTTAAAAAGCCTGAGTAAGTATATATTCTTTGCTATGAAAATTTCCTTTTCAGTTCACTGAGATACCACATTACTGTAGCACTTTAAAATATTTTCCCCTCTAAAGGATAATATTCAAGCAGAAAAGAGTTGATATTTTAGATTAATGAAAGAAATAATTTGTTTCAGGTCATGTAGTCTCTGCTGAAAATTTAGTATGTACACACAAAATCTCCCACTCACAAAATATCAAAATTTAACAAATAGTGAATCTACTGTTGAATTGAAATACATTTTCATTAGAAAAGATAAGAGTAACCAGAAGCTGAGTGAGCTCCCAAATAAAATGGTTTACCTTGAATATCCTTCCAAAGCAGTCCTACAGGAACTGAGAATTTAATAAAACATTATTAGATTAAACTTTATTCTTTGAAAACAGATACTGAATTACATGGTGCTCTGATTGTAATCATCTGTTATAAAGACATGTCAAGGCAATCAGCTGCCTCCAGGAAATGTAAGACCAGAGCTCTATATGAAAAGGCCAGATTACAGTATTGCAGAGAAGAAATATTTTTTGTGAGGAATTAAGATGCCATTTTTTGACTTTTGTAAAATTGCTTACAGCATGTTCATTATGCAAGCTCTTTTTTTTCTTGATTTGGACAAACACTTTTCAGAGGGATTTTCTACTGTAAACATGTGCCTATTTTAAATGAGCCTTATTATGACACCATTAAAAATAAGATATGACCAGGACAATGAATGCATACTTTCCTGGACATGACAGTGGAAAATCTGCAAAACATTTACACAATATAGGAATTAGTGCTTCAGTAGGTGGACTTAAAAAAAATAAATCAACTTTTTTCCAGATGTTAAAATTATTGCGCCCCAAAATTTCCCAATATGTTCATTGAAAAAACCAGCTAATTTTTTTATTGATAATATTGCTAAAAGTTAACAAAAATTAAGGATAGTCTGATTTCAATTTGCTGGTCTAGCTAAAGCACACGGCCATATAACTCTGCTGTGATTAAGGAGTAAGGAAGGAGAATATATTTCAAAAACTATCTGAGGACACACCACATCATGTCCATCCATTCTTCCTTGTTCCTATGGACGAGATGACTGTAGTCTCCATTCATTATGATCAGAGATGACTACACTATGAAAATTATGTTTATATCAAGATACAATAATTTTTAAATGGAGTCATTCACTTCACAGTTAGAATACTTGTACATGATTAGCAGTTAGCAGCTTATTAACAATCTTTTCATTTGATGGTTAGACCAAAAGATTTTGCTTCCCAAATGCCATGATTAATAACAGAATATCAGCAAAGTGTGGAAGATCAGCCAGAATTATTGTTTTAAAATAGACTCTTACATTGCATTGTAACAAGTTCTGCGCTGATGTGATGTAGTTGCTTCATCAAGTTAGAAAGATGGGATTTAAAGTTCTACAGACCTTTACAAATCCAGGGTACTTGCAAGGAGACATGGGTGGACTGGAGAATGTGGGAAGGCTCTTTTAGTCTGTTTAGCAAAACTAAATTTTAACTATTTAGTCTGTTTAGGAGTATTTCACAAAGGTATCCTAAAAACTGTTAGTGAAGATTATGAAGACATATTTTCAGATATATGTTCATAGACATACAAATGGTTCAAATAATACTTTCCACAGAATGTGTGATTCAATCCTTTTTCAATATTCCTTGTCTCTTTACTCAAGGACAGAATGTCCAAGACGAGTTGAACTTAATGTAATCATGGTTAGCTTAACAGATGGTAGAACTGAGTTCCTAACCTGTAGTTGCTCAGGGACTCAGACATGGCACAAAAAAAGGATTTAACAGAAACATGGAAGCTTTTGTGGAGCATAATGAAATATAGGAGAACCCAAAGAGTCAAGTAATTCCTTTAGTAACTGAATATTGAACATAGGTGGTAAAAAAAAACCACCAAGGGCCTGCTGCAAAGTGACCTTAAAAATCTGCCACTTAATTAAATTTTATACATGCATGTGTTTATTTGCATGTTTATTTATACATATAGATTTTACACATTTATTTACACATTAAATTTCATTAAAAGCTATAAATAGATCTCTTTATGCTTATGCTACAAATATTTTATTTTCGATCATATTGCATTGTACTACAGAAGACTTTTTTGTGGTTACTAATGTTCACCACGAGATACAGAAAATGATCAAATTTTAACTGTTTTCTCTGGATACCCTTTTCCCAGATGCCATGTTTTTTGATCACATAATTTGTCTTGTTACTTTCCACCATTTCTTTCATGTATCTTTGGCTCAGGTCAAAGCTCTTTTGGTCTTCACTTCCGTGCGCGCTCATTTATCAAGGACCAGACTTTGCTATCAGACCCCAAACCTAAAATAGTCATCCTGTCTCTTGTCAACTTGTCAATTTCTGAACCATCCTTTTCTTTCCTTTTTGTGAAAACTGCTGCCTAGCACAATTTTTGTCCACTTCAAGTGAGTCTGCAGTGATTTTCTCTACCTTGTCACTTTGACAGTGTCATTCTTTTTGACACTCTGCTGGCTTACACTTCTCAACGGAGTCAAGAACACCACTTCTCTTCAAACATATCATGGATTATCCCCAACCTACCTAATATCTCTTTCACCTTCAGCATCTGGAATTATCCTCTGATATGGTACTTTCTGTCACCATGTAGTCATTTACCTTTGGCACCTTATGCTGCCCCTCTCACTGGGAAGGTCAGAACACCATCCCACAGAATTTTTTTACACATTAGTCATTTTTTCTCTGTATAAATTCTTTCCTTACCCTTTTCCATAAAACTTAAATAACCCTCACCACCGTTTCAGAGCTTCTGTGTTCAAACAGTTGCCAGCCATACGTTTTTCTGTAAATCACTTGTAATAGGGACCCATTTTTCCATAGCCTTGTTTTTCTATAATGGTATGTAAAATGAGACTTTGATCCCTAGGTGCTGCGTTGATACAAAACTTAACATTATAATATGAAAAGCTGGTGAAAAGCATAATTTTACTTTTCTAGTTCTTGTAGCAATGTGGCCTTCAGAAGCCTCATGTTAAAACTATGAGTTTAAGAGAACAACATCATTAAGTCCTACGTCACAGGAGCCAGAATTCAGTTCCCATTTCTCACTAAAAATAGTGTCATATCAATCATAGAAGACATCATTGGAACAAGAGAAAAAAAAAAGGAAAATAGTATGTTTTAAGAATTATTTCAACATATAAAGCAAACAGCAAATACATGGACAGATGTTACCTAGGTAAAGTACAAGCATATATACTTTCTCTGTAAGCAATAACTATAAATAACAGATATTAAGTTTAAGAAGAAGTTAAAAAGATAATTGTTTAAGGTATTAGATTCCTTGACATGTGAAAAGAATTTCTTTTGACAGTAACATAACAGTTCTGAAAGTGCAGCAAAAAAGAGATTTTTACTTTGCAGTTTACTGAGGACCCTTTTGAGTCTAAGAACAGCCTGGAGTCATCCTAGAAACTTCTGCATAAAAATGGATAGACTACTAATGAGCATATACATTAAAAAAGACAAACTTAGATTGCTTCTAAGGATTTTCTGTCAATCTTTATGCTATTCCATCATCTATTCTGTAATTACCCATATAGCCCAAAGAAATAATCAGGAGAGGTTTTATGTTAGTGCCTTTGCTCTGCAAGAAGCAAAGAGAAAATGAAAGAATACACAGCTTTTTATAATTGCCCCAACTTCTGAATTTTATAACTTTCAGTAATGAAAATGAAAGCAGAGTACATCCCCAGCATGGTGAGGATCCACTCAGCACATGATATAAACTCATAGCTTTCAGCTTGGAAGATCAGAACTAAATTAATTGGGTAAAATATTTATGTATATATTATATATTCTAGGGGGGGAAACAAAATGTATGAGCTCTGAGACTCATATGTAAGAGGCTTACTACAGCATATGTCCTCTAAATCCAGCAGAATCATTTAGAAACTGCTGTGTTCATTGACTAAGTTCTGCAAAAGTTGTGGGTTCAGCCTATATGGAACACAGGAAAAAGTATTCTGTGCTGGTTTTCTACACAATGAACAAATACATGCACTTCAGTAGCACATGTCCCTTACAGCATATAGGCACCTATCCACAAGATTTCTGAGAGATTGAAGCTCTGACACAGTACTGTACTTGTCCTGCAACATACAGGGGTTTTTTGCTATAATATGTATACACACATATTTCTTTCTTGTTCTTTAGTTTTATATCATAAGTAAATACACCTTTATTTTTAAAAAATGTAAAGTATGTAAATTTTTGTTTTAAGGGTAGGGTGATGAAATAGATAACTTTTGTCAATATCCACAGGCCTTTTCTATACAATCATGACAAATCCATCAGCTACACTTTGACCTCAGTAAAGGCATACTACATACAATATAAAATGTCCCACAGTGTTATAAGATGGCACAAAAATTGCTGAAATAAGTAATTCAGAAAAGTAGAGAATATTTATTTTATCTTCTATATATTACTGTATTTCTTTTATATTAAAAACTCAAACAAAAATATAATGCTAATTTACTATAATTAAGAATATAATGGGTTTATAATAGATGTAAAGAACAAAATGGTATTTCAGCTTACAAGAGGAAAGGTTAACAGAATCATAAAATGTACTTCTTTTTTAATTGAAAGCTTGTATTTCAAATAGTCATGAAGGTCTGTCCTGGTTTTTACTAGGGTAATTTTCTTCCTAGCAGCTGGTAGAGTACACTTGTTTTGGTTTTTTGGTTTGGGGTTTTGTTTTTTGTTTTGTTTAATTTAGTACATGAATAATGTTGATAACACAATGATGGCTTGGCTGTTCCTGAGCTTAACTGTCCCCGAGCTTTTCCTAAGTCAAGGTTTTTCAGTTTTCCATCATCTGCCACTGAGCAGGTACAGAAGAATCTGGGAAAGGCCATGGCCAGGAAAGCTGACTGAAACTGGCCAAAGGGAAATCCCATCTCACTGAACATCATGCCCAATATATAAACTGGGAGAACTTGGCAAGGAGCTGCTGGATGGTCATTGGAGACAGGCTGGCATCAGTCCAGGTGGGGAGTAATTGTGCATCATTTGTCTGCTTGGGATTTCTCTCTCCCTCTCTTTTTGTTATCTCCCTTTCCACATTATTACTATAATTAATACCATTAATTTAATTAATATCATTAATATAATTATTAATATAATTATTAATGTATATATATTGTATTTTATTTTGTTTAAATGCTGAAGTTGTTCTTAACTCAGAGATTGTATCTTTTTTAAATTCTCTTTTGCATTCTGCCAGAGCTGCAGCAGTGGTACTCGGTTACCAGCTGGGATTAGGTCATGACAAGGACCCAAATGGTCATGCTTCTCACTTAAAACTCTATTTGGTATGTACATTTAAAGGTATAGTCCAGTTTTTAAAGTATCTTGGATGAATATTTGGAACTGAAAAATAAGCTTCCAGGTTTGGAAACTATAATTTACTTTTTTTTACTGTTAAAGTACATGAAGTTATTTAAAATGTCATGGGAGGTGAACAAATGTATCTGTGTTGATGAATAAAACATTTTTGATCCTCTATCCCTCAGTTGTTGTAAACACTGATGTGACATTAAGATATTACAGAAATATGCAATCACAAATGAATTATCTTGTACTTCAAATGCATTATATGTTAGTAGACCTTGTTCTATGTGTTTTTTTATGAAATTAAGAGATTTTCTGGAGAAAGTATTCTAGAAATAATGACAGAATTTTTATAAATCCTTGTTAATATTCCAGATCAGAGAGAATTCAGTTATGTATAACTGAATCAGAGAAGCTTCCTGTTATAAGCAGATGTCACTTATTTTTTCTCTCTCACTATACATGAAATTGGTTTCTATAGAATGGAAAATTTTCAGCACAAGCAAATTTATTGAGTAAATATTGGTTTGTAAGATTTAAGTTTATTCTAAATCATCATAAAAAGAAATATTACTACATTAAACATTTCATAAACTGAAAGTAATTTTGCAAGTCAGGCTTCCATTTGGAGAAAGCAGCAGTCAGATAAATAAATCTGGTGTATTAGTTTTTGCCAGCAGTTCTATTTAAGTTGGTTTCTCAGACTAAAATATATCATTCACACAAGCCACAAGGGGATAATTCAGATTTCTATGTTTGTTTTTTCCTTAGGATTTTTCTTCACATACAGCCTAATCTTACAGAATTCACTCTGAGTTTTAATACTGTCTTCAAGAAAAACTTTCATTTCACCTTTGAAGTGATATTTAAAAACTTTAATACTTAGTCTGACATGAAGAAGTCTGCTAAAAAGAATAGTTTGCTTTGATTTTAATGAGGGTTTTTTTATTTTTTACTTTTCAGTTTGGAACAACTATTAAGTTTTGAGATGCAATTTGTATCCACACCTGATGACTGTTTCCTCACAGAAATATATCATCTCCTCTGATTTAAATTTGCTCATTGCTACTCTATTATGTTCTCCAGAGAACACAGAATCCTGAAATGGCAAAGATATTGATTGGTTGATATAATCCTCATTTCCTTAACTTCTGTCATTGATCTGTCTGTTTGTCTATCTATCTATCATTAAAAATATTCATACTTTGACCAGGGAAGCAAACAGAAATTGCTAATACTGTGCTTCTGAAAGTTTTGGTAAACTGCTCTGGTGAGCTATGACTGTTCTATTAAATCAGACTCCAAAAATCATTAAGGCACAACGAAGTCTATTAGTATTGAAAATGTATGTTAATGCAAATTTTACAAGGCAATAAATAAAGACTATTAAAGACCTATGGCTTCTGTCATGCTGGATTCAAATTTGGGTTAAAACTTACAAAGTGTTCAGTTTCCTACCTAATGGCAAACCAGATTACAGAAATAATATTTTAGAGTTTCTTCTTTAATTGCAATTCTATTTTAAGCAATGAAAGAAAGGGAAATGTGGGATTCTCCTGAGGCAGCTGCTTAGTTTACCTTGCATTCAGTCAGTCTGTAAAATGTACCACCTGAAAGAGAGCCAATACTGATTGAAATATATAGTATTCTCAATTTCCTAACAACCTGGATTACACAATCTGGTAAAAATGAAAGGAAGAGAACACCACAGAACACATGTCAATACCAAACCATCAAAAAACCATTTTCCTGGGTTGTTTTCGTTCCTCAGACACCTTAGGAAAACCTAAGACAAAGCTGCACCAATAAAAGCTAGAATTAATAAATGAAAGAAAGGAAGGGCTAGGAAGGATGGAGGGAAGGGGAAAAAAAGGGAGATAGTTATATTCTTGCATGTATGTGTCACTTAGTAAACACATGGGTATACCTGAAAATCCTAAAACCAAATTAATGCATTCCTTTTATGATCTTTCAGGTGTATTTTTTTTTCTGTTGTGTAGAACTCAGTTTAGATACTCATATCTGTACTGACTTAAACAATTCTAAATTGTAAATTGAAATTACCTCATTAACTTAAATCTATCATTTGTGGAGTAGTAAAGGATAAGAATAGCAAAAGAAGTGTTCATAATGACTGAAACTTTAGCCAGCATGGATTTCTATCTTGCTTTATTAACCAAAGGAAACAATTAACAATGAAGGCTCAAAACAGATAGAGGTAGAGGGCTCAAAACAGATTGTTCCAACTTGTTCAAGAAGATGTTCTTCTTAGGAAAAATGAATGTACATAACTTTCTGTCTATGATAAGGAAGAATGTCAAAACCATGGCAGGTTATACTCGAGGTTGTTAAGTATGATTGAGATCAAGTAGCACACCTAAAAAATGAATGGAACGGGTTGAGAATCTACAAATCCTAACAAAAATTATATTTAGGATACTTTCTTCATAGTCTTTCTATCTCTTTATTCACATTTGCAATTGAAATACTCAGGCTGAAAACAAAAATTAGAGACCTTGAGAACTAAAAATATGTATGAAAGGGATAAATCTGCTCAAGTATAAAAACATACCAGCCCACAGACACAATCAGTTTGGAACTCTGAAGAAATGCTGACGATGCCAACTTCCAAAATCTATTTATGTTTTATGGTCCATACAGTTACAAATAGAGGTTCCTCAGCTTCTACAAGAACACTAAGAATCTTCCTTTCAATAATATCAAATGTTACCTTTATAAAAAGTTATGTAAACTTGTTATCAATCTGCAAAGGTGAAACTGCTTTAGAGGAGTAGAGCCAGGACTCCAAACTGAACTAATTGAATATAAAATATTCATTATTTTGTTGCAAAGGGCTAAAAAGTCGCCTCCCCTAACCCAACAGTATATTATTTTTTAATACCACTGCACAGAATGAGCTTCTACAGACAAACAACCCAAACAAAACATATTTGGTGGGGAAAGGCACTTTCTCTCAAATACTATGCAGGTGGTAAACAGGGAGTAACATGACATGTCAGCCAGCAGAACATCCATAGTGCTAGTGAAATGATGGACTACTGCAAAAACAGGTACTGATAACTGCAGTGAGCTCTAGCATCACTTCACCTAAAACAAAAAACTTACCAAGTACAAACAACAACAGACTGTCACTGTCTAGGCCAACACACTGCAATGATAAAACAATTCTGATAATCTAACTTCTGCTAATGTACAAATCATCATTCTATATAATCACTGTTTCAAATCAAAACAATAGCAATTCCCCTAGTAACTAGCAATTCAGTTGTTTCTAGTAGTAAATGGAGAATAGAAAAATTAATAGAGTTACTGTATTGGAATAGTTTGTTGCCAGAACATAGTTAAAACCCAAACACAAGTGAACTCTAATTAAAAAATAAAAAAAAAATAATTGGAAGATAAAATAAATTAATTCCTATTTTTAAAAGAGGACTGATGGGCTTCTATGTAAAAAAATAATCTTGTTTTGCAAGTCTGAAGAGGTATCATTTGTATTTTAAACATGTACATTTCATCAAAGATCTGGTAACAACTAGAATACTACTGACTGCACAGACTTCTTGTCAAGAACACTTATGTTCACAGCATAATGGAAAATGGAGATTGGTAGAAATAGGATGGCTATGTTTAAAGGAAGAAGGATTTAATAGATTTTGACTGTTCTTGTGTGTGTGCATATCTCAGTGGAGACTAAGAAGCTTTAATTATGAAAAACTAATCTTCTTTTCAATTACAGAATAAATTATATTAAGTATGTAATATACTTCATATATAAACATAGCCAAATATCAAATTATTATGTAAAGATTAAATTTAATTTGAAATTTTTAGGAAAAAAAAAAGTCCAATTTTGTCTTTTCTGTAAAAAGATCTTTATATTTTTGTTCACTGAAACTCATTTTTCAATATCAACTTTCTGCCTTAATGATTCACACAAATGCTTTTTTTTTCCAGCTGTAGTCTATTTATGTAACTTCTTTCACTTTCATAAAAAACTATAAGGATAACAGCAATCTTGAGCACTGTATTTTTTCTATGGCATTTTAAAAATATTTGCTTTACTGCTCATAGATATATCTTTGTAAAGAGCCCTTGCTACTACTTACGGGCAAATTTTGCTTCAGAGAAAAAAACAAAAAGGAAGAGTACATTAACCAACACATTTTATGTAGGAAGGATAATGATATCAGTATAACACATAAGCATTAACATCTTCCTTACATGTTACCTACCATTTATGTAAAATCCAGTTCAAATAATACACTACTGCAGAGAAACCATATCAACCTATAATCTTCTATATTCAGTATTGGCAGTTCAGCTACAGAATAAACCAGTGTGGCATTATGAAGTCTGTTTAATACTTATTAGTGAAAAAGGGTTTTCACCATGTACCAAGCAGATTACCATGTATAAACTAGCAAAAACATAAAACAAATATTGATATGAAGACAAGACATCAACAGCTGTGTTAATATTCCTCAACTTTCTACTTGCCTTGGATAATAACTTCATGGACCAAGACCAACGCTATAATCAACAAGTTGACCTTGCAAATTTTCAGTGCTCTGGGTAGAAGGGTGGGAGAGGTGTAAGAAAAAAAAGAAAAAGGTGAAAAACCCACAACCTACTAAATATTGTCCATTCTAGAAAACACATAGTCACAAATTAAAAATTATTTTGATGGAGAATTTCTGGGAGGTGCCAGAACAAAGCAATTAAAAAGGGCTAAGACACTCTGATGTGGTCAGATGTTGTTGTGTCTGCAGTGACAGACATTCAGCACAAGCCAAAATGAAACACTGCATAATGTTCTGAGCTAAGGAAATGGACAGTTAAAAATCAATCTCTATCTCACATTCCCAGCTCTGAACCTGAAAATGACAGCTATTATCCAGATTTACATTTTATTCCAGCTAGAATAAAGCCAATAAATCACTGAGCTTTTGGCTGCTCAGATAATTACAACGTGAGTGGCTGGTATGAGTTTCACTGGGGGAAGATGCTTTCAGAGGGTTAGAGCACAAAGTGGAAAGAATGACAGTAAAAAATGGACTTGATTTCCATGTTGAGATGAGAGCTTGTGACATGCAAATCACTGAGCACAGTAACCTCTGCTGAGACCCATCAGCCCTCCTCATCAAATGCCCAGGATAGGTAAGTCTGTGTGGTGAAACATCTTTATTGAGCTGATAGCTCAGGCGAACAACCGTTTCGTTTAAAGGGATAGAGGAGTTTTTAATGGCATATTAAAAAACATTCTCATGCGTCTTTGCCAGAAGCAATTTCATCATAAACACTCTCTTCAATATAACTTACCAGTGTGCTTCTGTGAGAACATATACTTTGAAATCTAAATTCTTAGTTACGGTTAGTTTAACATACGCTTTTAATCACATCTGCATATCAGATGACTGAGTAGCAAGAAATTCAGCTATATGCATCTCTCAAGAATTTAAAGAATATGTGATCCAAAAGCTCCTAAGTCTGTATTGTATGACTGCTCATTTCATCCTGTAACAAATTCTTTCATTCCTCAGACATTAGTTATGCTTCTGTTTTATGACAAATGTAACATATGTTTCACAGATTCTTTCCATAATTGTCCTGATTTCCAGTCTGAACTGAACCTTCCATAATTTTTTCCTGGATGACATCACTCTGGGAACCTGAAAAAATGGTAAAAAAAAGCATTAGCTTTATTATTCTGTATGATTATCTTGTTAATATTTTAAAATTCCAAGATATATTCCTAAATAAAAATGGAAAATTATAGGTAAATATCAAAGTACTATTTTTCAACAGCTCTACTCTTATCCTCTGATTAACTGCCTAAAACTGTATGTAAACAAACCTAAAAATGGTTATGTTTTTATTACAGCAAAAGTTGAGAAAACCATTTCCCAAACAGCCTATAATTTATCTAATTGTATTTGTCTTGGGCAGCCACACCAGTGGGATATATCTATTGTCACAATAGGGATATCTTACTCAGATACAATTATTCACTATTATTATACAATGTTGATTGAATCTTTAATAAAATTGCCTTTTCTTTTGATGCTTTTTGTTGTTGTTGTTGCTGTTTTTTACTGTATTATATAAGACCAAATTCTATCCTTTTTGTAATAAAAACACCTCTGGTAGCGAGTCTGCAGTTAAACCTGTTTATTCTTACCTTATTTCTCTCTGCTTTACAAGGACTGTGAGGAACACCAAGCATCCTTCAATAAATGTAGCAGGCATACATTCAACTGTAAAAATTTTACCAAATTTCTATTTAGAAATTAATGCCATAATATGGCATTAACATCAGTTTGTTGTAAGATGAAGACAATAAATACTTGCAGAGAACATCAGATAAAATTCTGCACTAAGATAAAGCATAAGTGTATAGATATTCCCAGTCTACTTGGAAAAAACATTAGTAAATTTTTTTTAAAAAAACAAAAACAAAAAACCCAACAACCAGATATATTTGTCCTCTATTGGGACATTAAAATATCTTTATAAAATGGGGAGAAAACCATCAAATGCTTTTTTTTTGTTTTGCAACTCTCACGGGACTATATCTCATGAGAATATCATCACCAAATCTCATCACCAAATCTCTGTAGTAGTTAGAATTGGATGAGATCATACAAGCTGTAATAAAAGATAATGAAACATAGCTAAACTGTAGGAAATTAAGGAAAGGACATGACAAGAACATGAAATAATGCCACTATAGAACTACTTTAACACCAAGGAATGATAAAACCGAGAAGAGGAAGAGCCCTTAGCCGGGATGAAATGCAAAAGAGGCTGAAATATAAAAGAAGATAGGAGGAAGATAAAACAGGCTGGACAGAAGGAGAGGATTAATTGTGCTGAAACAGGAAATAATGGTAGGATTTAAATACCATGCTAAAGAGCATCTGGGAGCCAGAGCAGTGTAGGTAAATGGAGAGATTGTCCTTGTTCCTTCTTAGATCTTTACTTGCTGAGTACAAGGTTGATGTATTCAGTGGTCAGGCACATGAAGGATTATAAATATTGGAGAAAATACAAAGAAAGCAGCTCCACTCTTTGTCTCATTGAACTTTATGCAGGAGAAATAGAATAGGCAAACAACAGAAAAAAAGAATTTGTATACACCAGTGCTTGAATGAAAAATTTCCTTTTCTTTCATTAGATCCTTTTTCTGAAGGGCAAATATAAGAATAATAGTATTAAACTTGCATATTTTTTTTATTTCATGGAATTATAAAATAGACTCACAAAAAAAATTAGGCCGGGAGTGATTCTAAATGTCAGGTGGTCCAAATCTCTTCTCAAAATCTGGTCATTTTACATGAAATCATGAAATCATGAAATCATATTGCCCAGAAAGACTTCCAAAACTGGTATGGTATATGCAGAATTAATATAAAACAGCAACTCATAACTGACTACTCATTTACAAAACATAATTGTTTCACCCATTAGTTAAAGTAGAAATAGCAGTATCAATAGAAAATGAAATATATTCTGTATTTTGTACTAATTTATTGAATTCCCTATTTAATTTTCTTATTTAATAAGATTTTTCCTTATAGCTATCTTCTTTATTAACCTACTTCTGAACAGAATAAAAAATTTTGGCTTATACATTAACTCTATTGATAAAGATATTCTGTGGTCACCAATGTAATATATTCATTATTGGGAATATACATCATATTAAATGTGATGAAATTGTTAGGACTCCTCATCATATCACAATATGGCAAATGGATCCACCTGAGAAGTAATATTGCTCCAAATTCAGAATCTAGTAAATGTAATAAGGAAATTTTCCAGGAGAACAAAACAAAAAGTAGCAATGGTATACATTTTTGTTCTCCAAATATATTTTAAATTTTTCTTCAGTTTGGAAATACCTTTTTTCCAAAATGTACTAGTCAGTTTGAAGAAATAAATACCTATGTATTCTATTGTTGCAAATTATACCGTACTTTGAACTAAGCCGTGCACATTTCTATTTAGCAGCTAAGACTCTATTCAGGAACTGAATATTTAACATGTAGGAAGACTTTTAGGTAAGTATTGCCTGCTAGATTATGCTGATATTTACAGTTTCAGAATATTTGGGTTAGAAGAATGGTGTTTCATGTTAACTTCACTTAGCTGACTTAGCAGGCATAATAAGCTGCCACTGGTAAGGGGGGTTAATTCTGCAGGGTATTCAGGAAGGAATGAGATATTTCTCTCATCTCACAAGTATTCACAAGGTGGGTTGGAGGTAACATAAGTTCCTATTAACCTGGTTAACACATAGATCCCGTAAAATTTCTCACATCCAATATTCACTTTACCAGCATCATTTTTATTAACACATTACAGTATTATGAAGGCTTTAGTAGGGTTGAAAGCAACAACTTGACCTTCCTTCAATAATTGCTGAAATTTGTAACATTTGGCTGACCTCATCAAGAACGCTTTCCTAAAGAAAAAAAAAAGAGGCTTGAGAAAAATTACAAGTTATTAGTGATACACTAATGCTGAAGCTAAAAGTACAACAAAGTATTTCAGCCCATCTTCTCCATCAGCTATGTCTGATAAAAACAAAATTGTCTGATAAAACCAAAACAGTGTGTATTTTATGCTTCTCGAAACTCGAACCACTTGGTACTTGTTTTAAAACTCTTCATTAGCAAAACACACATGCAAAATTAAGGTGACTCATTGCTAATCAAGTATTTTTTTTTGCTGGGTGTAAAGGAGTATTTCTATAAATCAAGCAGGAAGTGTTATTTTTTTCCTATTTTCTTTTTATATTTTTTCCCATCAACATTTTTCTGGAAGGAAATAAGTTTTGTAACAAAAATTTATTTGTCTCTTGCCAATAAAATGATAAGACAAGTCCAAAGACTTGAGAAGCCACAGAATTCCAAAAGCTAAAACAAGTCAGTTATTATCTCTCAGAGATAAGATCTCATAGCCAAACAGGACAAAGGATGATTCCATATACCATCATCGTTTGACCTTGAATGTGCAAAGAAATAATTTAATATAGAATTTAGAAAAATTCTTCTGCACATTTAATTGACCCTTTTATATATGCAGAAAACCTGCAATGGCAAGATTACTCCTACATCTTTCTTTATTCTGCAATCACTGTCAATTTTGGACGCACTTGTACTCTGTTTCCAGGTAAAAACCTCAAAAGCTGGAAGCGCAGTTTAAGCAAATTTGTGGGACAAAATCATCATAAATTTGTACAAAATTACATGTACAAAATATTTTTTTAATCTATGTATTAAATTACAAATAAACAATCAAAAAACCAAAGATGGTTTCTATTCAGAATTTCCAGAATTATATTTTTTTCTTCAAATACAAGTTCCTTTTAAAAATTAAGATGAATTTCCTTACCCCTTTCAGCAAGATGCATGTCCAAGCATCAGAAAAATCCTATTATTGCTACTTGTCATATTGTTTTATTTCCTCCTCAGGAGCACAAAACATCAGAATTTTCTGCTGCATCCAAATAAAGATATTCTGACCAGTACTACTCTAGGATATATATTTTTCTCACAGTGAATAAGCAAGAAAAAATTAATAGAATTATAGTCAATTATTTTGACTATCAATTTCCTTGAATATGCTTGAGTCGAGTGAGTAATTTGCAGTGAATCATTCATGGGATTAATTTCCCTCCTTTCTTACTTATGGAAAACCCATCAGCTGTTCTTAATTTATTTGACTTTATTTCTGTCTAGAACAGAATCTCTCTGAACCACGTGAAGGATTTTTTGCTGAAGGCAAAAAAATTTCTGTCTGTGGAGGAGTACACCAGGTTTTCAAATCTATATGGATTGATCACTTTCATCCAAAATTTAATCTCATATAGTTTAAATTTACCAGTAATTTTACGTTCATGAATAGTTATATGTAAAATACAACAGAGTTACTCATATTCACTAAGTTGAATGTGTGCACAAAAACATGCAGAATTAATGCTCACTGTCTGGGTAATACAGCATTATTTCTCTCCTGATCCTTTCCATCAGGAAAACCATCATTTACTGAAAATACCTTGCTCTGCATCGTTAGGCAAATGCCTTTTTAATAAAGAGAATCCAGGTGTACAAGTAAAATACTATGATTGAATATCTTTAATGTCTCAGCTTCATTAGGCAATGACAGGCTGTCACGCTCTTTCTTATTTTTTCTGGTTGAGTTGCCATCCTATTCCTGGCTACTAATAATGACAGATCATTCATTACTCTATTAGAATACAAATATGTTTCCATCACAATCTTATACATTTTCCCAACCCCACATTTTGTTATTGAATAATAGAATAAATAATAATACTAATAACAACAACAACAACATATACCTCATGCTTCTAACTGAAACTCAACTTAAAAACATGCAAATGCAGAATTAATTAAGGATTAAGTTCCTGACAATATTTCACCAATACTTCCTTTTGAAATTTTTTTCAATATTTGATACATTCTCTATTGATAGTAGTAAATTAAACCTTCACCTTTTTGCTCACGTTAAGCTGCTTGGCCTTTCTGTTCAAATTAAAATGTGAATTTGAGTATAAGAATTCTTATTCAGAGGAATATTAGTGAAAGGCAAAATAACTGTAGATCCTTTGTAGAGAATTGAAACCTTCCCCACAGTGTTTGCAATATTATTCATTAATCTCCATAGGTATTTCTTCAATAATTAGTGGCAAATTTAGCATATGAAGAAGATAATTTTAATTTGGAGGAATTTTTTTTTCTTTATATTACGGTTAATGTTATCTTAGGATAATCTAAACCATCTACTTCACAACAGAGGAATTACTAACCCATAAATCAAAACTGTTGGTGATGTTCTGACAGGTAATACTGATTGCCTTGGAAGGTAAGGAACTGCCACTGCAGCTTTCAGTGTTCAAGAATAATGAACACAGTAACTGGCCTCTCAGTCTACAGTGTTCCCAGAAAAGCTCTACACAGAGAGCTGGGCTAAATGTCTAATTCCTAAAGTCAATATTTGTAACTTCTGCTGAGTTTTCTCACTCAGAAGAACTGTTAATTATTTTTGTATAACATAAAATATGACCTTCCATGCAATAAAAAAAAGGATATCTTATTATACATAAATCTAGGATGTATCCAGCAGGTACTTCTCTACCTTTTCTACAACCTTTTGGATAAGAAGGTAAAATATGACCTAATCTGATGGCTAATTTTGGTATGCTATTGCATTGGTATGCTATTTCTGTTCAGTTATGGGATTTAATTTCCAGCATTCAGAATGAGGTAATTACTTGTTTTGAGTCTAAATGTAACATGTACCTAGAAAGTCCAGTGGGAGGCTACACTGATTAGGCTGATAAGCTGTGCTTTGTCTACTTAGCACAATCAAATTACTCTCACACATGATGGTGACCGCAATCTTCACCTACAGAAGAAAAGGCAATCACTGTGTGATGAAATTTGCCTTGGATAACCAGGCACTGCTTGGAAATCATTGCCAATACCTCCTTCACCTAACCTGCTACCATTTATGGCTTACTTGTATTAAGACCACAAGTCCTAATTCGTGAATAATAAACTACCCCAGCCCAAAACTTAATCCATCTGCCTGACAGGTGATGAGAAGTTGAACATCACTGCAATGAATTATTAGGATGAGATTTTGAACAAAAGAATGTATGAAGTCTTCTGCTAGGAAATATCCTTCAAGTCCCTAAACTCTTCAGGGTTTATTTAAAACATCCTACACCACTGAATTTCACCAAAAAAATTAATTCACTCCACTTGTACACAGCTAGCCTGAAGTCACCTTCAGAGGAATTCTGCAATGATCAAAGAATGTCCGCATGCCCTGAACGTCAGTACTCTAACAATCTAGTTATGTTGTAGCTGGCACTTTATTTTAATATTAATTAATGAAGCACAATAACCTAATCTCTGTACCACAATTGCCAACCTAATTACATGGTCTTAATTCTAGTACCTGATAAAATAATTGTTCTCTGGTCTTGTGAAAATAACTAATTTACCATGAGGGAAATAGTTAGAGACATTAAGAGGCCAATTCATTGTCATGTATACAGATCTGCTACTCCCTTGAAACATACCATGAATACTACAGATCAATAAAATCTACTTTAAAGAATTAGAAACAAAGTCCAACAAAACAGAGTAATGTATATGTCTACAGTTTCTGTATTTTTCATTAAATTAATAGATATCAATGCACTTTTCATGTTCTGAACTTATGTGTTTTAAGAGCCTGGTGAGAAATATTCTTCAGCAGCAAATTTACCAATTCAAATTGATGTTATTTTCCAAAAACAAGAAAAAATTTCTAAAGTTTCTCCTTATGTGGAAAATCATCTTTCTGCTGATTCTCCACAATGAAAATTGCAAGCCTTCATTAAATATTATGCTATTCCATTTCAGAAAAATAGGGGTTTTTAAATTAATTTTCTTTGAACATGTAAACATAAAAAGTGAACTATAGAAGTTATTTACAAGCACTACCAGATAACATAGTAAATGAATTACAATAGCTCTGATTCCAGGATTAAACCTGAGGAGTGGTTTTAGATAGACTCTTTTGCTCTATTGGGTCAGCCTGATTCCAGCACACAATGGTTTTGCATTACCAATATACTGAGGATAAGACTACACAAATAAGTCATCACTCGGTAAGCAAAAAGAGCAGATTTTCTTTATGGGCTGTCATGTTCCTCCAGTACACGTGTGTGTCATTTCAGGTTGCCTGCTCTTCAATGGCATTTGGACAATTTCTGTACTACTTGTGAGCCATTATGAAATGGCTCTTCTTAAACCTGAAGACACTTGTGTGAATGACAGAGCTTGGAGTTGTATAAGTTTTCTAATTTCATAGGTTCCTACATATTAATAAGTGATAAAATGAACACTTTGCTGCTTCAAGATTGCTCTGACTAGAGTCCTGCATGACCTTTTTCATTACTTGTCTTTAGTGACAGGTGCTACCAGGCAATTAAGAGGCGGTGAAAGCTCATCTGTGTTTACATTTGCTCATTAAACATACTATACACACACAGAAAAAAACCTAAAAGAACAACAAAACAACTAAATCTAATAAGCCACAAAAAATCCCCAACAACCAACCAAAAACAAAAACAAAACAAAACAAAACCCAAAAAACCCCACAACAACAAGAACAAAAATAAACCACAGAAATCAAAGCAAAACCAAAGCAAACACGATAGTATAATATATACAGGGATTAATGGAGAATAACACACTGTGAACCTACTTGAGCTTGGGGACTTTGCTACTGACAAGGACTATTTCCTGTGACTCTGGTACTTATATGTAGTGACCAGATGTTCCTGACCTTCTGTATGTTCCACTGCCTACAGAAAGTGGTTTTGTTGCAGAAGAATAATCAAGTTATAGCTAAGCAGAATTTGGACATCATTCTCATGTGAAAACTTTGTCTGCTTACTCTCTCTTTGAACTGTTTTAAGTTTCATGTAATATTTCGTTATTTTTAACTAGTATTACTTAAAAATATGTGTGATTTTAAGATTTTGGTTTTGAACCAGTATAGTTAGAAGCACCCATAATCCATAAATAAGTACTGAAATTCTGTTAGGAAATTCATAATGCAAGATAACCTTCAAAGTATATGAGCTGGATGCATATAATTAATATCTCAGAAACAAAGTACTTCATTTGATTAATTAATTATAACTGTGAAAAATTGTAGCTAGTCCTGGCAGTCTAATTTCAAGGACATTTTGGTCACCAGTATAGAATTCCTATTGTTGGATGTAGATAATATTCTCCAGGGAAAACAGTTGATCTTCTCTAATTCAAATGAGCTTCTAGAGGGAAAGCATAAAAAAATTAGGTGAAGGAAGGGCTAAACTATGTTTCAAACACAGGCATGTTTGATGTTTGAAAAGTAAAGAAAATTTAATTTGTTCTAAAATAGTACTGATAAGCAAAGATGATAATTTCCCATAATATGATTTAAAATTTAAACCATAGGCAAATTTGCTATCATGGCTAAGGACATTAAGCAGAAGGGAAAACAGGTGAAGAAAAAGCATGTACTATGAATATGACTGCATAAGATGCACAATAATCCTTGTTTTCCGGATTCTATACTGTGTAAATTAAATAATCATGGTTTTTTGTATTGTTAAGCAAATAAGCAACATACATTTGCCTTTCTCAAATTTCCTATTCCCAGAATCATGGTCCTAATTCAGACATAGAAACAGCCAATTAATAGATATTTTATTTTTAAATCTAGGCTTTCTGTCAGAGGACGGTGGAATTTAAAGAGTATGAGTTAAAAATACTTTTATGCCCCATCTTACTTGGTTTAAGGCAGTTTCTGGGAGGTGCTGAACATCCTTACTGAAATCAGCTGGGCTGCAGATATTTACCATATTTAAATTATCACAAAATGGCATTTTGAATAATTGAAATTTAAACCTGGAAAAAAGAAAGTCGTCTTTACTGTCTCCTAACTCTTCCATTTTTCCTGAAATATTTATTAAGTGCCTAAAATTATTTCCCAATGTCCAATTTTTTCCCTGAAAATAATTCTTTTTTATTATATAGAAATAATATTTTATATTCTTTTTGTCCTGTTGGTGGTCACAGCAAGCACCTACAATATTTAAAAATCTAGTAAGCCTGCCTAGATCAATGTAAGGTAAAATCTAAGATCCTATTTTACCCTACTTTCCATTTGATCATCTGAACATCAGAAGCCTAAGCCTAGGCAGTCTGAAAAGTTTCCTAGGTGTCTCAATTTTAGCTCAAAAGATACAGATTTTCCCCAACCTGAGGTGTGAAGCATTTAACAAGCTATGATTTAGAGGCAGAAGGGAAATACCTAAAGAGGCTCTGTCTTTGTATAGATTAAAATATGTTCCTCATCCTTCACAAATGCAAAGAATTAGAATCTAAAAGTCACAATTTTCTAGAGGAAGGTCCTAACTGCAGGGCATTAAGGGACCACTTTTGTCCATATTTATCACCATTGTAACTATACAAACAACAACAACAACAAAAAATATTCTAAACTGCTTTTTTTTTTCCATGCTATTTATCTGCTAGATGGTGCTAAAGGTCTCATTAAGCATGAAAAAGGAAGGACAAAACAGAAGTGTTGCAGTCTAGAGGACAGCCAGGAGACACTGAAGAAAACAGAGGAATCAAAGGCCAAACAGCTGTGTTAGGGAATGATGACAATTGCAGTATCATAGAATGTTAGGAGATTGGAATGGACCTTAAGGATTATCTAGTCCCAGCCTGCCCTGTCATGGGTGGAGACACTTACCGTTACACAAGTATATTAGCATTTTCCCAGCTCCCAGTGTGCCCAGAACATTTGTTGGGGAATCTCTCATGTGTATCTGGAGACAGCACAACAGCAAGTACATTACAAGTTTAAGTTTCAGAGTTAAAACAAAATGGTCAGTGAATCTCAGTTTGATAGAAAATCACGCCCATGACCATTATTGTGTGCACATTGATAATTAAGTTTTGTTCTATATATTCGAGGGAAAATATGGAGGAGGTCTTTTGGGAATATATGCCGGTTTTCCATTTTTTTTCCCTCCCAACACTCAGTCCACTGAAATATAAAGTTTGTGCTTAAAGCAAAATTAGGCACTTTTTTCCAGAAAAAAAACCCCAACCAAATGAAGTCGGTTCCTTGGAATTTTGTAGCAGATATTTTCCCTCTTTTTTATCACTCATTCCTCTTTCTTGTTATTTTATTTCTGCTTCTGACTTCTTTCTTTTTCCTCTGTGATAGGCAACATTTTGACATTCCTTTAATTTTCATCTACTTTATACAAAATGACCATGTTGGAAGTAGAAAGTGGCAGAGGCGTAGCTCTAACATGAGTTCATCTTGTGAGTTCTCTGTTAATAAATGCCAGTCAAGTAACATCAAACAGTGTCTCAAAAGTGTTGGAGCACTTCTGTTTCATAAACATCCCAAAATTCTCTGTTTACAAAGATGGAAAGTGAACATTGTTGATTTTCTTTTTCCAGCTAATGCATATGATTCTTGCAGTAGACAAGAAAAGAGCTGCACTGCTATAGTGAATTCAAGAATTTCATTTTCTTGGTGAAAAGCAGTCCCTCAGAACTCCTGTATGCCAGAACAACAAAAATCTGCCTCGTGTACAGAATATCAACTGCTTTCAGAATATAGTTCCAGACTAAAGATAGATTAATAGGTATGTGGCCAGATTTATTTGTTTGTCTCAAATAGTCATCCCTAGATATTTTTTCTTATAATACCAATGAAACTGATGTGATTTAAGCATCAAAAATAAATAACATCTCCAGTGTCAAAATTCAGTCTCTTTTTTCTCTGCCTTAACTCTTTCAAAGTGGTACTGTGAACAGCATAACTGCTTCCTGACAAGCTGTTGCCCTGCTAGGAAGGAACAACAACTTTATGCCCTAGAACAACTTAAGGTGAAAGAATAGACATAGATTTTTCACCCAAGCTGAAATGATAATTGAAAATGAAACATCATAATCAGTGTCATGATTTTTGATAACTGTGACTGCATTGCCATGCACTTTCACTTTGTGTTTGAAAGCACAGCATTTTGTGCCTAGTGTGAGCTCCACTTGACTTACTTTAAAGTTGTAAGGTTGCTGTCCAACTGAGAGCACACACTGAGTAGTTAAATGAGGATGGAAGCCAGTAAGAGCATTTAAGTAATTCCAGTGGTATACAGTAAACATGTTATGGTTTAATCCCAGCTGGCAACCAAACATCACCCAGATTCTCACCCATCACCTCTGGCGGGATGGGTGAACAAATTACAAGACTAAAAGTGAGAAAACTCATGGATTGAGAAGATAGTGTAATGGATAAAGTAACAGCCATTTACACAGAGCACAAAACAAGGAATTCATTCACCACTTTCTATGGGTAAGGAGACCTTCAGTCTCATCGTAGTCTACAACTTCCTCATGAGGGGAAGAGGAGGGGAAGAACTGATCTTTTCTCTGTGGTGATCAGTTACAGAACCTGAGGGAATAGTCTAAAGCTGTGTCAGGGGACGTTTCGATCAGATATTAGAAGAAGGTTCCTTACCCAGAAGGTGGTTGGGCACTGGAACAGGCTCCCCAGGGAAGTGGTCACAGCACCAAGCCTGACAGAGTTCAGGAAGAGTTTGGGTAATATTCTCAGGCAGGTGGTGTTACTCTTGGGGATGGTGATGTGCAGGGCTGGGAGTTGGACTCGGGGATCCTTCTGGGTGCCTTCGAACACAGCATACCCTGTTTTTCTGGGATTCTGTGATCTCCAGGAAAGCCAGGCTCTATCCCATATGACAGGGACTTGGGAAGCCATCACTCTAAATGTGCTCCCTTCCTCCTTCTTCCCCCCAGCTTTACATGCTGAGCATGGTGCCATATGGTGTGGGATACCCCTATGGTCACTTGGGGTCATCTCTCTCATCTGTATTCCCTCCCAATGCCTTGTGCACCCTCAGCCTGCTCACCAGTGGAGTGGGGTAAGGAGCTCTGTGTTAAGCACTGCTCAGAAATAAATAAAACACTTCTGTGTTATCAATACTGTTTCTAGCACAAATTCAAAACACAGTTCCATACTAGCTTCTGTGAAAAAAGTTAACTCTACCCCAGACAAAACCAGAAAAATATTATATCTTGCCTCCTCACTAGGTTATAACTTCTCACCTCATATCTTAGCAAGATTATGCAAGGGCTAGTATTAGTATGATGAACAGAGGTCATAAGAAACCAATAGTAATATCTAAAGTACTGTTTGACCTTCAGAGAATCCAGAAAATATTCTTTTCTTTTGGATATGTCTCTCAGTGTCCCAGAAACACTGTCAGAATACTCTTTTTGCAATAAGAGTATGCTTTCATTCTACTGCCTGATTATTGGAAAGGAGGGAGGAAAAAGTGTTTTTTGCTTATTTCTTACACACAATTAGAAGAAAGTCAAGAGGCCACAGCATATCTTTAAAGATATAAATGCTTTCTCCCTCCACAACCTAAATTTATCTTTTTTCTGAACATAAATCTGCTTTGTAGGAATTTTTTTTCCTATGTCTGTCATGGATTCATAAAAGAGTAGTAGTTCACTCTTCTTTTCCCAAAGGGGGGATAGAGTCCCGAAGGCCACAGAAAAAAACCCAATCAAATATAAAGTCCAGTTAAGGGTTAGAAACAAGTCCCTGCTTTTCTCTAGAGCTGTAAATAAACAAAATGGCCAGAGAGCTGGTTTTTGTTCATTGTTTTGGTTTGAGGTCTTTTTAATTATTATTATTTGGCAGAAATTATCAGCTACAAAGCAGTTTCTAAGAACAACTGTGACTTGAAAGTTTCAAATTCAAATTCATAACTGTGAAAGCTTCACAGAACACAAATTGTTGTTTCAAGATTCCTTTCCATGGACTAAAGGAATTCATCTATGTGGTCAAGTCTTCATATTTGCAAATGTAAAGACTAAAATGTAGTAGTTAAAGTAACTGATCTGCAAAGGATTGAACTGCACAGGAAAATTGAAAGTTAAGTCTTGGGAAGATTTCAAAATTTTTGCATGACAACAGATAAAAGTAAATGATTTTTCATTTTCTTCAGGCTCTGATATTAAATCTTACTCTGTGCAAAGCTAGAGAGTGATGGTAAGAAACCAGTTTTAAATAACAAAAAATATATTCCTTGATCAATGTAATTGTCAGAGAAAATTACACCGGCAAACAGTGCTGTAGCAGTATTTCAAGTTCTTTAACAGGTGAAAATGCAATTTCTTTTTATTTCTGGTTGTAGTAGGGAAACAGCGGACTTTAATGAGATTCATTTCACTTGACACTAACCTTTCACCGGACAGGCCAGCAGGCCATACATCTGCAAACTTATTCTTAAATCCCTGTATCACAGCTGAAGCATACATATATAACCCCCTAAATATTTCATAAATCTGCAAGGGAAAAAATGTTGTGTTTGAATTAAAATGCATTCAGATAACACAAGCAAATATTATGACTTGAAGAAGTATTGTCACTTACAACGTGACAAAAAGCGTGCAAATTATTTGGCAATTCCCCAGAAATGTACTGTCACTGAAGTTTTGGTTATTTTTTTTCAAGCTGCATGCAGGAAGTCTATATCCATTCCTGACCTTTTCTGGAACTTTCTGCTTATGATAAGCAAGAGATTTTCTAGACCCATGGAACCACAGTACATACCTAAATTAGCTTCATCTAATTTCTCCAGGAGTTTCTGTGGAGTACACGGAATGTTCAATTTTATTCTGCCATGCTGTAGGGATGGGTGGATAAAAGGATGGACCAAAAGGTCCTTCTTAAAAATCTCTTGCTTCTCTCTCTCCTGCTAGTGGTCATATGACCACTATCCATCTGTCACTTCCCCCTACTTATTCTTGAAACTTTTCCTTCCGTCAGCTCTATTTTGTTATTTCTGAGTTGGAAGGAGGTTAGTAAGCAAAAGGATTTCTTCTTTCGATGTGAAGAACTTTTAAAGCACATCTTCAAAATAGATCTTTGCAACTGCATGCTAGCTTTATCAGCACCATGACAGGTGGTATAACCCAGTCCCAGGCTATCTCCCAGGCACAGGAGTAAAAGTAAGTACAGTTATATGTTTTCTCACTGAACTGGTGAATATCTCTCAGCTCTAGCTGAATGCAGACTTAGTGTGCAACTACGTAAAGATACTACTTCTTAGTCATCTTATTTACTTGCTTAACTTAGAGTGTTTCACTTGCTTTACTTAGAGTGGGTCTTTTTTCTTGATCATAAAATGTTCAGATGTGAAACAATCGGTATGTTGAACGATGGTTAGTACTTCTCAATCTCTTCCAGAAATCTTTTGCTCTGAGATCAAAAACTATTTTTTGTGTAGCTACTTTACATTGATGTCTTACGTGCTTGGGTTTTTTGGGGGGTTTTGTTTGTTTGTTTGGGGGTTTTTTGGGGGAGAGGGTATTTTGTTTGTTGTTTGGGTTCTCTTTTTTGGTGTTTTGTTTTGTTTGGGTTTTGGGTTTTGGTTATAAGAAAAAAAAAAGAGTTTTAGAGGTGCACCATCTATTACTTTTAATGGCTTTATTTATTCCCAGTTGTAGAATGTTAGTCCTTAAGGTCACTCAGTTATTTCTGATTTTCTTTAGTTAATAGTCTTCTTGATCTTATCATTAATATATTTTATTAGCATTCACTCTTCAAGTCACAGTCATTTTTGAAAACATAATAGAAATAATGAAAACAGAATGATCATCAAGTAACTTACGCCTTTATAGATATTTCTCCTTTCAATTTTACATTCTACTCCTTCGTCTTTGATCGATTCCCACATCAGTTCACTGGTTCTGTGCTAAATTCCTATTTTTGCATCCCAAGTAAGTTTCTCTTATAGCACCATATTAAATACCTGAATTAAATATTTTAGTGTCCTCCAAGTAGATTTTAATTAAAATATCTTCTAGAAAATAATTCATTTTTTAAAAGATGTCAATTTATTTTAGTGTAATCTATGCAAGTACATGTTGCATTTAAGCTTTTACATATAGAAAAATGTCTTTTGATATTATTTACTCTCATTAGAGACTCATTTCATATTTATATAGCCTTAAGATCATTCTACTGTGTTTATTTCTGCCTTTTCCTTCCCCATTCTTCACCTCTCTTTCTATTCAGAAGAAATGCTGCACACTGTTTCAGTTGTAAAATATCATAATAGATTTGTAAAAAATAACCACTGTCAGACCTGAGCTAGCTTTGGCAGTTTTTGTCAGTTCTAGCACGGTTTATTGAGGCTCCCTGCTATTAGTGTACTAAGCAATGTAAGCTTCTTTACCTCCTCTTTTGTTATTTTGGTTTTTTTTCTGTTTCCTTGCCCCTGTTCTCACAAGCCTTCCTGCCCTTCTCCCATATTCAGTATCATCACCTTTATTAGGAAATGAGGCAAAGTATTAATTCTGTTTGGAAGCCATGTTTAGCTTTTATCTGCATTCAATTCAACCCTTTTCTCTTTGTTATTTATATGGTTGAAGAATCTTTTGATTTTGTTGTTTATTTTTTGTTTTGTTTTTTGGGGTTTTGTTTTGTTTGATGATATTCTTTGAATAACACGGCAATAGATAGAGTGAATTAGAAAGAAAAATTTATTGGTGTCAGAACTATACTTATAATCATTTCTTGTCTGTAATACTAGCAAATATGATCAGACTCAGCACAGAAAGGCCTTTTCTCCAGCCTTAATTTAACACTGAATGGAAACACAAAATGTGATTAAACAAAGCTGTACAAAATACAAAACCTTGGGCTCATGTGGATTCAACAGTCAGTTCACCACAAACATAGATTGAGTATGAGAATAATTACTTTTCTGCAGAGAAGCTTCTGCTCATTTTTGTGTAAGTGGGGATGATGCTGCTAAAGATGTTAAATATTAAAAGCTGTTATCAGTTAAAGTTTTGTAATTCAGCCTTCTACCTCAGGCAGCCTTCCTTTTTTTTCATGCTGGCATTTCTTTTCTTCCACAAAAGAGCTTGTAAAGGCATTTCTCATTTAAATTCATCTTCAATTAGTGCTCATATTCTTCCCTTTCTTCTCATCTGCTCATAGAGGAATTTAAAATGTACTGAATGCCCTTGAGTTATATTCCTTCATCCCAACTGCTTCTTGACCCAACAGCTTTAAAATTATTGATGTTTTTAAGTTCTTAAAAAATAATAATAATAGTTAAAAAAAATCTGAAACAACAAAAACCACTTACATGTATTTGGGCTAACAATTTTTTGGAGGATTTTGAAATATTGTTAAGAAAAGTTATCCATTCCGGTAATGAGATTATGCTAGCAATTAATGGAGTCACTAATAATTGGCAGGTAATGCACAGCACATGATAAAAACTGGATTCCATATTCTTGGATAAATTTATACACTGTTGTGCATTTTTAAGCTAAAGTAAACACAACAACTTTACCAAAGGAAAATGCTAAATTCAAACATTCTAACAAGATGAATCTTGAAATCTGTGTTACTTTAATTTGTGTGAATAATATACAAAAAAACCTAGACATTTTAATATTAGAAACATATACTATACTATAACATAATACATGTAATATTTAAGCCCCATGTTTGCTACATGCAAAAACGTTTCTGTTGTTCATTAATTATCATTTCAGTCTTCACTTCACAAAATGAGATCATTTCAGAAGCTCACTGACCTTTTCTTCCATAACACTAGGACAAAACTTGACTAAATTACATGGGATAATAGAAGATACCATGGGATAATAGGAGACACCCAGACATGATAACTCAGAATTAATCTAGGTGCAGTTTATTTTCTTTCAGACAGCAAATAGCCAATACACAGTTTCAAGGACAGTATGAAAAAGAAAGGGACATAGTTTTTAAATACTCTTGCATTTTCCTTTAAAAAAATTAAGAAGGATGGGAAATACTCTCCCGTTAATCAGCTAGTGTAGACTACGGAAGATGGCTAAGCTTTCCTGAGTAATTCCTGTTTACTATCTTTGAATCATATCCCTGTTTATGTTACTTCATCATCTTGGACATTTTGCTCTTTAGATAACATCCTACCATGAAGATCCCATTTGACATTGTAGAAACTCTAAAAAAGAGAACTTGCAAAACACAGCTCTGTAAGTGGAAAACTGAAGCTTTTCCAAAAAAACGTCCCGTGAAATATTTTAGTCTGTCCTCCTAAGGAAGGCAAAACAATTAAACAGTGAAAGAAGCCCTACAAGTAGTAAGGACACATCCTAAATTAATGGTTATACAGCAAATTTATAGCTGTAGCTCTGAAGTCAGAAGTCTAGAATAGGAGTGCAGATGTATGCATAGTACCTACGAGATGAATAAATATAACTATAATGGTTTTTTACTAGTTTCTTAATTATAATCAACATATTGGAATTTAATTGCCATGGACTAAGAACAACAATTAATTTTTATTTTAAGAAACTATTTCAATGTTGTGTAAGGATTCATTTTGACAATTCAAAAGACCTTATTGCATGTCTTCATTTATGCTTAATACTGTAGGTACAAACATACTGTAAATCTAAAACTTTAGTGTCCATATATTTTGGAACATTTCAAAGCTGAGAAGCATTTATACATAACTGCAGAAGTACTTTTACAAAATAGAGGGCTGCACAATATCTGTTTACGAAACACTGTTATGGTAGCTGCTCTGCTGTAGTCCAATAAGGTGTTTGAGTGTTTATTCTAAAAAAAAAAAAGAAAAAGAAAAAAGAAAGTATCTCTAGTGTCTCTGTAGTAGTAGCTCACTAAGTAGCCCTGAAGAACTACCATAAGCAGTGAAATTCAAGCAAAGAGTCAATGCTAGAATTAATCTGGAAAGTCATCCTTACAAAATTATTTGAGGAAAGTTGATACCAAGCATGGCAGCTCAGTGCCACTGTCACAATGAAAACTACACAGATTCCTAGAGTGCTGATAATTTCCTTCTGTTTCTCTTACAGTGGAGTGAAGTACTAAAAAATTATAAAATCTAAAACAGTGAATTTGTCAGACTGCTGACTTTCTAGACTAGACTGAAAAACACAAAATTAATCACCTCCGAGGTGTTACCATTTTTCAGTGTAAAGATCACACTCACAGATGTCAAGCTTGAATCTGTTGTTTTAGAGCTCGCTTCAGTTTCGGATGTCCAAAATAAATATCCAGGGGGAAATTCTTTTATGACTTTGGTTTCATTAGCTGGTAATAAAGTGCTTAATATTCATGTCCCCTTGCGTGGACCTCTTCATTACATTACCTGAGTCTTGTAAATTGAAAACTATGCCTTGGATCAGCATCCCATAATTTTCCTGTTTCAAGCTATGTTTGCTATTTTCTCTCACCTTCTGTCATATTTGCAGATTCATGCCAGGACACTTCAACTCTTTCCATGATCTTTTTACTTCATATCATGATGCTGTCCTTAGCATAAGTAAACATATATCTGGAGGGCAAGCAGGTAAGTAGCACATGGTACAGAAAGTTAAACATGCACAAGGCAAAATCGGACATAATGGAAGCTCTTTCTTGGCTCTCCTCTTCTTTGAAGACTATTGCTAACAGCAGAAGAAAAGCTCAACAAGTCTAACAGAGAAAATGAGAAAACATCCATGATGAAATATAAGGCAAGGAAACTGTTAAAAGAGTCGGTCTATCTTCTGGTTTCCAGTGTTAGCCAAAGTCGTTACATCAGTGCACTAAAAATTACTTTTCTGACTTACTGTGCTTGGAGGACCACTGAAACTCCCCTAAGACATCCCAAGATCAGAATAGTATTAAGCCATCCATCAATATGGTTGAATGGCAAAGGTACCTCTAATGGTAAAATCAATGGGTTTTTCTGGTATAGGGTTTACATGAATGTGGTGAAGTGGAAGTGGAAGTACTCAAGAATCAACTGGACATGGCATTTAGTGGTATGGCCTATTTCCAATTTACATGTTTCTATGATTCTGTGCACAGGGAACATCAAGGACTTCCAAGTCCAAGACTGAGAGTGGTATGAGTAAGAGCCATCACTTTGCTTAGTAATACACCTTAATGTGGGCTGACAGCAATCATGGAAAGACTGAGTTTGATGGTTGCAATGTTTGAAACATTCTACTTCTACAAGATTGAAGCTTATCATCTAGTTCAAGCACTCTGAAACATCCCCTCTGTCTCTAGGGACACATCTTATGTCTCTTCAGGCTGTGGCAAATTGCCCTCTGATTTGTCTGAACCCAAACCTGTTGGTCTGTGCTGGTTTAACTCTGAACACAGTAATTGCCTATAAATCAAAGGAAAGTCAGATGTAACATCCAGTAAAAGGTTACTAACTACAGAGATCTCCTTAGAAATCTTTATCTACAAAGACATGTGAGACACCATTTCTGTGTTGTTACCTGAAGCCAATTTGTGGATGACCAAAACTATTCTTTATAAATAATTCATACTAGACAATGTATTCAGCCTGTTGTTGTGCATTAAAATTTTACACGATTAGTACATTGTACAAGAAAAATCTTATCTTCCTCCCCTACAAAGAGTCTATTTTCTGCATGCTTGTTTGAAAGGTAGGTATTAAAAGATACACAAATCACTTTGTCTTCAATGTTTTTCAGCGTTTGAACTTTGATATGGGCACTAAAGTCTTCCTTACAAATTGTGATAGATAATGATAAATACATCTTATTAGAAAGAAATTTAATTAAAATTCAACTGAATCAGAGCCCTAATGCAGAAACATAGGGATAAACAAGACTATCCATTATACTACCACAAACTCACACCCATAAAACATTCTTGACAAGTCTGCAATTTAGGCCAATTTTCTATCAACAATTTGTAAATCATTAGCTTATTTGGTAGCTCATTTATTAACTTTAAGAAACCTGAAATTCTTCAAATATACTTTCTGCAAACTTTATCAGGCACTATATTTTTCCTTTGCAAGGACTTTTTAAAGGTAGTATTTATTTCTAATTTGCACATTAATCTTTCATTTTCATTCCTATTTAGGTTTATATTTTTTACCTACCTAAACTATTTTATACTGATTAACTGTTGGGAAAGATTAATCAGGGAAATCTTATAAATATGATTGCTTAGCAAAAGATTCTGAAAATATGAAACCTGTAATCGAAATAGAAATAGAAGCTTACTTTGAGTTGTAGGATACCAAGTCTTAGTTACTATATAACCTAAAGACAATAGCCTAGCCAGCTGAAGGAGAATCCCTTTTGATTGAACAATACCTTTCTGCTGGCTAAGGGATCCAAAGGTCAATGTAGCAAAACAGAAAAGTCTAAAGAGTAGTTTTTAGAGTTTAAAATATAACACATGGTAATGTAGTAGTTCTTATAGGCTGTATGTAGATTCTATAGGATTTTGTGTCTTGTATTGGTTGGTCA
>VWZU01004879.1:373954-397458 GCA_013397095.1 Sterrhoptilus dennistouni | reverse complement strand
CCCCTGCCACGTTGCTCTAGCTCTCTCCCCTCTTCTTGCCAGCTTACCCTCTTGCTCTCTCTCGTTCTCTCTCTGGGACTTCCCTTCAGCAGAAGCTGGTGACTGAAGGGAAGACCCTTTCTACCCACGACCCTTGCAATAAAACCACATATTCTAGAATATCACAGGTTTGCAGAGTACCTTGTCCCTGTAAGTCACGGATGCCTCTACAATTAACATTCTAGTGGGTTTTATTTATTTGACCATCTTGCTATAATGTTCATAAAGAAAGGTTATGATTTATTTCTTCACTGTTGTTAGATCTTAATTTACACATCAGGTATTTAATATTTAATAGTCTTAGCCAGACACTCATCTCACTCACTATAAATGAAAAAATTACCATCATCTGTGTTCTGCTTTAGTTCTTGTCTATTTAAGTATTAGATTGGTCCCTACTTGTTGTCTTCCAGCTTACACTGAGAACCAAGTATACAAGAGATTTCTCTTATATCAGTATGAGATTATCTGCGTAAAAAAAACCCCCAGCTTGACATGGGAATAAAATACCCACAACATGACCCACATTCAATGTGCAGAGTTTTGAAATCAGTGAGGACAAATCAAGGTAGAGAGTAGCACTTAATAGGACTTTTTTTCAGCAACATGAATTGGTAGATCTTCACAGATCTCAATGGGTCTCTTCCCAGATTATATTAGCTGAAGATCTGGATCAGTAAGTAAAAGGGTGACAGGAGTAACTACTTTACTTTAGATCATAGGCACTGAAGCTTTTAAAACGAATCTTGCTTGGTTCTTGTGAGCGATAAAATATTTCAAAGAGTCTGCAATTAAATAACCATTTTTGTTCTGAACAGTGAACAGGAGTTATTTGACACATGCCATTCCTGTGTTTCCATAGAGAACAACAACCATAAGGAATGGATAAATACTAAACAAGCAACCCTTATTCTCCAATACTACCACCAAGATACAACAGATATAAGAAATATTTGCAACTTTTGAAAACTTTAAAACATGGTGAAAATTCTTGTAAAAAATTCCCTTTAAGTAGGTATGGGTTGGCTTTCATTTCCTTCATAGTGTTCTTGTGAAATAATATGCTTGTGGTATCATTCATCCCAGAAGATGACAAAAGACATTAGTATATATGTGGCTTTGGAAATGTAATTTTTTCATGTTTTCCAGAACATTTCTGTGCAAATATTTCTGGAACAGCTTATTACAGATTCTCCTACGCTGCATTATGCCTGTTGGAAAACTAAACATTTAGAGCTAATCATAACAATTATGCTGAAACAAAGCTAATTTGGCTTTTGGAGAGAGTAGTTATATGGAAAATGAAGGCTTTCCATGAATGGGGAAAAGAACTGCCTAGCCAAAGGCAACTGAAAGCAAATCTTTCTTCGAATCCTTATGGGAAGCTAGACTTCTCTTCTTAAGACAATGTTGGAAAGACATATTGCCAGAAAACTGGGTGGGAAGAAGAGGAGGATTTACTGTTTCTGACTGAGGTAAATCTTTGAAATTTAAGACCATGGAATCTTGCTACTAAGCTATATTCATGGCCCACAGGACCTGCCGATGTCCTCATTCTCTCTCCCCTCTTTTCCACTCTGCCCAACAGTTTAGTCATGTTTTCCAAGGATGAAAATAATAAAATAGTTTATGTCTCACAGAAGTCAGTGACAAAATCTAGTAGGGTTTTTTTTCATTGATGGTGTAAAGTCCACGAAACACTGGGTAACAGTTTTGCCCACAGTAACTATGTGACCAAGTCTTCTAATACTCACAACTGCTTAAGAGCATTTTTCATTTCAAAAAACTAAGTATTAGACAGAAAGGACAGAATTTCGTTTTATGTGGGCCTTCTTTTCTTCTGAAAAGAATGAATCAAATTACTGTGAGCCACTTTCTTCATACTTTTAACCTACTTCCAGTCTGCTAATCCAAGTGTTTATATGTATTGACAAGAAAATAGAGGAAATAATGACTTAAGATATAGCTGCATTGCCAGCAGGACTATAAAAAGGAAGGAATAGCAAATATTTAAAGGACAGTTCTCTGAGCACCCATGGATTGGATTTTTTTTCCCTTTTGTTGTTGTCAGGTTTTTGTTGTTTGGTTGGGTTTTTTTTAACACATGTATGTTTTTGTGTGTCCATGCTTCCTGATCAGAAAGATTAACATTATGCAGCTTCAGTTAGCAACCAAATTCATTTCTATTCCCTCTTGAACTGAGCAATATTTCTGAATGAATTAAACCTTACACTTTGAAATAAATCAAAGTTCTGAAACTTGAAGCCTGATATATGTGAACCTAAGTATAACAAGAAATGCTAAAATATCATTAAAACTCATATCATGCGCAAACACCACAGCTATAACTGAGCAAAACCTTTCCATTTTATAATGTAATTTTTTAATCTCTTAGCTAAGATAGAAGCAATTTCCTACAAAAATCTGTTTTTCTGGACATCAAATGGATGACTTTTCCTTCAAGCAAGCTTACATTTCCACTTGAAGATTTTTTCAAAATGGTTGCCTCATGAATTTAATCTAGTTTATGTTTTTACTTTGTTTTTCTTTGGTATTAAAGATTCAACCATCCTATTCACCAGGTACTGGATTTAAATTATGCAGCCCTATGGAAATGACAGTAACTATGGATATTTTTAATAAATTTTACTGCTTTATTCTAATAATATTATGTTAGAAAGAAGCAATGTAATGTCAGAACTTTCTATAGCCTCCTGAAAACATTTTGGTTTCTACTATTAGAAATTTAACGAACATGATGACAATTTCTCAGTATTAATAGAAAATTGCTTTTTGAGGCCATCACTAGCTGAGCACTTTGTGTGACTGACGTACCAATGCCAAAATCCTGTGTACTCTGGCAGGAAAACCATTACATTTACACAGGAGCACCATTTTCTTGCCAAACTAGAAGAAACAAAACAGAAAACAATATAGGGCTTTTTGTTCAAGTAGCATTGCCACAGTAACATGAAGACACATATGGACACAGATGGTTCCAAATAATTAAATTTCCCAAAAAACTCTCAAGCCTTCCAAGCTTAACTTTACCCATATTGACATTCTGAATTATTTACGTTAAAATAGAGCATACCATAAGCTCTTCCACAGGTCTGTGACTCTTTCAAGCACTACTGCTCAGTTCTGAGAAGTCAAAAGGAACAGCTTTCAGTTAGTGAGTTCATTTTCCTGAGTTGATGTAGTTAGAAAGTATTTGTAATATCCTAAAAAATATACTTTGTTTTTTGTCTTATAAAATTAATTTCTTGGGTGTCTTAGGTTGCAATGAAGATGTAACTAAAAGTATGTATTCTATTGTCATCTGTTGAAACTGGTTGGGGAGGTGTTTTCTTTATCTCTTGTATAACCCATTCCTCATAACTCCATGGGGGAGGGGGTGGGTGTCTTCTGTTAATGGGCCAGCTGTTAAAACCAGGTGGGGCAGAGTTCTTATCTCTTCCAGGACCCATCCTCCCTCTAGGGGAATATCTGGAGGGAGGGCAGTATCTGTTAATGGGCCATTAAGGCTCACCACATGACTGATACAATTACATTATCCCACTGTGAGATACTCCATGGAGCAGGAGAAGCCAACCATTCCTACCTGGATAAAGTCTAAGATTCAGAACACCAGGACAGCCTGTTGTCACTGGATTCCCAGAGGAAGGCCAGACACATCTCACCACCACTGGGCTTTCAGAGGAAAGCTCCACCCTTCTACAGGATTATCTCTGCTCCATCAGAACAACATCTGTCACTCCAGGAGGACTTAACTGGACTCCTACCAACACCCTGACTGACAGGATGTCAGGTTGTATTCTGACTCTGTTAATGTTTTCTTTTTTTGTTTGTTTGCTTTTTTGTACTACTACATTTTTATTTTAATATTCCTAGTAAATAACTCGTATTCCTATTCCCATATCTTTGCCTGAAAGCCCCTTAATTTTGAAATATTTATAATTCAGATGTAGGGGGTTTACATTCTCCATTCTAAGGGAGGCTCTGTTTCCCCTGGCAGACACCTGTCTTTCCAAACCAAGACATTGAGTCCCATGTTTTAAAGCATATCTGTGATAGCATGCAGGGAAGTCCAGGAGACCCAGCTATTGTCACCTATCTTCCTCAAGACAGAGATTTTGTTAACCAGGGCACCATTACAGCACTTGAAAGCAACTAGGCTTACTATAAAATCATGAATAACCTGTGGACACAGACAAAAACTGTGTAAGAAACACATGAACACCTGCTTACTAAATTGTTCTTCAAATAAGAAGTTTGAAAATCCCTAAAAAAATTCTAAAAAATTACTGTAATTAGTGTGAGTACTCCTTTAGCTTAAAATGTCATTCAACTACGATAATTTAAGACTTGATTAAGGGATCAAATCTCAAAAAACTTCACTAGAATTTGAACCACCTTGTCATGTCTAATACAAATTTACTATTCTAAGAAATGCAGCCTCGTTCCTTTCATTTCTTTTCACAATATTGCTTTGCAGATCTTTCTCTTGGTTTATAAATGTGTCAGCTCTCTCTCTTCCCTGTTTCCAGTTTCATAGCCTACTCCTATTCTATCATCTTTCTTTCATCACTGGGAGATTAACTTTCCCCTCAGTCAGTCTAGACTCCAGTCTCCTTTCCCCTCGTCAGCAGATTTCTCATCCCACATCTTCATTCCTTCACTCATGTGCTCCCACCATAGGTATATTTGAAAACAATTAAATTTATACCCTACAGAAAATATTACCCATGAAACTTCTATGTATTATGCATTGCTTTTCATCCCTTTCAGTTCTTCTGGTTTTATGCCTAGGTTTAAAGCTCCCTGAAGCACTTGCCACAATTTCTAGTTTTATTAGGATAGTACCACAGTCAGTCTCACAAGTCGAAACTTTTAGCATTCCTGAAGTGCAAATAGAGACTGCAATAACAGGAATAATTAAATATAATAATGCTAATAATTATATTTACATTAAATCTCTGCTGCTTAGTATTGTTACTTTTTTGTATATGCTAGGAAAAAAATGTTGCTTTACTCCATTTCATTACCTAGACTTATTATGACTTTTCTTAATTACACACTACTATTTATCTGAATACCTTATAAAATAACATATTCCATTGAATGCTATCAAATTGGAAGCTTTTGTGCTTGCATGACTTTTTGATATTAGAATGTATGATCCCTGGTAAAATGACGGATACATACAAGTTGCAGTGAAACACGTGCTAACTGATGGAAAAGTTGAATATTGTATCAGAATTGTTATGCTCCATAAGGTCCAGTGGAGGCATTGAATTTTCCCTTCACTGAATTTCTGCCTCGGTCAAGCTCTCCACAGCTTACAATTCCTCTTTTCTGTCTTTTTAAAATAGATTTCACTGGATAGTATTCGTCAAAGACTAAGGAAACTCTCTCTGAGTTACATTAAATTCAGAATCCTTACCAGATGGTATGATATAATGTGGCAAATGTGAACAGAATTTATTTCTTCACTTAAAAAAAGATGCACAATTACTGCAATTTCAAAGCTCTTGTTAAGTAAGAAAACCTTGTCTTAAATTCAAAATTCTAGAGGAAATAGTCCTTTTTTCCTCACAAAACATTCATCAGCATTTCATTCAACTAGAACATTTCTGTTGTGGCTTTTTTATACTCAAAATTATTTCCACGTTTTTCCTGATGATCCTAATTATTCATAAAGGTATAAATCTCACAGTCAATGTGTTGTGTAAAGGGCACAATTTAACTTGAATTTAATAATTCATTGAAATAAAAAGAAAATAATGAATCTTAGGGATCATTTGGCCTCCTTATCTCTCATGTTCAAGTATACATGTTAAGAATATTTAGCTGAAAGGAGTTCAGGGGGACTTTCCTCTTGAGTCCAAACCTTGGGTAGATAAATACTATAAGACATCTAATAGTAGTCTTTAGAAGCTTTTTGATGTCATTTTGAACTTGGTGTATGGAGGTTGTATGTGCATGTATATGCTCTGCATGGTTAAATGTAAAATATATTTACATGTGTATATGTCTATGTGTAAAAACTGGGATTCACTGGATATAATTAAATTCTGCTTTTATAAAAAGCAGAAAAATGCTGCTTTTTAATAAAAAATGGTACTTTTTCCCTCAATATGCTATCAATTTTCTCATGGTGGGGGGAGGTCCTCTTTCTTTAATGATTACAAAGCTTTCAAACATAATTTAAATATTTAAATGTATCATGGAAAGAGAAAAATTGAGATATGGAGAAAAAAAAACTAAAAAAAAACCACATCAACCAGAAAAAAATTAGCTTCTACAGTGCTATCAACATATAGCGAAAAAATTTAAAGTATTTATAGGTGTGGCAAGTTTGTATGCATATCATTATTGGTCTAGTACACTCTAAAGGTTCTTCAGTTAAAAGCCCATTCTTAGATGTTGAGGTGAGATACTCCTTGCTGACTTTGCTATTGCAGAGACTGCTGCAGAAATTACATAATTAAGTGAGTTGCTTCAAGCAATAACAAAAACAAAAGCTGAAAGCTGCTATCTTTCATACCTTTGCTTTAAATGCTTAATCTCTGGAAAGATGAGTAAAATACAAGAAAACAGTTGCAGCAATGTTGTAAAATGTGTGAAGGTGAAATATGCAATCAGAATAGATGAGATTCCTGCTAATTATTATCTACAAATTTTTTCAACTTCTAAAATATAAGAAATCTTTTAGTTCTAAAATAATTTCTTACTTATTATTAAGATGGCACATTCACGATAAAAAATTAGTTGGGGTACAATTTTCTTTTGTTGTAAATTACTTACTTCTGATAAACTGATGAGTAAGGAATCATATTAAACATGAGGAATAACAGTTTCACAGGCACCCTACTGTAAGATGCCACAAATGTATCTTTAAAATAATGTCATAGAATATCAGAACCAAAGAATCTGACAAAGCAAATATCTATTGTCTGACAGTTTAAAATTCCAGCAAAACTTAATTTTCAGCATGAAGACGTCTGAAAAAATCTATTCACATTTTATTGAGGTGTTTTACTTTTTTGTGCACTATTAAGGTAGAACTCATTATCACACATATTACAGAGAATGTTTCAAACGCTTTGTCTAAATAAGACCAGTATGAACGTTTCTATGACATTTCTATAGTGTTAAACTTATATTTTATTGTATTGCATATCAGGTATAAATGAGATATTTTATACTTGGGAAATAGTAAGAATATTTTGTCAAGCATTTGGGGAAAAAAGGTGTTTTATTTAAAGAGTGGGCATTTTCTAATGTAGTAAAATGCTTTCTTTCCAATTCTTTGAAGGTGTGGTAGGAAGAGTTACGGTAAAAACTATTCATTTATTGTAGTAAAATTTCAGGATATGTTTTGAAGAAAAAATACTGATTTTTTTTTTTTTACATTATTCATTAAATAAATCCTGCTAATACTGCTGATATTATCAACCAGTGTATTAGAGAAGTCTGCTATGGCATGACGTAGAGAGACCGCGTGTTCTCTCCTCTGTCACATGGTGGGAGGGTCAGTTCTTCAAGAGGGTGTTAGTGATCAGAAGAGTAAAGACATGGTTTCTCTTTAGCCACCCACTAAGGACATCTTTGAAAATCACCGGTGATATGCTGAGGAAATGGGAAACCATATTCATTTAACTGGAGGCATTTTGTGGTATATAATAGACATTAAAGACCTCTTCCCATGGGTCTGAATTACTTGATTATGACCTATGGCATAATAATTATTAATATGATAAGAAATTTCTAGGAAAATGAGAGATTTCTGAAAATAAACCCTTTTGTAGACAGTAATTTTGTCACTGTCTATAACCTACCAATAGTTTGCTGGTTTGGGGTTTTATTGTTTATTTTGTTTATTTTATTTTGTTTTTAAATATGAGAACTTTAAAAAATGTTATATAATAGAATGACTGTTTTCTTTATTTATTTTTATTTATGTATCAACACATAAAATAGATGATTCTGACATTTCTAAAACAACAGAAGTCCACTTCTACAGCTCAAGAGCACTTTTCCTCCCCATCATTTTTAAAGCTAATGAACTCTTTCCAACAGGCATGAAATAGATTTAGAACCACTGCTATAGCCAAAGTTACAAAACAGTGTTATTGATTTGATAGATAAAAAGGTAGAAAGCAATAAAAGTGTTCAACAACTTGTCTTTCCCGGTAATGGCTCATTTAATGAAGCCAAACCAAGAATAACACTCATGCCAGACACATCCATCCCACTGATAATCCCCAGCAGAGCTCTATCTACAATTCTGGATTTAAGTTTCTGGAAAAAAAATTACAGTAGTCAGTTTGTAATGCTTTACCGCAAGAAATAAATGGTGCCATCATAAGAAAGACATCCCTATATGAATACAAATGATTGTTTCTTTTGTCCTCAGTAGTCAGATAATTTTAGAAAAACTTTGAATTGCTTTAAAAAATAATCCCTGAAACAGAGTATTTAAAATACTGCCATTACTTTACAGCTGCCAGAAAGACTCATCCTCTCTTACTGTCTGTAATACAGATTGACATTTGCACAGGAATATAGGAAGAAGTTGTTTATACATTTAATCAGCATTCTTTCAATAATCCACCCTGCTATTGTACACTTGAATCTAAAAATAGAGATTGTGCATTTTCAAAATCTGTCCTGGTCTCACCCACTGAAAAAAAAAAAAAAAAAGGAAAAAAAAAAGCACCAACTTATTTTTAACATTAATAACCTGCCTTTAAAACACATGTGGCTGACTCTCTCCTATGGCTCACTTCTGTTTTTGCAGAATCTTTAGTAAAGAGCCTTTAGCAAAGTACCAATTATAGTCCATCATTCTTTCTTATCAGGAGAGGGGGAACTTCACCCAAACCCACAGATGCCAAGTACTTGTACCATATATGTGTGAATTAGTCCCAAAGAGAGCAGAATGAAATATGCACTAGCACACGTAACCCTTTAGGGACACAATGCCACTTCAAAGTAGCTACCTCTGTGCCTATTGTGCCAAGTCATTATTTGAAAAAAGTTTACTCTTTTGTCTCTCAACTAGAAGGCTCTTTGAACACACACACAACACACACACACTCTCACACCGCCCCCCGCCCCCCTCCCCACATATCTTCTTCAGTTTCCTTGTTATGTAATTTTATGCATTTTGAACAGGACAGTAAATCTCGGTTGTGTTTCTTTCTCAGAAGATTAAGTAAATAATATATGTATGGGAGCAGGCAATGCTCTTCTTGAGGAATGAATATCTGAACCCTTTGCATTCAACCTATTTGGAAACATAAAGGTTTAGCAACAATCTTCTCCTACTCCTGAACTGTGTTTGTATAAGTGGGTAAAAACCTGTTTAGAGAAAGCTTTTTAAAGTTCATTTTGCGTTCCTCTGCAACTTGGTAATCCTTGAAATTTAAATACAATTTAAATAACAAAAGTTAAGAGAACGCTATTTTAAGAGTGATAATAATTCAATCTCCCCTTTCTTTCAAGAGCTGCATTCTGTTAATGCTAGCTGTAGAGACTGCCATAAATAACAGAAAAAGTCCTATGGATACCGTCACATGTTTTCTAAAAGACACATGTCTCAAGTATGTACTAAGGGACTTCCGAGGGTTCCCTGATATCCTCTACTTGAACCGACATGCTGAAAAGAGAAATAAAAAAGCTTTTAAGATATTTTTCTATTTTCCTGCTTTCTAAAAGGGACAGTTCTAAATTTATAGTACAATTTGTATTAAAAACATAAAGGGTTTTTTATGTTTTTGTTCCAAGGTTCCACAAAATAAGTGAACAACAAGAGAAGTAATAAATAAATTCAATCATTAATTAAACAGTTTTCGGATTTCAGTTTTCCAGAGTTAATGTCTTGTTTTCCAATTGTCTTCATGTAAGTTTTCCATCACTGTCACACTACAAAGCATAACTCTTCAAAATGTATTTAAACTCACCTCAATGCACATAGGGACAAAAACATATTGGGTCTAACCTTAGTAAAGGACAACAGAACATTACCATTCTCGCAGGCTGGAACAAAATATTGATCAGCAGCCTCGAACATGATCTTCTCTTTGGTATTTGCAAATTGTTTTATCCATGACTGTGTAATTACATAGTCACAGATTTTTATTTCAGATCATGGCACTATTCTTCTGAAGATGTTTTCACGCTGTTCTTTTACAGCCAGAATTGCAATGGTAAATTAAATGACAGTTTCCTTTTAACTCTCCACAAGAATTTTCTGAGAATTTTTTGATCATCTCAAATATTGGGATTGGGTCAAAGTAGAAATGACCCTCCTTGTACAGGTGTTAGGCATTGGCACAGAATTGTAAATAAGAGACACATAGTTATCTGAATAAAAGCAGACTGGCCTCCCATCACGGGGGGAGTCACATCATGTCTGAGCTGCTGTGAACACCTTGGCCGGACACAAAGAACTTGTAAGATAAGAATTAATAAACAATGCGAGAAACCAAGAAAACCAAGATCTTGAGACTCCACTTCATTCTCATGCCAGACCAAAAGCCTTCAGAGGTCACAGAGGCAGAAAAAGACCCACTCGAACCACCAGCCTGAATCTTGGGAAAAGAAAACAAAAAACCTGAGAACTCTCTATGCCAGCAAATATTGTTCTAGTCTGAGACCTGGGAATGGTAAACACCAAGAAATGGGAATTGGATGTTGTGCTTGATTTCTGTAGGCACTGAACGTGCTCCACCCACAGTGGAAGGCTCTGGCAGTCTGTGAAAAATATATTTCAAAGTGTTAGGAATAAAAAAGAGTAAGTGTATCTGGAGGTGATTCTTGAATGTTCCAGCAAGTGAAAGATTCTGAGATTTAAAAAAAATATATATAATATCAGGAACAAAACAAAGAACATATGAAGATTCTTTAAAGCAAAAGAAGCCATAGAAAAGTAATTTAAAAGGTGCAACAATACAGGGGCCCTTACTGGGCTATATAAGATAGGGTAGAAATACCTTCTTGGAATCATCACATATTTAACTTCTTGGAGGTACACAGCTTGAAAACATGCACATTGTTTTAACTGTAATGCATAGCTGCAGTTGGACCATCTGTTTGAACCCCCTGTTTTCCAACTCCGTTTTCTTTTATTTTCTTTTTCCTTTTGCATATTTCAAGATGAATTTTCTTTTCTTTCTTCAGAAAACTAATCTGCAACTTAACAAATCTCAGCCTTGCTAGATATACCTGACCACTTTGAAGATGCAGAGGTATTATTTTTATAGCATGTATATATTTACATTATTTCCTGTGGTCTGGGAAATTAATCATTAATTTAATTCTTATATCAACAAAATGCTAATGTGGACTTTAAATATGCATTGATAGACTAATTTACATATTTATACATATCTACATGTATGCAGAGCCCGTATTTTGCTTACTAGTTTGAAGTAAGCTTTATAGTTGACTATAGTAAGTTTTATAGTTGACTCAGTTCAACTTGGTAAAGATTTTTGTTAAGATAAGTAATTGTGCTTCATCTGTAATGAGCTTTCCAAAAAATTTGATCATGAATAATTATACCAATTTTCCATTTTTCTGTATTTTATTAAATGAACTTTCAGATTATGTCCAAGATCAAGTCCGCAGGGTTTCCAGCTATTCTTTGTGGTTTTGAGGGCAGATATTTATGCTTAGTCTTTTGGCAGAGATTGACTTTTAAAAATCAGAGTGAAGGAAAGGCATAACAAAGAGAGACAGAGAAAGAATGGAAATATTGACAGTGACATCAACAAAAGATAATAAACATAAGAAGTTCTTGCAAGGCAAATCTCCAATACTGGAGACTTAAATAATATAGAGAATAGACAAGTTATATATTTTCAAAATATTTTGTTTTCAGAAACAAACCTCACCTTGGGAGAAAAATCTCATAGTTTAATAATTACTTTTGAAAGTGTCCACCAAAAATTACCTTGATAGGCAGAGGACTCTAAAACAACACCTGGCTTACTCAACGCTAGCAGGCAGCAAGTCTGATGTTTGCACCAATTTATCACAAGCCTGTGCACATGGAGTTTACTACCATGCTGTGATCTCTGCGCTTTATATGACCTCTGAGCTTTGATCTTCTCTCTCCCAAAACAGGGCACTCAAGCTTTTCTATGAGAGTGCCTCCAAGTCTCACAAAACTCTTACATTATCTTGTGATCCTTTAGGTTCATAACCAGGCAGAAACACCAATAATGTAATGGTTTCATGTTTGCCTCTTTCTAGCTGCCAAATTTAGCACAGTGGTATGAGTGTTTACTCTTTTTCTCTGTGAGATAAGATCAGGAGAAAAGCAAAGCAGGCCCAAACTTAAAGGTATGAACTCTTAGTTGCCATGGAATACTCTCTCATCAGTCCATTTGGAGAGAGAATTCTCTTTAATTTACCATGGAATTTCCCCACTGACAACATAGAAGAGTTCTCTTATGTGTCTTAACTAGTTGTCACCTGCTTTTGTGAAGTCTCTCCCTTAGGCAGCTTTCCTGAGCTGCATATAGGTCATGGACACAGCTGGGGTCACATTTTAAAATGGACAGTTCAAACGGAAAGGATTTTCTTCCTCTCTGGGAACAGGGATCTCCTTTCACTTCTTCACTGGCATAGAGGGCTTCTTATTTCATCTCTCTCTGTTCAAACATCTCATGGGATCACAGCTACTAATTCAATATTCACTTAGTCCATCACAAACACCTTTGCTTATCCACAGTCTGAACAATCATTTTCCCCAGTCCAAATTTACACGATTTAAAGGAATATTCTAGCACATTACATCTGTTACCGTGGCTCACAGATTACTTTCAGCCTAAAATACCAAAGCATCTTCTCTATCTCCTCATCACATATGGTACAACTTCTCTTCCACCAGCCCTGGTATCTTCATATTGTCTTTTTAAATGTCTCCCACTCTGACATTTTCTCACACTCTAGAGAGGATCAGTGTTCCGCAAGTTTCATCTGTACAATGAAAGGGTTAATATCTTGCCCAAGGCCTGCAGCGGCCATGCAATCTCTGCCAGGGGGGAGCTGCTAAGATTTAAAGGCCATGGGGATGGGGATGGGGAGGGATCTCGGAGTGACCTGGCTGGTCGATGCCTCCTGCCCACCCCCATCGGTGACAATCGGGGAGGGCCCAGCCTAACCCATAGCTGCTATCAGGGGCCGGCAGACATCTCCCCGGGCCAGCTGGCGTGTGGGGCAGGCCTGAGGGTCGGCTGGATGTTCACAGCCTTGGCTTCCCCCTCCCCTGCGGCAGCCACAGCCCCAGGGGCACGGCCAGGCTGGGCCAGCTTTCCCCCCCAACAGGGACGAGCAGCGGGGCCTGGCCAGCCTGGGCTGCTCCACAGAGTGCCCCAGGGGCCCCTTGTTACCTGCTCCTCTGGCCAGAAGGAAAAGGGACAGCTCAGACAGTGTCAGCTTTATATGTGTATTCACAAAATCGCATCCAGCTTCCTCAGTGGTTAAACAATACGTCAGTATCTAAAAATTGGCCTCTGATAGGCCCCTGTCCTTTCCACAGGAAATTAACAGGTCCTTATAGGTTCACAGAGAACTGTTTCTCCATTAACTAAAAATCAAGCTTTGTTAACCCATGACAATCTCTATGCAGAAATTCTACTTCTCAAAACAGACAGAGAATAAACAGCAGTAGCATATTTGAGTTTCCCACATTGCTATTCTCCGGACCCTGCTGCAAGGTCACTTGAGTGAATCTTCTGTCCTCATTGCTATTCTTTTGCTTTTAAGTCCTTCCTCCCAATGTAGTATTTGCCAAAAGGTCAAGATTCTGATGGGGATCAGGTGTGGGAGCTCATGTCAAGGAAGAGTAGATGGTTTCACTTCTCTCAGGTTTCATATTTCACCTACCATATTTCCTGTTGCTGTAGCTGGCTTTTAAGATGTTTCAAATTGTACTTAAGCTAAATCAAGCTCTTTGCGACCAGCTGGTTTTGTGTTCCAGTTATAGAGCATTTTTCAGTATTAATAAAATTGGACAGAGATTTCTGAAAGCCATTTTGCCTTTTTTTGCCTTTTTTTTTTTTCTCCTTCAATATAGTTCATGTCAAAACTGTATTTTTGGAGGGAAAATATATTTTAGTATTTTTTATATAGGAGCAGAGTACAATTAAACCCTTCAGGAAACATTTAGAAGCTAAATAAGATAAATCTTCTATCAGATAAATCCCAAAGAACTAATTCCTTTGGGCTATATCCTTCACACAAAACCTTCTGTTTCAAATTAAACTTTTCTTCATCAGTATTAATTAGGCAATAACTTCACTTAAGAATACACTAGAAGATCAAAAGGGCTATTGGTATTTCTGACAGTGCTGAGAGATTAAAGATGCTGGTGGTCTAAAGCAGAAACCTTCATTTGAGCTGTTAATAAAGCTATCTTTAGTCTGTCCATTTGTGATATTGCTGTGCTCCTTCTTACCTCATTACCAAGGTATCAGACTGCTTCAAAACCACATACATTTATTCAGTCTCCATGGTTGTGAGGTAGGAAACTCAGTGGAGCAATTAAAAGGGGCTGAAACTGCTGTGTTAAAGATTTGTAGGCAGCTAAAGATGAAGGTGAGTGCCTAGTGGGATTTTGAAAACGATTTATGGGTTTGGATTATAGCAGCACCTTGTGTCTGAGACACTAGAGGTCTCGCTGTTACTTTAGGTACTGTTCTCCAAAAGGAACTTGAAAGTACACTGTTTATTCAAGTTTTTTAAAGTGGATACCACTTTTCTTCTCTTTCTCTGACATTTTCTCCTTTTTTGCTTTAGTTTGCCTTTCCTCCTAATGCCTTCCCTTTCAGTAGTCTAATTCCTCCTCTCTGTTCCTACTCTAACCATTATTTCAGAGAGAATAGCCTAACCAATTGCTACTCAGCAGCAGCAATTCAATAAATTTTCTTCCCAGTGCTCCTCCATGGGTCAAATAATCATGAGGTCTATAGCTGTGGTGTTGATCCCTTGCAAGTCATCTACCCTGAATAAGCCTGAGCTAGATCCAATACCTGATGGTTCAGAACAATCTCATTCGTAAACCTGAGGCTTCAGATACTAAGTATTTGGTGTCAGGCATCAGTAGGATTCCTGTAATTGTTTGAAATTTGATTAGTTCATTCAGCTTTTAGTTGTATTTTCCACATATCTTTGCTCAGGAAAATGCTCTAGTGCATAATCATACAGGTACAAATAAAGAGTAAAAATAATGCAAGTATTCAAACAACATAAAGGTGCAAGAAATTATCTTGTGGTTTATTTAACCTGTTTCATTGTAATATTTCTATCTTTTTTTTCCTGTTGTATACAATTTTCCTTTTTCCCTGCTTAGGTGAAGTTAAAATATCTTCTTTTTATCCTTTTCCTTGGAAGTGGATGGTGTTTGATAATGATTTAATCTAGGTGATAGTCAAATTAATAATTCCATTGTGAATTCTCTGATCAGCTCATGGTACTTGTGAACCAAATAAATGATCACAGTCATTAAATGAGTTTTAATTTAGGAAAATTAATGACAAATTCTGAAAGTAAAAATTCAGTCTCAAATCCTGCGGATAAGGTGCTGATTAGCCAGTCAAAACTGGCTCACAGTTCTGTAAGAAAAACACATTCACTTTACTATTACAAGTACTATTGATAAAACTATTATTTCTGGAATTAAAAGCAATGAAAATATATTGTAAAGTATTCACTTCTTTCTGCAGTATTACTGAGATATATATGCACCCCATAAAAGGTTCTTACACCAAGAGAAAATTTGTCATTAATTATACATTATGCACACACAAAAGTAGCCTTATTTAGAGAAAGTCTCATAAGGCTACAAAAGCAAATGCTCAAAGGTAAGGAAAAGCTTAATCAAGATTGCTCCAAAACACTGTCTCTTTTTCAATAATGTAAGTGTAATAATTGGAGTGCATTAGAGAATTCTATTCCATGATAACTCTTAAATTTTGGTAGTTGGGTAATAATAACAAAAATACAGTGGCAAGAAATTATACAACTAGAGCGAAAAATCTGCTGTAAAGAAATATTTCTTGTGGTCAGATTTTTTTGTTTGTTTGTTTTGTTTTGTTTTGTTTTGCTTTGTTTGCTTGTTTCTAATGTTTGTTCTTCTAGAATTTAATAACCAAACAAAATCAAATAAAGAATTGTGCAGTGAAAAATTCAGGCTCCACTTGGGGTTGAAGAATACCATTAATAAATATACTCTGTGCCGGGGAAATTATCTTTAAGATGTTCCTAAATATACATATGTCTAAATAGTACTTACATTGCCAAGAATACACAATCCTTTACATGATTGTCAGTTTGATCAATATTTTTTCTCACATCTTTCCTCTAAAAAAAATCCTTAGAAAAAGAACACTGATGCCATCAAGTGAGTTTCAAAAGTAATCAGAAGGGGAAAAACAGTTCTGTCTCTCTGCAAATAATTTTTGTTTTTTGCCTTTGCGAAACACAAACATGGTCTTGGAAAAGTAAAGGTTTGGTTGTACCAAAAATGGCTTCAGTTAGGTAAAAGGGCTGTTAAATTCGTTATCAGGAATTTTACATCATTTCATATCACCATAGTGTTGCACTGATGTTTGTTATGGTAAAAGAAAAGTCTCATTCCATTACTGAATATCAAATCATATTAAAGAATACTAGCTATCTCAACATAGTGCAAGACTAATAAGATATGATAGAAAATTGCTGTTTCGATAAGACTTTCAAATCACATTAGGTAAGTAATACCACTGCTTCATGTTCTGTTTGCACTGAAAACTGCCACTCACTAATCATTTTTGCTGCATTCTTCTACTGGATGGGAAAATAATCTTGAAAAACTAGGAATAATTTGACTGGCAAGCAAGCACTCCCTTGAGATATTGTGATCTATATACTCACAAAGAATGGTATATAACACAAGAGTTTATGGTAACAGAACTTGATTATTCCAAAGTCCAGTCTCTATCTTTAATATTTTATACTCAAAGCTGTGCTTTGGAGACAAAATTTCCTTTTCTCGCAGGGCAAAATCTGGTGTCTCAGAACCAAATGTTCAAGTCTGACATGACACAGGTGGTGAAGAAAAAACTTGCCAGAGAAGGATCTGTTCTTTTCAAATGCATCCTTAAATTTCAGCATAGAAGTATTATTAGTATATTACTTTTGACATAGTCTCTCATGGCATCCTTGTATAATCCAGTAAGTGTGAGTGAGATGAGTGGAGAGTGAGGTGGCTTGAGAGTCATCCCAGAGAGTCATAACCATTGACACAGGGTCTAGTTGGTGGCCTGTTACTAATGGTGTTCCCCAAGGTCCAATACTGGGCCAAGCTTTGTTTAACTTGTTGATTAATGACCTGGATGAAGGAAAAGATACCTCCACAACAAGTTCAGTGACAACACAAAGCTGTGAGGAGTGGCCAATACCCCTCAAGTGCTGTGCAGCTCTTCAGAAGGACCTAAGCAGGTTGGAAGATGGGCAAAAAAGAACTGTCTAAAATTCATCAAAGGCAAATGCAGAGTTCTGCACCTGGGGAGTGTTAACCTCATGGACCAGTACAGGCTGGTGGCAGCCTGCTGGAAAGCAGTTCTGCATAGAAGGACCGGGAAGTCCTGGTGGACAACAAGCATTCATGAGCCAGCAGGGTCCTTGTGACCAAGAAGGCCATTGGGATCCCGTGGGACATTAGGAAGAGCATTGCCAGCAGAGAGGTGATCCTGCCCCTCTAATCGGCCGTGGTGAGGCTACATCAGGAATGTTGTGTGCAGTTCTGGGCTCCTCAGTATGAGAGAGACATGGAGCTCCAGGAGCAGGTCCAGCAGAGGGCAACAAATTTGATTGAGGAACTGGAGCATCTTTCTTATGAGGAAAGGCTGAGCGAACTGGGCCTGTTTAGTGTGGAGAAGAGATGATTGAGAGGGGACATGGTGTCTACCAGTATCTAAAGGGAGGGTATCAAGAAGATGGATTCAGGCTGTGCTTGGTGGTGCTGAGCAAAAGGATGAGGCAATGAGCCTGATTCACAAGAAGCTCCACCTGAATATGAAGAACTTCTTTACTGTGTGGTACTGTACATGCTGGGACAGAGTCTCACAGAGGTTGTGGAGTCTTCCTCACTGAAGATATTGAAAAACCAGGCTGGATGCAATCCTGTGCCATGTGCTCTTGGATGACCCTGCTTGAACAGGGAGGTTGGACCAGATGACCCACTGTGGTCCCTTCCAAACAGACCCATTCTGTGATTTTGTGATTAGTATATGACTCACAAGATTATGTCATTATCATCTTTTGGGTAACAATTTCAGTATAAGACCCATTCACACCTTAAAGGAGACATAGTCTGTTATGTTCAACATGTTCTTATGGTCAAAAAGGAAACACATCTTCTAGATATAATTGTTAATATAACTAAAATCTTAACACTAAAAGCAGGGAAGATCCTTAAAAATAACAGGAAGTTGGATGGGAGCAAAAATGCAGATCCAATCACTGTGATTAATGCTACGTTCTCCATTTATTTAATCTAAAATGGCAGGTTATATACTCTTCTAAATAGTTTACAAATAGAGATACATTTTCATTGGCACACAGCAGAAAAAGAATGTAAACAGATACTGTTTCACTTGTTCCTTAAGGTGGCTAAAGGGTTCACACTAATAACTATACCTATTAATACCTTGAAAACCCACTATCTCCCATTAACACCTTAATACCTAATTTTAACTGCGTCACAAATTTCACCAACTAATTTCTAGCTACACCACAGGCTTCACAGGCCTCAGAGTGAGGCCCAGGCTGGGTAGTTCAAATCTTACTCCAAATATAAATCATATCCTCGTTCTCTAAGAAAATCTCCAACCTAACACTGTAATCAAAGAATCATCATTAATTCAGATGCAATTGTGCAGTCTAAAGAGTAATAGAATCTGACACGTTATAAAACAAAGCTTTATTGAGGCAGCAGGAAAGATGACCAACAAAAACCCCATACAGCAACTCAATCACCAACAGCAAATGTGACATTGTAAAAGAGCTATGCTACAGTGGACAGTCAGGGACACTTGGTGTCCAGGGAATCTCAGCAACAGCCAGTTGTGCAAAAACATTTTGATTGTGGATAAGAGTTATGGCACTCTTTGGCTCCAGCAATGATGGTGTGATTTGAGAGGAACCTATCTTGCATGAATAATATAGACAGCAACCTGCCTACACTGCCTATTACTGCTGAGGGGCCAAGGTCTTGTGTGTTTATGCAGCCAGTGCTGGTCAAAAGCAGGGTGTCAGCAATCTGTCTGTGCTGCTGATATCAGTTAAGGGGCAGGATATCAGGAAGCAAAGTGCCAAATTATTAAAAGACAAACAAAGCAGAAAAAACCTCACCCTACTAGAGAAAAAAAAGTAAGAAAAAGTTGGTGTTGAGGAATTTGAGGAAGTCAGGGGAATTTCTTGTGGGAAAAGTACCTAATATGCCAGTAGCAATATCTTCAGCCCATCCTGATCAGTTCACTTGAAAGCAGAACGGACATGTTCCAAGAAATATGTTTGCAGCAAAAATATTGTCAGCTAAATTACTTAGTTCTTCCCGGGAACTGGGGATGGAAAGAATAGAAAGAATAGTTTGAATAGAAAGAAAAATGCTCAGGACAAGGGGTTCATGCAGCCTGTAGAAGAGAACAGGAGGGTGATTAAAGCAACACATCTCTTCGAAGTTTTTACCTCTGTAGCCCAGCAACTGATATTGCTACTACCAGGACATGAGCGAATATTCAAGGTCTCATGGCTGAAATTTCTCAGGCTTACTTTGTTTAAACTTCTCTTGATCTGCCTGAAGCTTTGCTTTCTAATGTGCTTTCTTTATTTTTTGTTTGTCTGTTTTGTTTGGTTGGTTGGTTTTGGGATTTTTTTTGTTTGGGTTTTTTGGGGTATTTTGGTGTTTGGTTATTTATTTATTTATCTATCTATCTATTTATTTATTTATTTATTTTCCCCTGATTACTAGGTTGCTATAAGGGCCACATTTTTATAGGAGTNCAACCCCCACGAAACCCAAAAGAAGTAGATTTCAAATCAAAGAAAAAGAAGAGAGAAAAAGGCTTAAAAGCACTTTGGAAAACACATACAAATCAACTCTGGTAAACTGCCCCCAAAAAAGAGGAACAGAGAAGAGAAATAAGAAGGCAGTAAAGAACCCAGAAAACTTACTGTCTGATCCAACCATTGCTATGCTCACCAGCAAAACTGTTGCTGTCAGCCTTATAATTGAAAGGGACATCAGAAGGGTGAGCATAACAGCTGGAAAAGGAGTAAATACTAAGAATGAGCATGCAACAATCTTAAGTGCATTACTATTATATTACTATAATGATGGTGATGATGATGATGATGAAATCTACTTTGGGCCTTTTATTCTAGTAATTAAATCTGAACAAATAATTGTTTTGCCTAGATTCTTGAGATTTTAATTATACTAATAACTAATTCTTGTCTCTACTCTTAAATTGTGTCCCTTTTGCTATTTTGAAGATTTTGAGTGTATCAGGTTAAATATAAGCTGAACAGCTTGTGAAGAATTGTGTCGTGGGTGAAAGATGGATACGTTAGATATTCCACCATACTGTCTTCCAAACATATCTATGTGCTGGGAGATTTGATCTGTTCTGACCAGGAACATCTGCTAGATCATACCAAGTGCTTGAAGCCACTTTTTGCCATTGGCATTTTAACAGGGGCTCTTTCATGACACTGCATGTATTCTGTGGAATCAAGATACCACAAAGAGTAAATGAACAGCATCTCAAACAATTCATAACAGGAAAGTGGATATGGCTGTACTTAGTAGACCACTGACAACTTTTTAAAATAAATTGAATTCAATATTGTAAATATCAATAAGTATGTATATTATGCACTTTTCTTTGTTCCTTTTGGGGTTCCTTCATTCATTCCTTCTTAAACAGAAGGAATTAACCAGTCCTATAAAAACATTAGATTGAACATTTTCAGTTTGAGTCTTTAAGTCTGTAAACATTTACAACACTGTCTCTCATGCCTATTAGATACAAAAAATATTATTCATCTTCAAATTTCCAGTTATGTTATTAAAAGCTAATTTTGTCATTGGAAAATCAGAGAGTGAAATGAATGCATTTCCTGCTGTTTTCCTTGGGAACCAGTAAATGCCATATGCATTTCTGAATGTTGACAAAACATGAAACAAATGAATGTATTTGAATAATTAGCTAAATGTTTGGAAAAAAAAAAAAAAAAGAGAGATTATGTCTGCATGTTTATTAACTGTGCAATGCTGTAGCTTTTTGATTAAGGGCACTTCATACTGTTGCCATTACAATGTTAAGAAATGTAAGTTAATTGTCCATAGTTAAAGGCTCATAAAACCATGCAACTTATTGATTGACTCCTTGACATGTTCCTTCCTGAGTGATCATCTCATTAAGATTACTTCTGCAGTTTGTAGTCATAAAGTTATTCTTAGTTCTAAGTCTTCCTTTAAAGCTGCCACTGCAATAACTTTGAAACATTTCTCATCTATCAAACTGATTATAGATACAAGATGAAGATAAGAGATACAAGAGATACATAGTTTTTCAATTTCCTTGTTGGATTTAGGTCTTTTCTCCTGTTGATTTTGATTTTGGCAGCTGTTTATTTCACGGTTTTAAAGCTCATTCATCATGCATTTGCTGCCTGCTAGGGTGTGAAGCAGTTCTGGGACCGCCAATCAAAACTTGGCTATTTTAAGTGCATGATGCTGAATAAATAGATTGAAAGAAATATCATTTGACTTCCAACTATATCTGTAAGCACTTTTTTTTCCTGCTATTTACATATTGCTGTAGAAAAAAAAGAATTTAAAATAGCCAATAACAACCACAACAACCAGAAATAAGAATAAATTGTATCTCTCGATGATTCTTTTCAAGTACTCAATGTTGGCACCAAATCTGCTGAATTCCTTGAATTTTACTGTAAATTACAGTACATTTAAAATATTCATTAATTGTCAAATTAAAAAAAAAAAAGCTCATTGTCCCCAAATATTCAGGATCTGCCTCTTAATTGAAGAAGTTACCTTCAGTGTGGAAGTTTTAACTGTACAATCCTATTTTGTACACTTCTAAATTGCATCTACACTTTGTCTGTTGCTGATAAATTTCTCAAAATAGCTGCTTTTCTGCATGCAAGCAATCAGACATGTTTTTCCAGTGCAGAAAGTGCTTATAGGATTCTGTTTTGTTACTCATTAATGCTCAGAAAAACATCAGACTTCCTGGTCAATCAAACCAATTAACTATTGCTACTGAGCTGTATAGCTACAAAATTAGATCAAAAAATCCAGTGTTGGACTGAAGTTATCAGAACATCTATAGCACTCATGCAACACTCAGATCTCTTATTTGAAGAGAAGCAGATTGCAACAAACTCATGAGCTTTCAGGAATTCGCTATTAACTGAAGACAGAATAATTAAAACAATTTTACCTTGATCATATGATCAATGAAAAATGTGGGTGCTGGATGCTGAGAAGGGGAAATAATAATTTTCCTCACTATTCTGGCTTCATGTTTGCAGCCCAAGTACTGATGTGCAGTTAGCCCTTCTCACAATTGGCTCAGTGATAAGACGCTGTCCCAAGAGAATATCAGGTCCTGATCTATAGGGTTATTTTTTATCCATGCAGTTTCTATCTTATACTGAAGCACAGTTCCTGATACCTCAGGTGCAAAACACTGAATTTCCTTTGGCTGGCCCACATGAAAATTTTGTAGGTCCTATTGTACATCTGAGTGTTTCCTGTCATTTTCCTTCAGCCTGCAGAGGGTGGATTTTGGTCCATCACTCTGACAATAATGATGCCTTTAAATGGCATCATCCCTTTGGTGTCACTTGAGGACCTTTTTTGTAACACATGTCCATCTAGACTTTTTCCTGTGCACCTGTACCTTTTCAGTATGATGATCTGTTTTCAATTAACCAGTACACATCTCTGTAGCTTCACAACAAGCATGTTATGGGTAGAACACACCAAAACCCTGCCTATCTCTTAGCTCTTTCTGCCCCAGCTCTTTGCGAACTGTATGATCCCATGACACTCAACTAGGTTGTCACAGAGCTGTCCTGAGCATGTGTAGCCAGACCCCTCAGGGCAAGGACAGACAGAGCCTGTGGGCGCGCTTACTGCTCTAATGTGCAGAATTGGGTTTTTTTGAACAAGCTGGGGTCTTCTGAAAGCTGAGGAAGTACATCATGCTCAGTATATAAACTCGGGAGAGCTGGCCAGAAGGGACCATTCATTGTTTATATCCAGGCAGGACCTCAGTCAGCAGGTGATGAGCAGTTTTATTGTCTCTCACTTTTTTCTGTTGGTTTTTATTCCTCTGCCCTTTTAATCAATAATAATAATAATAATAATA
>VWZU01004879.1:353330-373926 GCA_013397095.1 Sterrhoptilus dennistouni | reverse complement strand
GCCAGCCCTGCTCTTCAGATAACCATATAAATGAGTTATATCTGTGACTCCAAACCTCAGACAGAAATGTGGTCACGGCTGGAAGAAGGAGGGCTCAAACTTGCAAAGGAAAGATGTTTACTCTGGGCTCCTGTCCATCTGTCCAGTGAGCCCCAGGCCTCTTGACTTCCCCTTTTCACCTTGGAGGTGTTCCCCAGGGAGGGGAGAACCCAGGGCCAATAGCAGGGGCAAAGGGTTGTGACTCAGAACAGGAGGACCATCTAGGGAAAAGGAGGGTGGGGAGAACATGATGCCCGGCTGAGCTTTTACCAGAGCACTCAAGCCTTAGGGTGTGGCAGTGGGTATTATGAGGGAAGGATTACAATGAACTGAGGGTGGGCTATTGTAAGGGAGAAACCACGGGGATGTGGGAAAGGGGGGTTTGTAGGGATAAACCATTACAAAAATTTAGTAACAAAAATATACAGAACTTTAGGAAACTCAAAATGCACATTGCAACAAACTCATATGGTTTACCTTTTGTTTCCCATTTTTCCCACAACAGGAAATATCTGACATTATTTGAAAAATGGGGTGCAACTGCATTCAGGCATCTAATTAAAAAGGGCTGCTGACAACAGTAAAGAATTGAGGGCAACAGTGAGGCTAAAAGCTCAATAAAAGTAAACTATTTCTTTTGCATTTTTCTGAGGGCAGAAATTAAGGTCAGTTTGCCTCTGATACTGTAGTCTAAAAGTGCTGTCAGGTATGACCACATCCCCAGGTGACACATCCAGACACCTCTTGAACACTTCCAGAGGAGGTGACTCCACCAACTCCCTGGGCAATTTATTCCAATGCCTAACCACCCTTTCAGTGATTTTTTTTCTTTTTTTCTAATATCTAATCCAAACCTTCCCTGGTGCAATTTAAGGCCAAGGGTTAAAGCACTTCCAGAGAATCTCTCACTAGCGTATGAGTTGCATTTCATCTCTCAAAAAAATACCCCAAAACTTGAGTTGTCATTGAGGTTGAGATCTTGTCTTTACTATAGCTTAATTCTCTGGAGTTTTGCTCATCTTCCTGAATTCCTATCTTGCCAAGTGAGACAGTTGCTACTTAAGACCCTCATCCCATGAGAAGGCTGAGATAACCAGTTAGAATATTTATTAAGAGCAAAGGGTGAAGTTTTCTGATGATTTAGCATGTCTGAATGCTGAAAGCTGGAGTGCAAAATGCATATCTGCATGCATTTTCTCAAAGCATTGATGTAAGATTATTATTTAAAATTGAGGAGAGGCAATATCAAATAATCTAATTTGACAATTATTTATTGTTGTGGGATAACTTTGACAACATATTGGGAATATATGGGAATAATAAAGGGAGCAGATGCACATACACACACACACATACTGAGTTATTTTTTGAGATATATTTTATTGGAATTCACATCAGGGGCATCACAATGGTAATCCATAACACACAATGTGCCGCTGGTGAAGCCCATGCCCAGAGGCTGCATCAATAGCCTTTGTTGCTCACTCACCCTGCTAATGCGAAAATGAGAACTGTGGGGTGAATCCTAATAGCTCCTGTCAGCCCTCTTAGGATGAGTGTTTGTATGACTGCATTGGCTTCTCATTTATCCTTGCTATCACTACCTATTCATTTCTTTCTCAGCTTTGAAGGTGAAATCCCTTATTCTCTTTCATCAGAGTTGACAGTAGCACCAAAGCTTTCTCTCCTGTGTTACAAAAATTCTTCTTTCTCGAGCATGGAGGCATTTCATCAGGAAAAAAAACCAAAACAAAACAAAACAAAACTGACTTTTTGTATAGGAATGCCATTAACACACTGTTTTTCAAACTGATAGGGTATTCAATCCTTTGGGGTTTTTCTGCTGATTTGACACGTACATAAATGTACACAATGATTAGTTTATATGGAAAAGTTACAAAGTAAAATAAATTACTTCTAATTGATGGATTCTTATTTATTCAAAGCTAAAAAAGAAATTGATAACTGGTTTATCTTTTTTAAGTGTTTGGACTTTACACATTTTTAAGCACTGCCCTATTTCTAGAAAGACCTATGGCACATGCAGCAGCCTATAGGATACAGATGATCAGATTTAATGAAAACTGGAGTCGCATTTTGGCTCTGAATCAATGCACTCTGTGAGGAATTGTTTTTATTTACATTTAAGAGACACACAGTCTTCTGCTTATCATCCTTGCAAAACTGGCTGTTTGAGTCATGGAACATGACTCAAACATGTATATTGATATACCCTTCCTAAACTTTCCTACATGTTGTTCAGCTTGGCTGAAAATTGCTTGTTGAGTTTCTATGTTGCTCTTTGCAGCCCTCAACTGGGCAAAAAATTACGTGACCTACCAGTAATGCCTTATAACCTTTGACAATGATAGAGAGCAGATGAAAATATTCCTTAGTTGCTGGGCTAAGTTTATTCATAGTTACTCTGTCTCACTAGAGAGGCCTGTAACTAATGCAGTCAGTAAATGAGATTTTTACAAAGGAAAACTTAAATGAAGAAATTAACAAAGCTTTCATTTTAAGAGTTCTACAAAGTGAGTAATATGAACATATTTTTGATATACAATATAACAATTCAATGCAATACCATGTCAATTAAAAAAAATTCCTAAGAGTTTTTTTTTAACACAATCAAGAAGGATATGGAAAATCTCTATGCAAATAATTTTTCTTGTCATGATTCCTCCAATAAACTAAAGGCTTTTTTATTCAGGATAGAAGCAGAGCCAAAAGCTTCAAATTTGCATTAACAAATTCCTGTCCAAGTTGCAACAAGAGCAACTGTCCATATTACGACATTTACCACCAGTAATGGTGGCACACATTTTTACAGCAATCACATTTTTCAGTTCATTGATCTATTCCTACAGAAAAGGAAAAATTGACACATACTGTGGACCAAGAAAAGTACAAAGACAGCTCTCCTGCATTCCTTAAGACTCATAGTTCATCAAAAGGAGAAGAGTGAAGCAGTGAAGCTATGAAGGGAGCTAAAAAGTCTGAATTTCTCTACTCCAAGACTTCAAACTTGACTTCTGTGGCACTTAAAATTGTCAAACTTTTATATATTTCTATCTCTCTGCAGTTGATGGATCAGTTCATCAAACTTTTGTGCATAAAAAGTGCAGCAATGCTTAGAAGCGGGGACAGAAAGTTTACAACTTGGCTTTAACCATGCAAATAAGCAGAAAATATAATGAAAATCATAACTTTTATCTTCAAAATGAAGAAAGAGCAGAAACTCTGACCATAAGAATAACAGTATTAAAAGATATTCTTTAACCTTTGTATAAAATATCAGAATAGGGATGCCCTTCAGTTAATAATATTGTAACTGAAGGTGCTCTCATAGACAGAATGGGAGCTTCAGAAAAATTTATTGGGGAAACCCTCCAGTTCAGTCACAAAGTCCAAAAGCCTCCCTTGCATTCTCACAGAGGGATCTCAGTTAGCTCCAATCTTAGCCCCAGACTTAGTCAGTGGTTTATGTTTAAAAGATTATACTGGTGCAATAAAACTTTTAAACAACTTTGTCCCAGAGGATTAAGGATGAAAAATCAAATATAACTATATAGATACAATTACTTATTTATTTAAATTGATTACAATAGTGATAATGTTTAAATAAAATACCTTTATAAGAATTATTTACTAAACAGTATGGATAGTTGTAACTACTAGTGTAATAAAATATTTTTGAAGCAATATTGCAGCAAATAAATTAAATAAATTATATTGAAGCAATTACATTAAAGCTAGCAAAATACTTAATAGGTAGTGATTGATATTACTCACTTATGTGAACAACTGTGGATAAAACTGTTTTGCTTGGCCTTGAGAAGTAACCTTGAAGACTGTCCCCACTCAAGGGAATTATTTTCACACACATTCAAGAGATATGCTAGAAGTCCTTACCATGAAACAGGGATGTTTTCTAGTATAGTGATTAAATGTCAGTCACATACTTTTCAGGATTATGTATTGTCTGGTTTATTCAGTAAAATATGCATTCCTGCTGAAAAAGGTGTTATCAGCTATGGCTTCTTCTGCTCAACATTTCCAACTCTCACTTTGTATCAGGGACTGCACATGTCTTCTGGTTCCAGCCTCAGTCAGGAAGATTTGTCTTGCACATCCTGTAGATGGGTCTGATAGTTTGGTCAAACTGGCTGTACAGTTCTTCGACATTAAAACAAGGGATCGTTTTTGTTCTATCTTATCACGGGTCAGCAGACCCTCCTTGCTCAAGCCATCATTAATAACTTGTAAACAAGATAGAATTTTGGCTGCTCAGGCAGAGTGTGCTGCTACAGATGCAACATGATATTAGTCCATTTATACAGATAGAAATCACAGAAATAATAGAATAATGGAATTACAGAATAGTTTGAGTTTGAAGGGACCTTAAAGATCATACAGTTCCAACCCGTCTGCCATGGAGTCAATGAATCATTTAATTCAGTTTTCTATCTGAGTAACTGCCATATGAATACAACTAAAATGGTATCCCTAAAATACTGTTAAGTCACAAAATTGTCAGAAAAGTTAGAGGTATGAAAGACCTATTACAGTATTTAAAACATTTTATTGCTACAGTGGGATTTTTTTCCCCCACTAGAATTGTATTTTTAATAGAGTGAAGGATTAAAAGTCTTACTTATCTCTCACATATCAGGAAGCACTGTCTAGAAATAGTATTTGTTTTTCAGATTAAATATTTCTTTCCTTCACTTTATCTTCTAATAGTTCTTTATACTTGTGTATGTTAATAATTTATTCTCTGTTCTGGGTGTCAGATAAAAGCTACGTTTCTCTTTTGCCTTTGCTTAAAACCCCAAGACATATTTAGGCTGAGTTTCTCAGAGGAGTTTTGAAAGATAGAGGTACATAACCACTGATCTTCAGAAGATTAATAGGAATTGGGCAAAGAGCATCCAGTCTTTATTCTCTACTTTTGAGGCAAAGTACTTCTTTCAGCACATTCAATCCATATTAAAATTTCTCGCTGGACTAATTATCTTTCAACATCATGCAATATGCAATTACAGTGATATTCCATGTTCATATGAATCATAATTACCTTCTTATCTATTATCTTGCTATGACTATGTGCTTTTGCATATACTTATCATCATTGGAAAGGATGATTTTAACTGTTATATGTGCATTTTAATGCTATGTCAGTCTATCCATTAGGAGATATTTATAATTACTCCCACACAGAAGTAATTGCATTGATGCATTTTTAAATATTTTCTCAGAAGAAAAATCACATCTCTTTTACCAGATGAACCTTAATATGAACATTTTTTTTTTTTTACCCCTCCAGAGAAAATTTCTCAAACAACATTGATATTTTCCCTTTATTGCAGTGTAGAAATGGTTGCATACTACTAACTGCCTTTGCTTCTACATATTCACATACTTATTAAAAAACTTCAGATGTAATGTAGGTCCTTCTGCCATCACCTCTGGAAGTCAGGTCAGGCTTCACAGGAAGTTAAAGTGCCATGGCCTTTGGGTGGGATTACAACAAGGGCTTTTTTAAGTTTATTAGTATCAAGACAGGGTCTAGAGAAAACATTGGACCAATACTTGTTGAAGATGGTCATTTAACAAATATGCATGGAGAAAAAGTAGAGCCTTCAAGGCAGGTTTGAGGTTTTTTTCCCCCCAATCTTTAATAATACCAATAGAAATCAAGCTACCTGGTCCTGGATTCAGTTCATGAGAATGGTTCAAATCTGTGTGAGAGGAAGTTTACTAGGTACCAGGAACCATTTTTCTACATGGAGAGTGGACAAACCCTAAAGGAGACTTCTTGGAGAGACAGTCAATGTTCCAAACTTGCCAATGTTTAAGAAGTATTTGGACAGTGTCCTTAACAATATGTTTAAACTGTTGGTCAGCCCCGAATTGGTCAGGCCATTGCTCTGGATGATTGTTATAGTTCCTTTCCAACTGAAATATTCCAGTCTATTCCACAAGTAAACTGTTTATGACTTAGTTCCATTATGTGATTCCCCACATTTACACAGGAGTTATGTACCATATTTCATAAAAAAAAAAAAACCACTGTAAAATTCCCATATTCTCAATATGGTTATTGAGGTTATATTCCTTATGCCTTTATAGAGACCATTCATCATTCATAAACAGTACATAAAACAGATGTATTATTTAACATATGTATTCCAAAACTGTCTTCTAATAATTCCCAAAATATTTTGTCTGTTCTCAATGTCTGCTCTATACTAGCAACTTAAACAATTCTTTGAACTACTTGGCTAGGATGCAACCTTCTCATTTCTCAAAAAAGCATATTCTACAGTTTGAGAGTAGGAGAGTAGTTGATCTCATTATTTTGAAGCTTTATATCCTTGAAAATGTCTCAGCATAGATCATGAGCAATTCCTTGAGTCGCAAAGTTATATCCCTGAAAACAGTCTATATAACGCTGGAAGCTAGCTGATCCTTTATTACAAATGATGTGTGCAGTCCCTGCTTCCTGGCTGGTTCATTTTCTTTTATCACTAGTCTCTCTAGCTTTCTGATATCCTCTGTCATCTGTGAACATTTTTAAGGCTTTTTGCAGTGTTATACTCTACGAGAGAAACGGATGATACTACACAGGCACTTGAAGAAAAAATTCTGGAAAAGGATCTACAGTAGGCAAGGACTTAATGTGTAGACAGAGCAGGAGCAGATGATCTATTAGCTCTTCTGTCAAGTCATAACATTTTTTAGGCTTTTATCTGTCAACAAAATCCAGCTGTATCAGTATACTTCAGTAATGGGAAAGGTCACAGTCAGTTGAGAACCAAGAAAATCTCTTCTATGACTTTGCACATTTTTATGAAGACAGGAAACATAAGTAGGTTATTTTAGTTTTTGTTTCACAAGGCAATCATCAGTCAGAGATGACCACATCTTATTTCAAGTCTTAACCTCCCTGTAACATTATTCATCAAAATAAGCCAATAAACATTACAACTTCCCAGACAAAGAAGCAAACAAAATACTCTTCCATAAATAATTTCTCTAAGGTTATGAGCAGATAGCTTTTGTTCTGAGCCCTAATACCAAATTTTTTTTTGCATTCTCTGCCTTGTGGTACTTGTATTCACAGCATAGGGAAGAAATAGAATTAAGAAGTGTGGCTTACCATTGGTAACCTCACTTTCTTTCTTATAATGGAAGTATCTTCCCAAATAACCTGAGTTGGTTTTTTTTTTTCAGTTCCTGGAGTAAGATCAGTGGTATAAATATGAATAATAATGGGAATATTTTAAAATAAGTTATTGTATCCCTATAGTGTGTGATTCTGGGCATTTCACAAAAGTTCCAAAGACTGTGTGAATCACTTGCTCTCAAATAAAAACATGCACTTGATGCTTGGGAGTCTATGTCTATTGATGTTATATATTAGGAGCCTTGCAGAAGACAGAGTTAAGACAGTTAAGGAGGTAGAGATGTACAGCAAGCCAAAATAGCCATACTAGGTTTTGTATTTAGGGCTTGAGAAACCCATACGTTCTCATAAGTCACCACAGTATAACCCTGTATATATACATACATACATATATATATATATATATATCAGAGCATAAGAGATTGTGCTGATATACCTTGTACACTCACTGTGATTAAATATAGCTTGTAGATGTGGAGCTAATATTGCTGTAGTGGACATTAAGAGATAACATTCTTCTCTGTCAAAACCAGCTGTATGGTTTTGTTTGTTACACTACAGAAGCCATTGCATAGGGAAAATGACAATTCCCATGGGTAGGCTTTGCACAGCATGCTGTGGTTGCCTGCCTGAGGCCCATCTGGTGCTACATGAAATCACCTAAAAGGACGGAAGATATACTGGTTATTTTTATTTCTTTCATTTCAATATCTTGCTATTAAAGCAGTTTTATTGTAATATTTTCTGTCATGCTTTTTCTTTTGGGGTCTGAAAACAATCCTGTGTTTTTGTCCTCCTGGTATAAGACATGGTGGAAGATGTCAGGTAGAAAATTACTAGATAAATGATACAACAGTTGATGTTCATGAAATCTTTCACTATTCTTGCTGCGTACACACTGACTGCCTCTTTCTTTATGTTAGTGTGGCCAGCAAAATTTTATCGTTAGGGGAAAGATACTTTTGTTTTCCAAAACCTGTGGAAGAGCAATGGCAAAAAATAACTTGAAATAGCCAGTTCAAATTTAGGTGCCTAAGATATTATCATTTAACTTACTATATAAAAGCAGACAAATCTTCCCCATCTGGTCTAAAGTTCCTTTGTAAGTTACAGTGACTCCAGTAGGAAAATAGAAGTGATTAGCATTCTGTCAATGCTATAACAGTTAGAAATGTTCAGTAGTTCTGTACAGACAAAGCTGAAGTACTCTACCTCATCAGACAAATTATAGTATCCTCTGCCTAGTGCTTGTACAGGGACTCTACTATTTCAGAATGGACTGTGATAATCTAATTAACATATCATTAGCTGATGTGCTATTTGCCCGACCCACTTTCCATTGATTTAAATAAATTACTAGTAGTATGGTCTCTCCTAAAACAAACTACTCCAATGCTACTTGTTGAAGAAAGTAATAAATTATGGGATTTTAAGTGTTGCTAAGTAAACATTGCTTTTTCCTTTTTCTTCTCACTTTTCCCAATAAAAAGCTCACTGCAGAATAATTTTGTAAGTTTGTCAAATAAGTCTACATTTTGTCCTAATGTCCATAGGTCCTAGTTTTTTTGACTTTTATTAAATAGCTCACTCTCACTTTACTAGTCAAAGGTGATGAAGAAAAGGCTAATGAGCTACACTGTTATTCTGACAGATAAAAAAGTAAGAAAGAAGTTAGATGAAAATCTGCTCAAGCATTAAACATTACAAAGCCTTTATTGTCATTCATTTAGCTCATAACAAACAACTTAATGTAGTTTGACATGACCTGCAAATTTGTTCTTTGCCAACTCTAAACACATTATCATTAACACATTATAGAATACGGACTACTTGCAAAGTCAAGTGGCTTCCAAAAACACATTTCTTACACTGAAGTAGCAATTATCTTAATTTTGATTTATTGTTGTCTATTGTTTACTTATGTTCTGTTTTCTCATACTTACAGACCAATATGTAATGTTATAACATGTGACACGTGAGGGCATACTGCATCCTTCTTTTCAGCTGCAGATATCAGAATGCTCAGTAATTCTTTCAAAATTCTACATTTGCAATCCAGTTTTGGCTTTCAATTTTTTTGTTAGTTTGTGTTTGGGCTTTTGTGTTTTGTTGGTTTGTTCCCTCCACAAATTTATATAAACAATCAGATTCTCAGAAAATGCTTAGATAACATCACTTTTGAAAGTTTGTAGATTGACAGACTCATAGAAAATTTGGGTTGGAAGACACATTCAAAGGTAAGGTAGTCTAACTTTCCTGCAAAGAACAGGGACACACCTCATTTTAATAAGGTTGCACAGAGCCACATTCAACTTGATCTTGGATGTTTCTGGGGATGGGGCATCCATCTTGTCGCAAGCACAACATGAAAGAACGACACTTACCAGTCAGGTTGTGAAGTGAGCAGAGAAAGAGAAGGTTTATTATGATTTGGGGTTTAAATAGGATTTGAAATTTGATCAAGGATTGGGGGATGAGAGGAACACCCCTCTGACCCCAGTGGTCAAACCAGCAGTCCATCACAGAGAGGAATGCAAAAACAATCTACTTTTGTTTATGTTAAATATGTGAGAAACTCCAGTAGAATTATGTAAACAAGATCAGAAGGCTGAAATCAGGGCAACACATCTCACTGGGCAACATGTGCCAGTGTTTCCCCATGCTCTGTAAGAATATTCTTCCTTATACTGAGTCTAAACCAAGCCTCCTTTATTGTAAAACCATTACCACCACTAAAACATCTGTTCTTATCTTTCTTACAAACTCCCTTCAAATACTGAACAGCTTCAACATGTCACAGTGAAAACTTGAAAAAACTGACATCATATTTTAAGAACCCCTTGCTTTCATTCTGGTAATGGGGTAAGCCTAAAACAATTAAAAACTTCAAATGTCTTCAGATTTCATTTTTAATAGGAGGCATTATTGTGTCTCAGTCTGTCCATGAAAATGAGTGTCATCTGCACACTCTCCTTCCTTTGGGAAGTAATATATTTTACAGGAGGTGATTTTTGGTTTTTTTCAGCAGCAACAGTATAATTTTGGGGTGGATGATGATTTTACTAAGTTTATGTATTATTCCCAGTTCAAATGATGCCATTAACAGCAGAAGATAATTTGCACAATAAAATCTTGCTCAAATCCAGGAAATATATCAAAATCCAGTACTTGCATGTAGATAAGCCATAAAAATTGAATAAATATTCTTATAATAAGTAAAAAAATGCAAAAAAAATCAAATATTAATTTGAATTGTCAGAATGAATTCTCAATAACCCACAAAAAAAATCAACAAATTCAGCTTAATTGAATCAATATTAATTAATAATTTGTCACAATTTCTTGGATTTTTCTAGCTGAATATGAATCTTTATCAAATGACTTGAACTGTTTAACCTTTTAAATCAGAGGACAGTTTGATATTACAGAAATTCAAAGGAATCTTTATGGAGAATGTTCCCTTGTTGAATTAAGAGAAAACTGATTAAAGGGGTAAAAAGTGCTTTATTTAATAGTGAAGTACTAATAAAAACTCTGCTTTGGGAATTTCATAGTCTGACAGTCTTTCTATGTGAAAGGCTAGAGCAATAAAGCAGAATGAACACTTGATATTGTTAGTCAGTATTAAATTAAAATTGTGCCAAAACTAGATTAAGCTAAATTATGTTTCTCTCTCAAAACAAACATGGCAGCTGTTAAAGAAAATTTCAAATTAAAAAATGTAGAGTCTTTATTTATGCTCAATTGAATATATGTAATCTTGGTGAAATTTGAGCAATCGCTAGTTTTGAGTGTAATTTGTTTTCACAAAATGCTCTCATTTATTTTAACTAAGCTAGACTTATTCTTTCTTTAGCATGATTAGATGTTTATCTTTTCCACTGCATATGAAGCCTTCACTCATGTGTAAGTTTTAAAATAAAAAACAGATATAGACAAAGTCAGGACGTATTTCCTATGTTTTCTATCAAACCCATTGAACATAATTTAAAATAATAGAATTAATTAATTTCTATGATATGTAATTTATTTTAAATATTTTATTATTTCTAAATATACTTATTCCATTTAACTGCAATGAGTGTTAAATTTTCTCAAATAGAAATTGTTGTTTCATTTCTGAACAAAAAAAAAAAAGTCAGTATTTTAGTGTTTTGTTAAAAACATTTGCTGTTTTTATTCTTTTTTTGTTTCTTTACTTCTTTTGCTTGTTTGTTTTGCCTCGTAAATAAAACAAAGTTACAAAAAGTGTCATAAGGGGGTGGTGTCCCTGTGACCCCAGTCCCAGTATGGCTGTGTGAACGTGGCTAATAAACAAGGTGGGTACAATGGATAGCCCAGAGATATCTTTTTAATGCATCAGACTGTAGGCTGCATCCAGAGACCAGGGGGTGGGGTTAAACTGGCATTTTATAGGGTTTTACCTGGTGCCAGTGTCCAATCGTAGTTACAGGGGAGGGGCTTGCCCTTTTCAGTCTCAGGTCTTGAACCAATGGGGCTTACCCCATTAGCATCTTCTTGACATCCCACCTCCCAAGGTTCCAGGTTTCCATAGAAAAGTACTTGGGGGTTAATATAAACTGGAGGTCATTAAATTCCTATAGTGTAAAACGTTTTGTTCTTGTCATATAACACAATAAGTGTGATAATTATACACAATTTGTTCACGAGACAGTCTCTGCTGAAGGAACCACAATGGTGTTCCACAGCTATGGAGCCGGAAAGTGGGAAATTCTTTCTATTGATCATTCAATGTGTTCAACAAGTTCTAGAAGGTCACTTTTTATTAAAATAAAATTTTTGACATTTTTTGAAACTACCTCATAAACAGTAAAAACTTTAACTCATGAGAAACTTATTGGCAGAAATTATTTGCATGGAAGGCAACCTAAAGTAGGCAATTCACAGATAGAGTTCAACACCAATCAAACAAATACGTTTATTAGAGAGTAAGAACAAAACTATGGACATTTTTATTTTCTATTTCCAACAAACCTATTTTTTTCTCCTACATTTTTTAACTTTTTCAAAGAACATTGATACTCAAAAGAGTGGGCAGTAACACTACTTTCAGATATATGGTAAAATATCCCTACAAAATTTTAAGTTTTAGCCAGTGAATTCACTTGAAGAAGCAATAGAATAGTTTGGGTTGGAAGGGCCCTTAACAATCATTTTAGTTCCAACCCCTGTGCTTTGTCCAGGGGCCCCTCCCACTAGACCAGGTTGCTCCAATCCTCATCCAACCTGGCCTTGAGAACTTCCAGGAATGGGCCACACACATCCCATGTCTCATTCACCTCACTGTAAAGAATTTCTTCCTGATATCTTATCTATAGATATCTTTCCATTTGAAGCCATTCCTCTTTGTCCTATTAATATATGCTCTTGTAAAAAAATGCTTTTCTACCTTTCTTGTAGGCTCCCTTCAGGTACTGGAAGGTCATTGCTGAGGTGTCTTTTTCTGCCTCGGCTAGCCCTGACACCTCAACAGTAAAGGGGGCACAGCTCGGTAACAGGGTGAACCTCACCGACCCTGTGAGTTCTTGTCTTGGTTGAAGGAGTGAAGCAACGACGGCAGGAAAAAAGAGGAGGCTGTTCTGGGTTAACTGCTGGCTTTATTCATCAGGGTATCTGCCCCAGCAGACACTCTTCAGCAGAAGCAACGGGGGAAAAACGAGGGAAAAGAATCTTTTTGAACCCCCCTCAATGCAGCACCTTTTACTGGGGGGGAGGAACTCAGGGATGGGTTTAACTGGGGACAAATCAGGGGCCAACGGGGCATGGCTCTCTGGATAAACGACATACATAGTAACAAATTAATAACTCAGGTGGGGAGACAGCTGAAGTCTTGTCCAATCACTTGGGGTTTTTCATGGAACTTTCCAGACTTTTGGGAGAGACCCCAAAGTGACAGACAAGGCCCAGGGGGTGGATAACTTCTGATTGACATAGAACTGGGGTTGGGATGAAACCAATGAGGGTGGAACATGGGTGCATGGGGCAAACCATTATAACTTATAAAAATGAACTTAATACAAAGAACAAATACATACATAAAACTGATAAAACCAAACCTACACCACTACAGGTCATAATTGTAAACCTTAAAAGAGAAAGTTTGCAATGGTAAGATGATTAATATTTATACCTAATTTTGGACATGGATATTGTGCTATACTGGAAAACAATGTGTTTTTTTCATTCAAATGTAATCTATCATTAATTCAAATGTGCATGAATTTCAAACTGGAATCTTAAACCTCATAATGTCAGAAGTATATACTGTCAGAAATCTACTTCAGGTATTCAGGTTTTGTGCAGTCCAAAATAAGGACCTTACAGAAATAGAAACAGAGAGAAAGAATATTCTGGTTCTGAAATGTTTTCCTCTAGGATATAACTTTCATTTCTTATAAGGTTTTGGGCTGGTCAAAAAAACCCCAAAACTTTAAAAAGTTTTTGAATGTATATTAATATTTTATTTTAATGATAGCTGTCCAGATTTATATTAAGAACCTCTATTTTTTCACTGTGCTTTTATGTTTATTTTCAGAAATGTTGAGCAATAAAAATATAATTCCTGAACATGTGGCAATATAATATTCAGCACAGGTGATGTCAGACACCTATAAAGCTAGCAAGACAAGTAAGTAAATAACACTTTAGTGACTAAAAAGTCATATGCCATCTCCATAATTTTTTTTGTTTTGTTTTTTACTCACCCTTTCCTCCAGACACATCTTCCCCAGGTAAGATGGACGATGAAAAGTCTGAAAACTTTGCAAAATTGAGAGCAATTGATCATATATCTCTCATTTAAAGCACATACAAATTTATGTAAACATATATCAGACTGGTACTGGCACTGGCAAATTCCCATTGTCATTCTCATCAATGCTTCTGACTCATTCCATTACCCAAGAAGGATTGCCTAAATCCAGACCTAATCTCTGGTTTGAAAAATCTACATTTCTTCTTGAGAGAGGATTTGATTTCCTTCCTAGCCTGTCACTCCCTATTGCAATCCCAATGTAACATATAACAGTAGTGCAGAATAGTTTGGAATTTAACCACAAAAGAAATCATGTCATCTAAGTATCCTAAAGAAAGAATTTATTGTCCCTACAATATCACATAAGTAATTTGTCATCCTATGAACAACCATTAAATGATATATTATGACTAAACCCTAAGTCTCCAAGAAAGTTGTGGAAGGATGTTTAATTCCTTCATAAAATGTGGACTGAGCTACAAAATGGAGTGAAGGCATAGGAGAAAGAGAATGTTAATAGTGGGAATTGCAAAGTGAACAATGTGATTCATCTCAGCTAAAACAGCAGAGATTTTGATGAGATAAGAGTGTGACTGCTGGCCTATCTGCAGTCCCCCATTAGCCATTTTAGTGTAATAAGTGAAACAACTCTCCAGGTATTCCTCTAAGACACAGCAAACCTGAAAATTTTCATTACAGCATTCTATGTGGAAATAGGCACAACACAAAAGACTCATCAGTTTAAATATCATAATGTTTCAGTCTAGAAGCAACTGAACAGTCAGAGTTTCACTAGTGAAAAAGATCATGATTAAATTAATGTATTGGGGATTGCATTTCAAACATAAAGACCTATTTGTCTCCTGTAAACATTGATATTGAAATCATCTGTATTACCTCAGAATTATAGTCAATAACTCAACATTTCAATGTTCCTCAATGTTCAATGCAATGTCCTACTCTTACAATCAGAAACAATTATTAACCTGAGATATTTTTCTTCAACGAGTAATGTACATGACAGATTGATATCTGACAAATTTTGATCACACAGCCTCTGATTTTTATTAGTTTTAGTGCTCTGTTGCTTAGATGTTACCCATTTTATAGGTTTACACATCTCAAAGAAAATACACCCTCACTTTCTTTATTGAAAGAAAGTGGAAGTCGGATAAAAGACATTACAGCTATCGAATCTCAGGAGTTTGGCAGAAATTGCACAGCATCTTCTGAATACTAAGATGCCAGTATAAATAACTCTTCAAGGTAATTCTATTTGGAGGTCTAGAAGTGTCAGGTACTGAATATTGTAATTACTCTAGCTAATGTGGATGATTAAATGAAATTTTCTCTGGAGTAGACTCCAAAAAATCTATTATGGCTTTGGTACAGTGGAGAAAAAGATTATGGAGGGATATCATATATATATATAGATATGTTTTATAATATATTAAATACATTCAGCTTTGACTTGATACTTTTCCCAAGAGATACTAAGACACTTGTGGGAAGTTTTTGTCAGGTTTTTCGGAAGTGTTTATCACCTACTCAGCATTTATGGTCACAATAGCAACAATGGGTATGCCATTTTGTGAAATCTGCATATTTGTGACATAAAATAATATTAACTTCCACTTGCATAGGTGTAGAAGCCCAGAAGATAAGGGGCTAGTGTGTGTGTCTCCAACACCAATAGCTGTGGAGTCAACCAAGGACTAAGAACGTGGTGCACAAGAACATGCTACGGAAGCAGGCAGGAAAGATCAGGATATGGCTGAAGAAAGGCGCCATATGGAGGTGGGGCAGCACTCTCCTGCGGCAAGTGGCCTCTCCTGGGTCCTGGAGATAACCACAGCAAAGGACATTGCAAGATTAGGAAAGAGTCAGGTATCGGGAAAGACAAGTAAAGGAAGAAAGAAGAGCAGCAAAAGTCCTTGAAGCCTTTATATCAATTTCCAGAAATGTCTAGAAGAATGGACGGTGCATGTTAACTCTTGCATAGCAAATAAGAACCTTAACCCTGGGACAGAGAAAACTTTTCCGTAAAAAGCTTTCCTCACAAAGCCTGGGTGGTGACCCCCAGGACTCTGGACTCTGGCTAGATCAACATTACACCCAGGACTGATGAGGTCCTTTCCTCTTTCTCTCTCTCTCCCTTCTTTTAATATGTCTCTTATGGTTTTTTCTCCTTGTATTTCTCTTACTACTAGGCAATAAGACACTAGCTTGCACCAACTTCAATGACAAGGGTATAATTTACTAAAAAAATTTGCAAGATTTTTTGGCCCTCTGACATTTTTCATTCCTTCGTTTTTCCTACCATGGGCTTTTATGGATCTTGGATGCTTCATTCCTCTTAGGAGTGGGACAAGAATATTCATAAAGAAACTCTCACTACTGGCACAAGAGTGTAGAAATTTTTCAGGTTTTTTTAATGAACTTTCCATAAATTCTGATTTTGTTAACTTTTTTCCCCCAAAACCCTATCCAAATCAATAGAAATTTTCAATGAAGGAATTTAACTTCTTCTTTAATGCATTGAAGACTACACTTGAAACTTATGCAACTTCTGAAGAAGCAAATTCATCATCAGAAAACATTGGAATATTTCTAGAATTTGAAGATTGTAAAGCTTCAACTGTAGAATAGTAAGTAATATAATGGACTTTTATTTTTCCTGGTTTAGGAAGCTCAGGGTAGGTGCTCTTTGTGAATTAGAGTTAGATGCTGTATTATGGGTGCCTAACTGGTATACTGCATTTCCTAGGCAGCAGTGTGTCCTACTTGGTAAAGTCGTAGCAGGCAGTAATGATGCCTTACACTCAGTAAGGAAAATTAGGTACCTCCAGGGAGCAATTCAGAAAACCTGGGCAAGTTATCAGTCTTTCTCTATTGGCAGCATAGAAAAATGCATTATTCTGCAATGATTCAGTAATTCTGTGCTCAGAATGAAACCTCCCCAAAAGCAATGCATTGTGTTGGAAAAAAAAAGTGTCTGTAGTCTTTGAATTTTATTCTGCAATATATAAAACTCAAAAGATAAAATAAGATGAAGATAGGATTAATTCTCCAGAACATATTTTCCCCAAGTGTAGTTCTTAATACTCTCAAATAGTCTTAAAGAAATAAAGATTTAATTAATGATCCTTTGCTGATTAATCCCTCAATTAAAACTGTTCCGTAGTGTACTCACATAGAATGCCTCTCTGAATCATAGGTGACACAAAGTGATTTGAAAACATGGTAGATGAGCCATTTCTTTACAGATGCACTGCAGAAAGACAACACAGGGACTTGTACTTATAAAATAAGCCTATAGCATAAACAGAATATGTCATTAAATCAGGTGTAATAAACAAGATTTCACATTCAAATGTTTGAGTCCTAGTGAAGGCTATTTTTAGGAGTAGTGATAAGCAACTCTTCTGCACACACAAATTGAGTAGAAAGGAAATAGTGTCAATGGGATAAATTAACCTCTCCTGGCTGCTCTCAAGCTTGTCAAAGGAGGACTGACCACCAGATCACCAAAGGCCCATCTCCACAGGTACATGGGAGCACACAGGCAGGATTAAAGGCAAAGGGACACAAACTACAGAATCCTGAGAAGGAACATCTGGTCCAGACTCCACACAGGACTTTTCCAGGACCAGCAGATCCATTGTTCAGGCATAAAACCCACTAAGACAATGGGAGCAACCCTCTGCAATGCCTTATTGGACTAAAAGATGGTTATTGCTTGTAGGTGTTAGGCACAGTATAGGTTGCAGGAGAATAGATTTTGGGGATTACATGAGTTGTTATGGATATATGTGGGCAGAACCAAAGGTGATATAAGGGAAGGATCTACATGGTTTGTGGAAGGAACCATGGCAGGCAAATTAAAAGATAAGGAAATAAAAAGGCCCAGTCACATGTAAGTACGGTCTTTTCCATACAATCTAGAGACATCCTGCACCTGATCACTGCAGTCTGTTCTGTTTTCTCATTAGGTTCTACTTTCAGTTATATTTCCAGTAATACGGTCTTAAGCCCATGTGTATATGTGCTTATGAGGGATCTGAGTGCCAGCAAGTGGAGTCAAAACATGGGTCCAGATAACCTGTGTGTCCCTGGTGGCTGCTACTGGAGATACTTGAGTGAGTGAAGCATAGTGACAGGCACCAGGGTGGTTCCAGGGGTCAAAGCCACATGTGCCTGTGATGGAATACCTGGAGCGAATGCAGGAGTACAAGTGTGAGGGCACTGCTGAGGAGCAAGCCAGGTGAGCTGTGTTTTAAGAATTCTCTAAGGGTAAGATCATGGGTTTGGAGGTTGCTGTTGGGGATCAGAGGGGTCCCAGCCAGTGATGGCTGTGGGTGCATGTGGTTTTGTGTGTTTGCAGATGTGGCAGGGTAAGACAGTCCTTATCAGCAAAGAGAGTGGACTTTGTATGTCTCCTACATGCCTTCCACTGGGGAGCCTGGGTTGCAGGTACAGCTTCTGGGCATACCAGAAACCTCAGTCTAGCTTCTGGAGGGATCTATGTTGTACATATAAACAAACATGCACAAACATATAAATGGAGATTTTTTTCATATATATATATATACATATATACATACATATATTCCAGGTGAGCAGGATGGAGATGAATTAATGGCACTCAGTACTGGCCCCTCCTCCTGCTCAGTTAGACGAGCACAGGCACATACTGCCTGTGCCCATGAGTCTCTGTGGATGCACCTGTGCTCGCTGTGTGGCCAGCTGTGGATATATGTGTATAAATTGCATACAGAGTATGCTGCCTATTATTAATACACATTCAGCCTTGCTGCTGGAGAGACCAGCTCCTCAATCAAACTAGAAGGAAATAAAGACTGACACAGGTGCCCCAACAGATGTAGGAGGAGCAATCTCCTACATTCCCAAAGGTTTCCAGATCAGATAGTCTCATCAGATGTAAATCAAGGTCAGATTCATAGTTTCCTTCTGCAGTGGTACCAGATTGCAAGATCCAAATCAGAGAAACCCTACTCACAAATCACTATGACAATTTCTGTAAGCAATCCGAACTGGACTCTTAGCTGTTAGGCAAGCAATGCAGACTAAGCAGTTGGTTCATGCTATTTCTCTGAAGTTCATGAACACTTAGAGGGGGAATGCAGAAGCTCTCTTTCTGCTCTCTGAGTGTAGTTTCAGAAATCCCCATGAAACTATGAACACAATTTAGACTCAGAATTTTGCCACCACTGTTCCTCATGCCCTTTTCCTTGTTTTCTTGTGCAGACCATGTGTATATGACTGTCCATAACAAATATGGGGAAAAGAAATGCAGAATTTGCCATCCTGAGATGGAAGCAAAAATGTTAAACTTACTGCAGGACATCATTACAGTGTTTGTGCCAGCTGAACAGTAATGCTATAATGTGGCTGATGAGAGTGGAATTCAGAAAAAAAAAAATAGATACAAAAGTAGTCAGAAATTCCATTTAGCTAAATAGATGTGCTAAAGAAATCTCTTTTACTTGCAGCGGTAGGAACACTGAAATCCTTCATGTGAGGCAGAAAGAAGGGACACAAGTCAAAGCAGCTGAATTTGGAGTACTACCCAGTCACTAAGAGTTTTCTGTTCAGACACTGGCCTGTGGACAGGATAAGGGAAATCCTAGGAAACTGAAATTGGATCCTAGGATGTAGGCAGGGTAGATGCAGTCCCAAAGCCCAGCTGGACAGGGATAGTCAGGGCTAGTGATGTCCTCAGAACCCTGGCACTGGAGTAATATCATGACTGCTATGACAAGTAATAGATTATTAGCTAATTCATAGGTCGTATAATTTATATGGATACAGAAATGAATGAAAATGATTTTTTCATCTAGATAAATCTACATTTCTTCCCCATTAATTCTATTATAATTAATAATGCAGCAAGAAAGATTCTAATTATAGAATGCCTTTAATTTGGATAGATTTCATACATTTTTCCATCTTATTAACCCCAGCACTCTTTTCTTGATGTGGGAGGATAATTTACACTCATTCTTTTGTTTAATTGTGCCATTTACACAACAGGTGCTCTCTGTAGTACCTCATACCGTGTGCAGATCAATGCTGTGCCACTGTTGAACACTTCTATATTTAAATTCTTAATAATGCATACTCCCTTGTTACATTAAAATGTAAGAGGGAAGAAGTCTGCCTGCAGATTTGGTAGGATTTGGTCATGCAATGTTCCCCTTTTTCCAGCTCATGAATAATCTTTAATTAGATATCATTTCAGGATGCACAAAATTGTAGGATTATGCCTGAGATAATGAACACGAAATTACTTTATGTGTCTAGTCTAGAAGGACAATAGTTCCTCAAACTATTGCAGATTATCTTCTCAGGGATGAAGTCAAGACAAGTCGTCTAGAAATAAATTGCATTTTAGAGTGCCAGAACAGTTGCAAATGCATCCAGTGCTAAGAGTTACTGCAGCCTTTGACTCTAACCTTTCTTTTATCCATCCTTTTGGTGCACCCTGCTGAAAATAGTCATATTGTTACTCTGACACTAATTTATGATGTGAAGTTATTGATTGACTTTGACAGTGTTTGGTTGGGTGT
>VWZU01004879.1:341272-353306 GCA_013397095.1 Sterrhoptilus dennistouni | reverse complement strand
TTTTTTTTTTTTTTTTTTTTTTTTTTTTTTGTCAAGAGTGCTTACAATAATGTGGGAGAATGTAATAGCTAAGCTGGGGTACAGTGGTCCTAACCCAAACACTACTGTGCATCCAGGAATCAGTGATCCCCTGAACAGCTGACCTGAATAGGTGCAGGTCTGTGCTGTGTTGTACACACTTGTGGTCTGCAGATGAATCTCATTGATTAATTGTAACATGAGGTCCAAAAGCCCTCTTGGCCCCTGGCTTTTGTGCCACCTCATGTATCTTCTTATCTTGAGGGTTAAGCAGCATGTTTACATAGATTGTTCCTCTGCTTGACAATAGAAATGCTGAATAGAGCTGGTTTTGCTAATGAGGAAATACTATAAAACCTCTAAAGATAACAGTGCTGGCAAACAGCACAGAAAGGATCTGTGCAGAACGCCATGCTCTGACTACTGGAGTACTGTTCAATCCTATAAAACTTGGGGTTCTCACCATTTGAAGGAATGTAAGGTTATCCGTGTTATCCCCTTTTTCCTTCTCCTGTTATGTCCAGTAAATTACATTTTAATCAATATCTGACAGACCCTGAGTGCCTTTCTTACTAGAATGCATAACAAGCACTTGCATCAATGCATTAAGCATTTGCTGAATGTGCAAGTCCAGTACCAGTGCGAGAGGCTGGTTTCCCTGTTTCTCCAATCTGTCAAAGTCACACTGAATGCTAACATGGCCCTCTGGCATGTCAGCCACTCCTCACAGTTTGGTGTACATTCCATCCCATCATCCAGATCATTAATGTGGATGTTAAACAGTCTTGCACCCAGTATTCACTCCTGGGATACAGCACTAGTCATTAGCCTCCAACTAGATGTTCCAATTGATCATAAACCTCTGGGCCCAGCCATGTAGGCAATTTTCAACCCACCTTAGCATCTTTGCATCATCAAATCCTCTATGGGAATCATGTCAAAAGCCTTACTGGTCTCCAGGTAGACCATATCCTCCATTCTCCCCTCATCTACCAAGCCTGCCATTTTTTTATAGAAAGCAAATAAGCTTGTCGAGCATGACTCCCCTTTGGTCATTCATGCCTTTTTCTCCTCATCACATTCTCATCTTTCAGATTCCTGTTATTTACTTATTCTGCCATAGTACTTATTTATATGTGTCTATTAGTTATTTATTAAGCCAAAGTATACTAATTTTAAAATTTAACATGATAGCATTGATTTTATTCTTAGTTATTTTGATCACTGAGGGCACATGGTAGTGCTCTTGGAAACACTGGGCCAGGACCTCTTATATTACACCATAGCCCTGCAGTAGATGCAGGGAAATGAACAGTAAGAAATAGCACCTGATCAAATATTCCAGCTCTGAACAAGGGTTAAAGCCTTTCTCCAAACATTCCTACACTTGGTCACATGAAGGTTATCCTCACATTATCTTTGAGTTATTGTGTTTACAACCAAGACTGAGCAGCACTTTAAAATTTTTTTTTTACCCTTTTTAATCTAGGAAAATAACCGTGGGCTTTGACTAGGCCTATTAATAGCCTTTAAAAATGAGTGAAACATAAAAGATTTTACTCAAAATATACAAATAGTAATATTTGCTTTATCAACAATATTTAGGTGAAACTAGTATTTCATTACATTAGGTTTTTTTAAAGAACTATCAAAGGGAAAAATCAAATTCTGGTGTGTCTTATGGGAGAAATATTCTGTCATCTTTAATTCAACACTAATTTATTAATGTTCAAAGAAATTGTCACCAAGAGGTTTTAACAAAGTCAGTATGATAATGAAAAATTAAAATTAAAGTCATTTGGAGGGAGATCTGGTAAAGATATTTTCTCTCCTTGAACAGCCCATTGATTTAAAAATCAGAATGTCATAAGAACAGTCTAAGATTTTAATAGCCACAGCCACATGGTCAAGTTAATTATTAGTGGGTGCAACAACTGACAGCATACAGCAACTCTAATTGGGAAAGTTACTTTGGTGGAAGAATCAAAAAAGGGGAAGAGAGAGAGGAAAAGGAGGAAAACTGGGCAAAAGCAAGGACAAGGGAAGATGAAGACTCACCAGTAGCTGGCCTGGAAGAGCACTGACAGGATCCCAGATGAGCATCCTCCAAAGGAGGTTCTCTTCAGTGAAAGAAGTGATGAGGAGGAACATGAGAGCTGTGATGATGATTTATTTGTCTTGCCTTTAGCCCCTAGAACTATATAACTTTGCCATGCCCCTCTCTTGTTTGCTTTAATCTGTTCCTGTTTGTGATGGTGTTAGCACAGGTTGACATATACGAGTCATGTGATTATTGAATATTGATTATGTGTTAAAGCTTCTGTGCACAACTATTATTGGATAATGACAAACATTTAAGAGTCTATTTCACCATATGCAGTTTGGTTTTGTCTATATTGGAGAAAACTGGATTTAAAAAAGATTTAATTACCTGAAATCTGCCAAACAACAGGAAAGAATAGACATGTAAAAAGGACTCCTTGGTACATCAGTCTTAGCCACTTCCCACAATAACCCACCATACCAACACAGGTGCAGGTGCAAGCCCATGAGATCAACAGTTTGAGAATAACAGTGTGGAAACAGAAGGAAAAATAAGACCAGAAGGACTCCAGTAAAGCACTGCTGTAGCAGCACAGATGAAAGGTTTCAGAGATGCAAAGAACATGCCCTTACCCTTATTATGACCAGGGTACTAGGGCACCTCAGGCACTGGAATACATCATTATTATATTTCATAATTATGTATATGATTGCATTTGGTAGCAAAAAGATCAGCTATGTCTGTACTTACTTAGTCCTGTTAGTTTTTCTACTTATAGGATAAAACCTCACACATAACTTTCTCTATTACAGCCATCATTTTGTAAGTTCTACATTATAATATGAAAGTACAGAGGAATAACAACTATGCATTTCATTCAGAGACTTAATTATAATTCAACCTCACATTCATGAAATCTATAGAAGTCCTATCATCTCTACATATCCAGAATATTAAATATTACTTAAGGACAGCATTTGTAATACTGACTTTAGTTTTCCTTTTAAATTGGCTGTGGATTAAATCAGTACATTAACATGCTGAAATAAATAATATAAACGTGACAACTGTTGTATTAGACTGAATATTAATGCCAGAATAATCACAGTAACCAAACACCTTGCTCAAAGGCTTTGAAAAATGAGTTGCAACACAATTAATAATGGCAAATTTATTGCTAAGTCTGAAGAAGAATTCTTTGAAATGCAATGCTTGCGTAGGCAACTGTTCATTTTAATAAATTGGTTGTGGTTTTTCTTTCAAGTGTGTAATGAAAAAAATAAACATTTGCAGTTCAGTTGTTTGAGAACTTAAACCAGTAAACCAACAAGTGACTACAATTCTAAAATGGTTTTCTTTTATTGGTTTACTAGATCCATTATTAAGAACTGCTGTTAGGGTTTTCATTGCATCTCTGTTGATGTTCAATATGATGAGACTGAATCTTAATTTCTGTGATCAATGAGAGATTTTACTTTAATTACCAAACTCACTAAACATTTTAAACATATCTGATAATTCTCCGTGTATGAATTTAGGTGAGATTCATTGTTTACTTAACAGAATTGTGATATCCTGAATTTTCATTCCATACTATTCTGAATCTATGCATGCCTCATAAGCTTTCAGTTTGAAACCTGAGTAGTTTTTGTTTGAAACTGACATCTAATGCCTGTTATTCGTGTGTTTGTGTACTCTGTTGAGACATTCCTTTAATCAGTAAAGGTGGAAATGCAGACCTTACAAACTCTACAGTTGTTTTTTGCAGCACATGATAGCAAAATATGTTCTGAAGTCTACAGAAAAACCTCTTATTACTTTACTCACACCTGGTGTGACTTTGATGGCAGAGTGCACTGGGCTATGTCAGATGTCAGTCAAACACACTTAGGTTATTGTTAAGAACTTACAGGGCACTGCCATTCCATTAATTCTGGATGATGATTTAGGTTTGCATGTTTGTTGTGGTTTGAAAGCAAAACGAATGAGAGGCTCCAAGTCAGAGATATAACTTAATAAGAAGAAAGGTAAAAAGGTAAAAATAAAATAAAATAAATGCAATAACACAAAGGATCACTGACAGAGTCAGAATACAACCTGAGCAGGATGGTGCAGTCCAGGTGAGGTGCTCTTCCTGAAGCAGTGATCCTGTAGAAAAGTCTGGGAGCTCTGGTCCTCTGGGAATCCAGTGGATAAGTGCTCTTGCACTGTCCCACATACCAGCTTATATCCAGGTGAGAATGCTTGGCTCCTCCCCCTGGGCAGAGCATCTCACAATAGCATGAGAAATGTGAAGTGGGTCCTTGATGGCCCATTAAACAGAGATAACCCCTGGAGGGAGTTACCTGTGACTCATGTTAATGGGCCATTAGCAGAAGACACCCCAAAGGTCATTAGCAGAAGATACCCCAAAGGCCATTAGCAGCAGAGGCAGGGGCTTGGGAAAACCCTAGCCCACCTGGTTTCAACAGTTCATGAAGATGGTGATAGAATAAATACTTTGTGTATATCCTACACTGCAACCCAGGACAATGTTATTCTGTGTTATTTTAACTCGTGTAACACCTTACCTGTGTTATTTTAAGACACATGGAGGCTGGGTAGATTTCATCTAAAGGGGTGTTTAAAGCAAATTTTTTGCTTCCTTTTATTTAACTCTCACCTTCCTATACAGTGAATAATTATGGGAAATAAAGTGCTTTGCAAATGAGGTTCACTAAAATAAAACTGCTATAAAATCTATCTTTGTGCATAATTTTTGTACCAGCATAAGGGATTGACAGAGCTGAGGGTTGAGTACCTCATAAACCTTAGCCATCGGGTCTAAGAATATATCGTCTCAGATTTTAATGGAGTGGAAAAAAATTTTAGTCTTCAAAATTGTGAATACAAACTTGAAGACATTAAGCAGCAAAACTGATACAGGTTGAAATTGTGATTTTCAGAGAGCTGACTGCTCTGTTCTTTGTATTATATCGATGTCATAATCTAGAGGGTTACCCAGCCCGTTGGTGTTCCAAGAATGTGACTGTGCAGTCATTTTATTCTGTAATACACAAGACTACAGAGGCTTTTTTCCCCCTAAGTTTCTTTGTTTCATCTCAGATTACAAAAAATGCCATACAATTCACCAGAAGCAAATATGTTTTCACAGAAATCACCACTTGCAAGCTTAACTATGGTTAATAAAATGAATTTACATTTATCAAGCTATTATAAGTTACTATAAACAATCAATAATAGAAATAATAAATTTTATACCAACAATCAATGTAAAAGCAATGTCCAAGTACTGTAACAATTTACTACAAACTTATCTCTAGTGAAGCAAGTTTATAGACAATACAACAGGGGATATACTTCTGAGAGATATACAGTACCAGTGCAAGAAAATTAGATTTCAGAAAGGACCAAACTCTCTCAAGGAGCAGGATAACTCATTCCCAGAGGGTGGGACACAACCATCCCAGAAATGGGAGACATATATATATAAATCCCAGAAGTATGAATGCAGAGGAGGACCAGCAGAGTAACACAGTCTCACTTCAGAGATGACCACAGACTTTGGAGTCAACAATGAATTTCCAAGAGACAGTATCAATTTTGGACAAAAAATAAGTAATTTTTGTATTATAGACATATAAGAATGCATAGGACACCAACACTTCAAGCAGCCAACAGGTGTGGTTATCTGAGGCAGCATAGAGATTAAGTTGATTTTTCTTTTCAGACCAACTTTTGCTTTTCTAAACTGTTTTCCTGCTCTAGCAATCAAAACAGCCCATGACAGCTTCCAATTCTCATTCTTTTAGGATGTTTCTCCCTCTTTCCAGACTGTTTTTTGGCTTTTTTCTTTTAAGTTTCCATTACAGTTGTATTTGCTGTAATCAATGATATTTTGGGATGTCAGTAGTCTTCAAGTACCCATTTCTACTCCAAAGATTTCAGCTGCACTTCTGAAGGATGCTTCTGGTTCATAGGCCAAGAGAGATGGTTTCCAGTCTGGCAGGTGTTTTCCCTGTCAGTATTTTAGCAGACAACTTCTGTTCAATAATTTTCCTGTTCTAATCAAGTTACCTTTCTGGCTGTTCACATTGTTCACAACAATTGCTAATTCCAAAGAATTAGCCAAAGAATTTTTTCCACCACCATTGTCTCTCTTCAGGCTGTGACTCTTAGTGCAGCCCTTGTGGTTTAACTAGTAACAGCAGGATAGTTTCGAACCATCTCGTATAGCATTTTCCAAGCTACTGTGTTTCATAATGGTCGTCCAAAATCAAAGAAGTGTTCCATTCCTGTGAAGCCCTTTTCTGCAACCCACCTAACCTCATCTCCTTCCCACAGAGGGAATAAATAAGGAAAGAATAGGAAAAGATAAAAAAAGAGACACACTTGCTTTCCAGTTGGAAAAATTCTGGACTAAAGGAACAGCCTTTGGCAGCTTTTCTTCCAAAGGCACTTGTCAGTAAACCTCAGAATGGTCTAGGCAAGACTAGCTGACTTGCCTTAGGTCTCATTTTCTCTCTGTGAAAAATACAAGAAGGACACATCAACACAACAGTGTGAGAACAAATTGTTTCAATGTCCGTGTAAAAGCTTGAAAAATAACTTTCTTTTAACCTGAAACGCAAAATTAATTCAATCTCGCATGGATATAGCACTCCCTGATTAGGGGCTCATGGGAAAATCATGGATAATTCTATGAATTGGAATGACTTTTTTCCTTTTCTCTTTCCTTTGCATAAAAGTAGGTCCACAATGCATGTTCTCATGAGAATCAAATATCTCTCATGGTGCTTCCTAATCTGAATATGAATTTCCCATCCATGTGCCTCAGCTTTCTTCAGTCTGATGCTGAAAATACAGTAAAAACTAAAACTCATGAATAAATGCATGTATTTTGCTTTTCTATAGGCTTATAACTATATTTACTCTTTCACCTTTGAAAAATCATTATACAACCTTCCCTTTCTACAAACAAGATTCTAAGGGCTTAGTGTTCTAGCATATTGTCTTTTTGGTAACTGGCTGCTGGACTAAAAGCCTTCATAAAATGCTTTGAGATTTTAAAAAATGGATCCTTTGTAATGCAGAATCAGAAGTCACTGTTCTTTGCATTTTAATGCTCATCAGCAAAGCTTTGATTGATGCCTAGAGTAATTACTTAGTCTTTTATGAATTCTGTGGCTTATATTTCTTTATTTTGTTTCTTTTTTTCTGCAGACGCACTCACTAGTCTGTGTGTAAGTCTTCAGTATTTATTATGTTTGTACCTAGTTTTGGCATGATATGTGAAATTTTAACATTTGTGCTGTAATTTCTCAACATTTATTTTGTTTTAATGTTTTATAGCACCAATATGGAATTAAATTCTGCTTTCTTGAGGGAATTACATCCAGGACCATTTTGAATATCATCCTAAAAGTAATGAATAGACACATGAAACACTAGAAGGATAAAGTCCTCACTTTTTGGCACTACATTAAAATAGAAAAAAAAAATAAAAGGGGGGGGAAGGGGTAACGCTATTTCTTTATCTTGTACTGTACAGTTAAGCAGCTCTATATTACTTGGTAAAATACTTTTAGACAGGAGAATTGGTGAGCAACAAATACTGAATTTTTGTCTAAAGCATTGTCTACAAATACAGTATCACCATCATACTGAGTTCTTAATGGATGAGGTTGTCAGTGCTGGCATGTATCTGTTAAGCCTCTGTCCTGGTTTCAACTCAAATTATTTTCTTTTTAGTAGCTGGTGGGGAAGAGAATCAGACAGAAAAGGTACACTGTGGTTGAGATAAGAAGAGTTTAACAATTGAATAATAACAACACTAATAAAAATTGTAATGAAAATAAGAGAGAAAGAGAGGGGGGAATAAACCCCAAGACAGACAAGTGATGCAGAATGCAATTTCTCATCCGCCATAGAACGATACCTGGCTAGTACTTGAACAGTGATGGTCAGTCCTCATAGAGTTCCCCCAGCTTACATATTGGACCTGATGCTCTATGGTGTGGAATATCCCTCTATGGTGTGGATATCCCTTTGGCCAGTTCAGGTCAGATGTCCTGGCCACGCTCTCTCACAGCTGTTTTGCAGCTCCTCACTGGCAGAGTACGGAAAGCTAAAAATTCCCTGACTGCAGATAAGACCTTCTCAGCAACGACTGAAACTTCAGTGTGTTATCAACATTATTCTTGTTCTAAATCCATATCAAAACACTGTGCTAGCTACTAGGAATAAAATTAACCCTGTCCTAGCTGAAACCAGGATAACCTGTTGGATATCTATAGTTAGGCAAATAAACACAGATAATATAAAATCTGCTTCTTTCTTTAGCTAAACCATTCACTTATCTTTTTCTGTGCTCACCATATAACAGCAGCTGACTGACTGACCATGTCACCTAGTTATACCATACCTCTGGCTCAGCACAGCTGGGTTTAACTAGCATTAAATCAGAAAATGTGTAATCAGCAAATTCCGTGCCCTCATCCCTGGCTAATTTGACACATCACTTCAGGCAAAGTTTGGCATAAAAATGACTGCAGGGGTCTTTCTCTAGATGACAGCTATGACTTCATGACAGTTTCCAGCTTTGTCAGCCTTCATGAAGTCAGACTCACTTCATAGGCCTGTACAAAGGGACTAGCACTGCCTGTGGGAGGGTGAAATCTCTATTTCTTGGATAAAAATTATGTTGAAGAAAACGTCCATTTTATTAATATTTGTGGGTGAAAGCACAGTTGAATGTTTCAACTATGAAGGTTTCCTCTCATGGGTGATATATCAGCATATTATCATATCAACCATCAATTCTTCAGAAACTGTGAATGACTGTGGAATCCAAGCTTTTATTCTACTCAAACTCTATTTTTAATTGTAGACTTTTACCCAGAATTTCGTGCCTTTTATAAGATTTTTTTTTTTCAGAAGGCAATGTTTAAATTCTGTCATTTAAACACTTAAAATCCCCAGTCCAGGGAAAGTGCAAAAAATCCCACAAGCCAAAGTCAGTGGATGAGCCTCTGCAGAGGTAGCCAATGATGTTTGGAAAGACTTCTGAGGAATAAAAATTATTCTGGAAGTGAGGCAAACAGAAATAAAAGGAATGTGTGAATCAAAGCCAATGCTATTGAATGACAAAGGCGTGTGTTTGATGGACTCTTTGGCATCAAAAATGTTCACAGCTGCTGGTACTTAAAATTCTCATTAGAAGTCATGCCTTGTTTCTTTGGCAATTCACTCCTTTAGAATTCAAAGCAAAAACTTAAGAACAATATTTTAATTTTGTTTGCCTTTCACCCACTTCCTAATGGTGACTATTTTGCTTTATTTTATAATTTGAGTGCTTATGACTGTATTTCTTCAGCTAGTTTTTATGCACCTTGCTGAAAGAGAAGAATGTCATTGATGTCCTCCAATTGTATAATCTCTAAACATCAATATTAGGACATTTATAATTTCAGTTATGTGTACCCATAAAGTTGTTATCTTCGAACATACAAATTGTACATGACATCTCATCTTTTAAGCTAGTAAATCAAATAATTTCCTTCACAATTTCATTTGGAAAGAAAATGTAATTGGTAGTCCAATAAAATCTACATTAGCTTGGTCTAAATGCAATCTGAGAAAAAAAAAAGAAAACAGCAAAACCCTGCTGCGAGAAATCACTTTATTATAATCTCAACTATTCCAGTAAACTACTAGTTGTACTGAGCAAAAGGCTGCTGAAACAATCATCAGACAATTACTAATTCTGAAATTTCTCAGTTTTTATGCTATCTAGTATTGGAGTTTGTTATTTGTTTGTTAATAAGCAAACCTGCTTAAAATAAGATTTTTTTTTTCTTCATTATAGAACCTCACTGTTTACCTTTGGCCATGGGTATTACTTTCTTTAAGTCCGTAAAGGTGATTGAGGATGGAAATATAAAAGGGAAAGGAAAACAGCCGCATACAAAAATACTCAAATTCTTTGTATAGAGTTAAACTCAGATTTGTATGACCTCAACCTATTTTTGAACTTTAAAGCTGGAAACACAGCTTTCAGCTACTCCGCTTCCATTTAATTTAGTCTTGACTTTATTTTTATTTTCTCTATGACTCAATGCTCTTTAATCTTACTGCTATGCTAACACACACGGAAGACCCCCTTAACCACTACATGAATTCATAAAAGCACTGTCTAACTGAATTCTTTCTCAAGACTGATGAGTGCCACAGTGCCTACCAGAATCTAATCAAGAAGGAATTTTTAACATATACTTTATTTGATGTTTTTATTTTACTTCATCTTTTATTGTTTACTATGTAATTTTTTTTCCTCAAATTTATTTATAGGAGTAATCATTATACTACTCCTCTTTGCTTCTAATGTTTTTTGTATTTTGTCTCCATTTTTTTATTTTTTCTCTACAGTTCCTGGGGGAGGGTAGGGAAAGGAAGAAAAAAAGGAATTCCATATTTTGAGAATATAGTATATTAAGGATCAAAACCATACTGCTTTGATGGGGAATGATTCATAGGCTGAAACTGCTAGGTGAAATGGAATTTTTTACAATTAAATTACAAATACTTTAAAATATGCTATTATTTAAAATATACATGTTAAAAACATTTTCTTTCTTCACAGCTGTGGATAGATATCTCATATACTTGAAAGACAATTTGACTATATTCTTTTTAATATGATAGAGTACAAGAAAAATATGAATACCTGCTGAAGTTCCCAAGATGAAAGTCAACATACAAGATACAGAGTGGCTTTGGCAAAGTTGTCAGTGTTTATTTTCTTCACTGGGTTTGGGGTTTTTTTCCTGTATTTCAGAAAACAAAAGTAACAAGAAAGTTAATTATAGTTATCCAATTTATAAACTAATCAAATGTTCTATATTGATACCTATTTTTTTAGTTGAACTGGTCTATGCAATATTCCAAAGCTTTCATGCCAGCAGACCTAAGTGAAGTAAAAATTTGGATGGGTGTCATAAATCAGCCCTGAGCAGACGACAAGGTAACTTCTTTAAAGAACTTTAATAAAGCAAGAACAAATCCTTTGAACTAGTATGTTTAGGCTAGGCCATTCCCTTTTTGATCACTGTTGTGTCAGTTGGCTTGAGTTTGTTCTTTAGGCATCTTTGGGGCCTAGAAGGTAGAATTTATCTAGCCAACAAGCTACCTCTAGTAAACAGAAGACATGCCCTAAAAAGTAAGAAACTTGAAGAATTTTTTTAAGCTTTGACTTCTCAAATGAAAAAGTGAGAATACTATTTAAAATAAGGACATATTAGGTGAGAAAAAATAAGAAAATATATTTCTATATTTTATTTATTTTATCAAAGAAAAAATCTCTACATTACACATATTTAAATAGTCAGAATTGAAAGAATTATATTACATAGATTGGTAAATACCCTCTAAGTATGATTGATTATTTTAAGAATTTTGAAGAGGTGCCTGTTGTGCTTAAATCTGTCTGATATAATGTTACTGGATTTGAAAAATCACAACATAAGAGAAAAGGCGTAGACAGACTGCAGTGCTTATGCAGTAGCCTTAGTAGTTCATGTCAGATTACTGTTCAGAAGTTTGACATTAAGGTTTTACTTTTTCACTTTGTCATGAACTGCTGATCACTTAGAAAGCAAGCTTTAAAAGTACAATATGTCTTGAGAAAAATCAATAAATCTGCTTTGTCCTATTTTAAAGATAAGATGAAAATTTACAACTGTCAATGCACATTATTGTTACTAGCAGTGGGAAATTCAAAGACATGCTAAATGGCTACTTATGGCTACTTATGCGCAATAAAAGGTTTAACTCAGACCTCACTACTTTGACAGACAACCATCGCAAAATAAAGACCTTAATATTGGTAAGAGGTTTGACTTGGCATCATAAATGGATATATTCATACTTACACCAGAGTCTGTGCACTTCACCCAGACCTCCTACCCCACCCCC